>CM042384.1:4622563-4785063 GCA_023634145.1 Thymallus thymallus
TGGGGCTGTAAGCTCACACTTCAATCAAGGTGTTACCAAGCTTTAGTCATTATCCTGATGGCAAGTGACAGGTAGGAGGAGAGTATTTATTACATTAGGGAATATAGTTTGTACATAGTTTGTATGTATTGATATGTAGGCTACGTGTGCCTTTTTTAAATTGATGTAGTTCTGTCCTTGAGCTGTTCTTGTCTATTAATGTTCTGTATTATGTCATGGTTCATGTTCTGTGTGGAACCCAGGAAGAGTAGCTGCTGCTTTCGCAACAGCTAATGGGGATCCTAATAAAATACCAAATACGAACATTTTTATTGAGTGATTATATAGTTTGAGATGGCTATAAACACATCCATAGTTTTTGAGATATAGATATGGATCATATTTACACATAACACACACAGCTCACTCACTTGTTGTAGAGGACGATGTCAGGCAGCCAGATGTGTTGAGAAGGGAGGCGGACCTTCTTAATGCCCTCATACTCCTCTGGGTCCCACACCAACCTGTAGTCATTCCATACCTGAGTCAGCCAGCAGTTAGTGGTCATGATCTGTTCTCTCTCATTCTGCAACAGACACACAGACAGGGAGAGAGAAGCATGAGAGAGAATGTGTGTGTGTGTGTGTATGTGTGTATGTGTGTGTGTGTGCGTGTGTGCGTGCGTGCGTGTGTGTGCTCACCACATTAATGAGCTGGGCCAGGGACACCTGTATATGGATGGTGACCTGTTGGCTCTTGTTGACAGCAGGTCTGATCAGTTTGTTGTAGCGCTCTGGAGACAGCAGGTACGTCACCAGTCGTTCCTCTATCTCCGCTCCCAAGGCAGCTACACACACACACACACACACACACACACACACACACACACAAACACATACACATTTACACACACCCCCACAGAGGGACAACTATCAGATAAGGCTCGCAAAAAACAAAAACGTCCGCAAAAGGAGTTTTAAACAAACTTTCAAGACAACATACCATGTTGTTGCCCCACACCTGCATTTGATGCTCAGTGATTAAAGTGTCCCAGTCTGTGAACTTTCCAAGTGGACTCTCAGCCAAATAGCAGCACCCCAAACCAGCATCCCACCCTGACAGTACATATTCATACTGGCCTAGAGTGGGTATGTATACTACTCATCAGATCCCCATTCTAGTACATATTCATATTGAACTAATGACCTCTCTACAACTACCCTTCTACTTGATATTTCTACTACACTGAACAAAAATATAAACGCAACATGTAAAGCGTTGTTCCCATGTTTCATGAGCTGAAATAAAAGATCCCAGAAATGTTCCATACACACAAAACGCTTATTTCTGTCAAATGTTGTGCACAAATTTGTTTACTTCCGTTAGTGAGCATTTCACCTTTGCCAAGATAATCCATCCACCTGACAGGTGCGGCATATCAAGAAGATGATTAAACAACATGATTATTAGACAGGTGCACCTTGTTCTGGGGACAATAAAAGGCTACTATAAAATGTGCAGTTTTGTCTCAAGTTTTTAGCGAGTGTGCAATTGGAATGCTGACTGCAAGAATGTCCACCAGAGCTGTTGGCAGAGAATTTAATGTTAATTTCTCTACCAAAAGCCGCCTCCAACGTCAATTTAGATCATCTGTCAGTACGTCCAACCGGCCTCACAACTGCAGACCACGTGTAACCACTCCATCCCAGGACCTCCACATCTGATCGTCTGAGACCAGCAACCAGGACAATAAAGCCCTTTTGTGGGGAAAACTAATTCTGATTGGCTGTACCTAGCTCCCCAGTGGGTGGGCCTATGCCCTCCCAGGCCCACCAATGGCTGCACCCATGCCCAGTCATGTGAAATCCATAGATTAGGGCCTAAGTCATTTATTTCAATTGACTGATTTCCTTTTATGAACTGTAACTCGGTAAAATCATTACAATTGTTGCATGTTGCGTTTATATTTTTGTTCATATCACCCAGTCCATGTTCATAATGCCCTGGTATCATCCTCACAGTGCATATCTTTACATAACACAGCATAACAGAGTATGTATAAGCCTTCCATTACAGAGGACTGTCATTTAGCAGAGCCAGTGAGCCACATTAGACCAACATTAGATCCAGACCACAGCTGACTGGGTTTCATGGAGATCTGAACTAACTGCCTCTTGATTAGCATAATTGAATGCTTGATTAGTGGACACACACACACAAACGCACCCTCGTACACAAAAACACACAAACACACACCGACGCACATCACACACACACACATATACACACACACACACACACACTTGAACACACACACATGCAGAGGACAGTGTTTAGTGGAGTGAGGTTTAAATCTCGTGCAGAGCGAAGGTCCTTCTAATTTGGACTGCAGGGTCATGGGATGTTCTTATCGCCTGTTGGCGCTGCAATGAGATTGCAATATGCAACATCTCTCCAGAGATGTGTGTGTGTACATTATATGGTCTTTGATCTGACAAACAGTTGTGACGTGATTGTGTCTTTACTGACGGTCCAATACACCCACCTACACACACATACCGTCTAAACCCCCACAGTTCAGTGGCTGCAGTGTGATGGGGAGTTTATGTGATGGTTTTCTCCAGTTAACTAGATTAGTCACATGGTTCACATCAGCTCCTTGTGCTCCGTTCACACGTTCCCCTCCATTAGGCTGTTCTCACCCCTGTAATGCACTCAAAATGATTTTGGTCATTTACAGTAGCAGACGCTCTTATCCAGAGTGACTTAGAGTTAGTGCATTCATCTAAAGGAAGCTAGTTGAAACAATCACATATCACAGACATTGTGAGCAAAAAATGTCCTCAATAAAGCTGCTAAGAAAAAGACAAGTGTGGGGCGGGGTGGAAGAGGCATCTGAGAGATGATGACGTGATGCTGATACACACTGGGGGTGAACAGTCATTCAGGATTAGACAAAAAGACAGATACAGACAGAGAGAGAGAGATGAGAAAGAGAGAGAGAGAGAGAGAGAGAGAGAGAGAGAGAGAGAGAGAGAGAGAGAGAGAGAGAGAGAGAGAGAGAGAGAGAGAGAGAGAGAGAGAGAGAGAGAGAAAGAGAGAGAGAGAGAGAGAGAAAGAAAGAGCGAGAGAGAGAGAGAGAGAGAGAGAGAGAGAGAGAGAGAGAGAGAGAGAGACAGTGAGCATTGGGGGGAATAGAGCGCAGTACAACACAGAGACATTGAAACAATGAGCAGATTGGGATAATCATGTGATTGGATTATGTTGCCTTTGTTTACAAAGTCTATTCCCATCATTTGATTAGTAAGATTCAGTTAATCAGGATAAAAACCTGTTACCTACTATAGACCTACAGGCAGTGAAGTAGGTTGTCTGGCTGGTTAACTATTCCCAGGAAAAATGTCACATGAAGGTCAGGGACCTCAGATGCCAAACTGGTGAACACCCACTCAATGAGACCAGCAACACGATTGATTCCCAAAGTGGCACCCTATTTCCTAAACTATTTTTGGCTGTCCCCGTAGCAGAACCCTTTTTGGTTCCAGTTAGAACTCTTTTGGGTTCCATGTAGAACCCTCTGTCGGAAGGGTTTTACATGGAACCCAAAAGGGTTCTACCTGGAACCAAAGATTATTATTCAAAGGGTTCTCCTACGGGGACAACCGAAGATCCCTTTGTGGCTCTAGATAGTGTATATAGTACACTACTGTTGACCAGGGCCCTTTGGGCTCTGTAGGGTACCATTTAAGATGCAGCCAGACATCAAATACTTAAGACTCTTACACACACACACAGGTATTTACTTAACAGGACACATGGCTTTCTAACACTGAACAGGACGCACAGCTTTCTAACACTGAACAGGACTGTCGTGTCTTTGCTATGATTAAATCGGTTACCTGATGTTTAATTATTTGATTAAAATAATTATCTCATTAGGAATTCTGGGGCACCACGGAAGAATTGGTTTATATAGAGCGGCTCTCTCCCGAATCCGCTCTTAAAGATCTGAAGATCTTGTACATCAATAGCAGTAAAATATTAATCGTCACCTTATCTCGATCAGTCTCATTCGGAAAGTCATAAAATCCTAGTTTGCGTGAACCCAGTTTTACTTATGAATCATCCATACACATATTGGCTCAATTATTTATTTTCTAGCTAATTAAACAATTACAGAACATACAAATACAATACATAATACCATTATAGTGGACTAAACAAACAGTTAGGTTATAACACGATAGATTCAGAGAGGAAAGGGGGAGGGAAGGAAGACTCTATCTAATGGTCTCTATCGGACATGGGCTCTTTTCACATAAATTCCTATACCACTAACGATCGCCCGTTCATATAAAATAACGTAATTCGTATTTTACGTGAAGCTGGCTCCGATAGCTCGTTGAGTTCATGGTTTTCCCAGTCGATGTCACCATCGTTCCTTTGTAGAATCTTGCGGGTCGTCATGCGAGAGGTTCACGTGGTCTGAGAGGTTCATCTCACTCTGGAGATGCGTCCGCGGTGGTCAGTATTCTCGGACTAGATTTGCGCACATGTTCAGTTGCAGTCTGACATATGCTAATCTAGGATGCACTTCTTCTTTAGTGAAATAGTTCAGAGTTCACACCATCTCACGTGGGGAGCAAGCTCCCTCGTTTTCTGGAACTGTAGGGTTGTAGATGGAATTCACCCTTTTAACGTGTGGACTAAGTCTGCACATCTTTGGCACTGATATTTAAATTCTTAGCGAGTACTCTTAAAGACTCGGGATCAGAGAGGCGGTCCCATCACACTGACATGCTCTTCTGACCTCATTAGGGGCGTGGCTTAGTTAGTGGGCAAACGGACATGGAAAACCTTTATCTCGTAAAAAGGCTAAAATCACATTGTTATCATTTCAAGAGTATTCTCATACTCAGTCAAAAATGTATACAATATTTGAGATGCAAGCCTCATAACTGAGGGACCGTTAATGACAGAGTTAGGGTAATGTGGCTGTGCTGTCCTTTCTGAGATTCCATGGTGACACAGAGTGGACATGACCGTAACTGGCAATTCCACTGACTGTCTCCACATTCTCAAAATGAGGAATATTGTTTAATTCTCCAATAGTTGGAGGTAGGAGTATCTGGAGGGAAAGTCTCTTTGTCCTGTTCTGAGATTCTCTCTCCCCCATACTGCACGGCCAGGAATTTATGACTTTGCTGTAGAGTCCTAAAACTGCCCAGAGATTGGGGGATCCCATCTCTGCTAGGGCTAGCGTCATGACAGGACACACGGCTGTCTAACCCCGATCATTCTTATAATCCTATGGGCGCTAATGACACTACATCAAAGATCTACCAGTTTGCAGAAAGATTGACAGAATTGTGTATATGACAGGTTTACAATGTAATTTTGAGATGCAGAGACGGATCTACAGACAGAGACAGAGAGCGAGCATGAGGACTTCGCTCCAGACCAATGCATCGCACCATACTCATCCTCGTCCCCCTCCTCCTCCTCCTCCTCCTCCTCCTCCTCCTCCTCCTCCACTACCTCGCTGCACTCTAACTGCTTCAATAATTCATCTGTACTAAAATAAAAACAGCATCATCTCACATGCAGAAAGCCTGAAACTCAAAGCTTATACTATGACGCTTTTATTTCCAACCGGGCAAAACAATAACAGTCTCTTCCGTAATGCACAAACATACAAACACACCTTGGTTATACTTCAGACTAATGCACAAAGTAACATATTTTGGTTTATTGTGGGAAAAGACACCATCTACCGCATAATCTGTTTTTTCGTGGGCAGAAGTATCCAGTGAGTAAATTATTCAATGACCCATGGTGGTGGTATTGCCTTGTCAGGGTCAACCACTTCAGCCTTCCATTCCTCTGCGTCTGCCTCTGCCCTGACCCTAAATCTCCCAGCATTCAGCTATATATATTCAGTATGTGGTTCTGGTTATGATGGGTCAGATACTATATATGTAGCTGCCTATGGTGGCTTGTTTTGGTTAACCTTGTGTTTTGGGTGTGTTTTGGCTGCTCTGACTGCCTTGTGTTTTGGGTGTGTTTTGGCTGCTCTGACTGCCTTGTGTTTTGGGTGTGTTTTGGGTGTCTTTTGGCTGCTCTGACTGGGATTCTTGTAAAGATGATAATTGTCATGACTGTGATCATTGTTGTAACTGTGCAGTTTATATATTGCCTGCGCTGGTTGTGCTAGGCTGTGTTCAAACTGTTGTTGTTGTTGGTGTGTGTGTGTGTGTGTGTGTGTGTGTGTGTGTGTGTGTGTGTGTGTGTGTGTGTGTGTGTGTGTGTGTGTGTGTGTGTGTGTGTGTGTGTGTGTGTGTGTGTGTGTGTGTGTGTGTGTGCTCATGCATGCTCTTCTCCCAGTCTCAGGGGCACTTGTGTTCCAGCTGACAGGCAACATTACACTCCCACGCTGAGAATAACTACACCCTCACGAAACACCCTCACCAGCCTCCTCCCCTCATCACCTCCTCTCTTCCATTGTCCTCAGGCACGTGCACAGATACAAGTCTTTGTGACGTAGTCAAGTTGGCCACAACCCACCCTGTCCTGTCGGTTGGTCTGCCCTGTAAGGAGAATGCGCGGTATGTATGCCCAGTATACAAACATGCATGGCTTAAGTTGCGTTCACCGGTCCAGTGTGTGTAGCAAGCTACCTAGTTTAAATATCAACTGTACTGCCACAGCAGAACTGTTGATATTTAATGTTATGCTGCTGTGACTGTACTGTTGATATTTAATGTTATGCTGCTGTGACTGTACTGTTGATATTTAATGTTATGCTGCTGTGACTGTACTGTTGATATTTAATGTTATGCTGCTGTGACTGTACTGTTGATATTTAATTTTATGCTGCTGTGACTGTACTGTTGATATTTAATGTTATGCTGCTGTGACTGTACTGTTGATATTTAATGTTATGCTGCTGTGACTGTACTGTTGATATTTAATGTTATGCTGCTGTGACTGTACTGTTGATATTTAATGTTATGCTGCTGTGACTGTACTGTTGATATTTAATGTTATGCTGCTGTGACTGTACTGTTGGTATTTAATGTTATGCTGCTGTGACTGTACTGTTGATATTTAATGTTATGCTGCTGTGACTGTACTGTTGATATTTAATGTTATGCTGCTGTGACTGTACTGTTGATATTTAATGTTATGCTGCTGTGACTGTACTGTTGATATTTAATGTTATGCTGCTGTGACTGTACTGTTGATATTTAATGTTATGCTGCTGTGACTGTACTGTTGATATTTAATGTTATGCTGCTGTGACTGTACTGTTGATATTTAATGTTATGCTGCTGTGACTGTACTGTTGATATTTAATGTTATGCTGCTGTGACTGTACTGTTGATATTTAATGTTATGCTGCTGTGACTGTACTGTTGATATTTAATGTTATGCTGCTGTGACTGTACTGTTGATATTTAATGTTATGCTGCTGTGACTGTACTGTTGATATTTAATGTTATGCTGCTGTGACTGTACTGTTGATATTTAATGTTATGCTGCTGTGACTGTACTGTTGATATTTAATGTTATGCTGCTGTGACTGTGCTGTTGATATTTAATGTTATGCTGCTGTGACTGTACTGTTGATATTTAATGTTATGCTGCTGTGACTGTGCTGTTGATATTTAATGTTATGCTGCTGTGACTGTACTGTTGGTATTTAATGTTATGCTGCTGTGACTGTACTGTTGATATTTAATGTTATGCTGCTGTGACTGTACTGTTGATATTTAATGTTATGCTGCTGTGACTGTGCTGTTGATATTTAATGTTATGCTGCTGTGACTGTACTGTTGGTATTTAATGTTATGCTGCTGTGACTGTACTGTTGATATTTAATGTTATGCTGCTGTGACTGTACTGTTGATATTTAATGTTATGCTGCTGTGACTGTACTGTTGATATTTAATGTTATGCTGCTGTGACTGTACTGTTGATATTTAATGTTATGCTGCTGTGACTGTACTGTTGATATTTAATGTTATGCTGCTGTGACTGTACTGTTGATATTTAATGTTATGCTGCTGTGACTGTACTGTTGATATTTAATGTTATGCTGCTGTGACTGTACTGTTGATATTTAATGTTATGCTGCTGTGACTGTACTGTTGATATTTAAACTACTATGTTATCTCCAGCCATATACCAGTTAGAATATGATTAATAGTATATGATTTAAGAGCATTTAAAATACATTTTGAGCACCTTCTTCCTGAAAGGTCTGTACGGGGCCCTGTTTTTTCTCCTCTGCTCTACTCTCCTCCCCCTCTCCTCTCTTCCATTGCTCTCCTCCCCCTCTCCTCTCTTCCATTGCTCTCCTCCCCCTCTCCTCTCTTTCTTAGTCCCCCTCTTCTCCGCTCTCCGCTCTCGTCTCCAGCGACAGTAACAGGTTACAAGTGCAGGTCGAGCGGAGCGAAGGCAGGAGAGGGAGAGTGGTTTTCGTCTGTTCGCTTTTCTCTGTCTGTCATCCTCACATCAACTAATGAGGCCAGGAGTAGAAGAGGGAACTGATGCAACTGCTGCTGCTGGCTCTCACAGAACGTCATCTACATAAGAGACCACTCTACTTCTCTCTCTCTCTTTCTCTTTCTTTTTCTCTCTTCCTCTGTCGCATGTTTTTCTGCTCTCTGAAAATGGTCACCAGATTATGCATAGAAGTATTCTGCCGATTTTTCCTAAATAGTGTTTCTGAAGTATTTAAGTGGTGGGGTGGGTGTACATATGTGCAGCAAGCTAAAGACTACTAGCATGTGATTCCCCCTCCTGCACTCCTGGGCATTGAGCAGCCAGTGAACAAGAAAGAGATCTAATCAGAGTTAGCTTTAGCACGCGTTAGCACACCCACGGAGAGAGACAGAGAGAGAGAGAGAGAGAGAGAGAGAGAGAGAGAGAGAGAGAGAGAGAGAGAGAGAGAGAGAGAGAGAGAGAGAGGATGGGGGGTAGAAACAGGCAGATGAAAAGAAAAGAGAGTGTGAAAGAGAGAGTTACAGCAAGACAGAAAGATAGTGAGTAAATTAGACAAATTTTCACTACCCCCAAACTCTCTCTCCCCAAAAAAGAGAGAGAGAGAGAGAGAGAGAGAGAGAGAGAGAGAGAGAGAGAGAGAGAGAGAGAGAGAGAGAGAAAGTGCAAGACAGTGAGAACACGAAGCTAAATTCTACTGAGGCGGTTGCCAGATTGAGTGGCTTTCAGACAGAGTGAGACAAGAGGTGACAGTGATACAGTCACGCTATGTTGTCTCCCGAGACAGCTCTAATCTTGGGAGACTTGTGCTTTTGGAGTGAAATAGTAAAAGGGGCCCTTATTCAGCACCTTGGATAGCGTCTGTAAAAGGGGCCCTTATTCAGCACCTTGGATAGCGTCTGTAAAAGGGGCCCTTATTCAGCACCTTGGATAGAGTCTGTAAAAGGGGCCCTTATTCAGCACCTTGGATAGCGTCTGTAAAAGGGGCCCTTATTCAGCACCTTGGATAGCGTCTGTAAAAGGGGCCCTTATTCAGCACCTTGGTAGCGTCTGTAAAAGGGGCCCTTATTCAGCACCTTGGATAGCGTCTGTAAAAGGGGCCCTTATTCAGCACCTTGGATAGCGTCTGTAAAAGGGGCCCTTATTCAGCACCTTGGATAGCGTCTGTAAAAGGGGCCCTTATTCAGCACCTTGGATAGCGTCTGTAAAAGGGGCCCTTATTCAGCACCTTGGATAGCGTCTGTAAAAGGGGCCCTTATTCAGCACCTTGGATAGCGTCTGTAAAAGGGGCCCTTATTCAGCACCTTGGATAGCGTCTGTAGAAGGGGCCCTTATTCAGCACCTTGGATAGCGTCTGTAGAAGGGGCCCTTATTCAGCACCTTGGATAGAGTCTGTAAAAGGGGCCCTTATTCAGCACCTTGGATAGAGTCTGTAAAAGGGGCCCTTATTCAGCACCTTGGATAGAGTCTGTAAAAGGGGCCCTTATTCAGCACCTTGGATAGCGTTGGTAAAAGTGGCCCTAGTTCAGCACCATGGACAGCATTAGCAGAACATACCATTAAATAGGTGATGCACTGACATACAGTATCTACATCTTTGGGTTTGAGAAAAAATGTATATATTCCAAATCCAGGGTGGAAAGGCACCTTAATGTCCTAACCATCGGCTGCAGTCCAAACACGTTATTTTTACTCCCTCAGCCCTTGCGCTAGCCCGCGGGGGAATCCCTGTCGAAACCGGATGCAGTTTGATTGCGATCTTAAGTGGAGGTCCTATTCACTAACGTTTCCCCCTCTGCCCTCGATTTAACTCGAGGGAGCGAGTGAACAACTTTGGTCACTTGCGGGGTTGATATGACCCACAATTCAATGCAAATTGTAGTCACGTGTCAAATTCTGATAGCCGTGAAGTGTCAAATTTAATCAACATGACATGTCAGAAAAAAGTATGAAGCAAGCTTGCTAACAAAATATATATAGACATTGATTTTAGCGTTGGCAAATTGGCTTAGTCTCATAGTGAGGAGCCTATAACACATAGCTAGATTCATAAACATATTTTTGGGAATTCTGAAATGTATTGGAATAAATGGCCAAACTATAAAAAAGCCAGCTATGAGTAACTGTAGCTAGCTACCTGACATGAATGCTAGCTAGATGCGTCAGCTTACTAGGTATATTATAGCTTTAGGTTGGTTGTTTTTAAGCTCAACTTCAATACTTCCACCAAGGACACCAAGGCCTCTCCCAATCATCACTCTCCCTCACTTGGGCAAGGAACATTTAAGGTGCACTCGGATGTGACGATGTACAACGTTATTCAAGGGCTGAGGGTTTAGGGCTGAGGGCTGTCTACTTTGAGTTTGAAACTCAGCCATCATCAGCAGTGAACTTTGTCACAGACCAAACCATTAGACATAATTATATAATAAATGCCTAATCAAGCAGCTTTATTTGTTATTGTGTGTTCAATTAGACACAACATGGAAATATCCTTTCTGATAAATGGCTGTCATAAAAGGCCTATATTGTCAAAATATTTCAAAGAATTGTTATGTTAGGTATGAGTAGAGGAGACAATAACGTGTCTTTTGATACTTTAGCTGCAGTCCTATGCTGAGCTCACCTTGAGATTTAGCCAACATTAGCACACATGTCAGTTTGGGGCAAGTTGTCTCAATGACTTTAGGGCAAGTCTTCACATGTGACAACTTGCCCCAGTATACATAGACACATAGAACATGCTCAAAAAACATTGTGATATTGTGTAATCAGCTCTGATAATAATATTAAATGTTACTGAAAATGGATTATTATATATATGTATAGTTTAGAGCAGCAGACATATCCATGGACTACACAAGACAGGCTCTGGCGTGTGTGTGTGTGTGTGTGTGTGTGTGTGTGTGTGTGTGTGTGTGTGTGTGTGTCTACTAACACACTACATGCCTACTGTATGAGACAGTATATCCACACACACTACTTCATACAGTGTGGTGTTACGAATTGCATTGTGGCAGCAAGGATAGTAGACAGGGAGGTGGGCGTAATTAGCCTGTAATGAATATGTAATTGCAATGAGGAAATGTGTTTTTGAAGGAAAGAAGGAAGGAAGGAAGGAAGGAAGGAAGGAAGGAAGGAAGGAAGGAAGGAAGGAAGGAAGGAAAGAAAGAGGGGAAGGAAAGAAGGAAGAAAGGCAGGAAGGAAGGAAGGAAGGAAGGAAGGAAGGAAGGAAGGAAGGAAGGAAGGAAGGAAGGAAGGAAGGAAGGAAGGAAGGAAGGAAGGAAGGAAGGAAGGAAGGAAGGAAGGAAGGAAGGAAGGAAGGAAGGAAGGGGCGGAGTAAAAATCTGGATCTGCAAAGAACAAGAAGGCAGCTAAAAAAAGAAAAATTGTAGAAGAGTCATCATCAGATGAAGAGGAGTGCTTCTGCCTCGTCTGTGTGTGGAACCATTTTCCAACAGCCTTCCAAGGGAGACATGGGTGAAGTGTGTGAGATGCAACAAATGGGCCCATGATGCTTGATGCACCTCAGGCCAGAACTGTGACTCTGAAGATGAGTCTGATTAGTCAGATACAGAAGTACGTCCTATAGGCTGTTACAAACCAGCATTATTGTTTCGATTGAAAGGCATGATTTGCCAGATTCCCTAGGCATGATTGTTTTTATTTTGAGTTCTTTAATGAAGTTGAATTTGGTTTTGAATTTGAAATTAAAATCAATATTCACAATTAATTAGTTGTGTTCTTATTTGATGATAATCCAATGTGACAATTTACACGACGTAGTGTGACAATTTACCCGACGTAGTGTGACAATTTACCAGCTGATGGGCAAAATTGTCACAAGTGCACACTCTCTACTTAACGGTCTACAACTCCGTACTGAAATAAGATATGAAGATGTGATGAATACAAAATATGTGCCCAAAACTTCCTTCTTTCATTTGGTATGGCATTTATACCATTGTGATGTATTGTGCCCAGTAAATGTTAGACAGCGTGAAAAGTGTGACAACATACCTCGCTCTCCCTTACTGCGTGTGAAATTCGGAGACCTCACTAGGCCTGTGTGAGTATGTCACACATTGCTGCGTAGTGCATAACAGCCAGCATGTATGTTGTGTAAAAAGCTTGCACGTTAGTTAATCGATGCGTTAAAATCACGTGCCTAAACACAATCTGACGCACTGTCCGTTGGATATATATAATGTTATCAAAGCAGGGAAACAATTTAAACATGATAATATTTTACAACAGTACGCTAGCCCATCATATAAAGAAATATAAACATAACCCCCGTTACGCATAGCCTAGGTGTTATCCAGACAGGGATGAGAATATTTGTCTTTGACTTTATGCATTCTAGGTCTTGATATTCAAACGAAATTATTATAAATTTTGAATCATTAATAAATAGGCTTCCCTCACCCTTATACTCAAACTGTAAGCATCATTGATATTCAAGGTGTGTCGCGGCCGAATTACAATATGAAGAGCCACGGTAGGCTATAGTTATGGTCATGTCTAAGTATACCCATGGTACCCCGGAGGTCCCGGTCCCGCACAGGGCCGAGTAGCTTTGGAGGGATTACTCACTTGCCACGGTGAGAACCAGGAGACCGAGCGCTGCTGTCACCGGGGCTGCCATCGCCACTCGCTCCCTCCACTGCGACCGACACCCAAAAACTTGGAGATGTACGAGTTGACTGTTTCCCCCCTTTTCGCCCTCAGTGTGAAAATGAAAAGTAATGTCAGAGACAGCACACACCAGCGCGCGGTAAGAGGGTGGCTTAAGGTGTCATTTCAAGTCGTTGGTATCCGACGATTCCCGTTGGTTTGATAAAGGGAGAGGCTTCGAATCTCGTTACGAGGCGTGGAGAAGGTTGTTCACTCTTCTCAGATGCGGAGGCTTGTTTCTGTCATAACGCGTCTGAGTGGGGCTACTCGTCCGACCCCCACCAGTTATGGAACTGTGAGCGCACAGCAAACCGGGGGCGCAGAAAATGTTTCCCTAATTTGACATGAGTATTGAAACGTTATATTCCCTGAAATTTGGCGGCTATGGAGATGGATGGCCAGTTACTGTAGATATGGTAATACTGTAGATAAATGATTAAAGTGGACGTCCTCACTTTGCCCTGCCCGCCTGGCGCGCTCTCCGTCGGGCTGCGGTAGGTTCCAGTCTCCATACATCGCTCAGTTTTGATCTACACAGTTGACATTTGTGTGAACAAACAGGAAGCAATTACAGTAGAGATCCCCGAGGCGATCGTTAGGGAAAGCCTTTCAGACATAGGCTGTTCTAATAGCCTGCATTTACTTATTTTAATTGGAGGGGGATTAATCCTTGGAAAAACACATTTTCGTTTAAATGAAACCCCCTCTCCGCTCTAATAACACAAAATACGGCTTTTAATCTGACAAATAAAATAACAACTTTTATTTTTCAGGCTTCCAGGCAGTCATCACCATTACGCATGATCATGACAGAGAGAGAAAAAACTTGCTCCTGAAGATGTAAATAGAGCGAGATTGATAGCCCATGCAGAATAGCCATGCGGGCACCATGATGGCTGATATCAACGTTATCTGCATTAAGCACATTAGACCCAGCGGGTGGGTTTGATGCGCACGGCATAGAGCCGTCCCTTCCCGCTACCCCCAAGAGAAGCGCTGGTTTGGCGGGAGTGCGTCACAGGGCAGTGCTTTGGTTGCGGAAGAATCTTCAACCCATCACAAAAATACCAGGGGCATACACCCCCGGTCAAAAGTTTCGAATATTACTCATTCAAGGGTTTTTCTTTATTTTTTACATTGTAGAATAAAAGTGAAGACATCAAAACTATGACATAACACATATGGAATCATGTAGTAACCAAAAAAGTGTTAAACAAATCAAAATATGTTTTATATTTGAGATTCGTAGCCACCCTTTGCCTTGATGACAGCTTTGCACACTCTTGGCATTCTCTTAACTAGCTTCACCTGGAATGCTTGAAGGAGGTCCCACATATGCTAAGCACTTGTTGGCTGCTTTTCCTTCACTGCGGTTCGACTCATCCCAAACCATCTAAATTTGGTTTTTGGTTGGAACCAAAAATCTCAAATTTGGACTCCAGACCAAAGGACAAATTTCCACCGGTCTAATGTCCATTGCTCGTGTTTCTTGGCCCAAGCAAGTGTCTTCTTCTTATTGGTGTCCTTTAGTAGTGGTTTCTTTGTCATGAAGGCCTGATTCACACAGTCTCTTCTGAACAGTTGATTTTGAGATGTGTCTGTTACTTGAACTCAGTGAAGCATTTATTTGGGCTGCAATCTGAGGCTGGTAACTCTAATGAACTTATCCTCTGCAGCAGAGGTATTTCTAGGTCTTCCATTCCTGTGGCAGTCCTCATGAAGCTGGTTGAGAGAATGCTATGAGTGTGCAAAGCTGTCATCAAGGCAAAGGGTGGCTACGAATCTCAAATATAAAATATATTTTGATTTGTTTAACACTTTTTTGGTTACTACATGATTCCATATGTGTTATGTCATAGTTTTGATGTCTTCACTTTTATTCTACAATGTAAAAAATAGTGCAAATAAAGAAAAACCCTTGAATGAGTAATATTCCAAAATTTTGGCCCCCAGTGTACATGAAGGGTTACCTAAAAAAAAAGGTGGATATTCAAGGGCCATTTAGAGTGCTGGTTGACAAGTTGACTCACTCTGGTCGAAATGTCGACCCCCACGCTGGTTGAAAGGTCAACCCCCACGCTGGACAAGTTCTGCATTGTAGTATATCACAAAAGTGAATGTGCCCTAACCACTCTACAAAGCATAGTGACACATACACATTGGATTTACCACACGTAATAATTGTACACGAAAATCGTCGGGCCCACTTTACTCTAGCCGATTATGAGTGTAGTGATGGCTGAACGCCTCATGACTCTGACTGTATGAGTATGCTGTACGCAGTATGGTGAAGAGCGAAATAGGTCAATGCTGAAATCATTACCCGAGAATAAACACGACTTCACGCTGCGGCCTCAGCTGGTAAGGGACTACGTAATAACTACGGAGTGAGATTATGCAATTAACTCTGTGTGAATTTAACTAAGCACCTGCCCCCCTCACCCCACCTCACCCCAAACCTCATAAAGACCATTAGGCCTGCTTCTAAAATCTGTGGTGTGGTGGGTGGAGGGAGGTGAAGGGCCGAGGATGGAGGGTGGAGAGAGAGTGGAAACTACATGAAATCTAATCAGAGCTACTTAGAGCTCACTGACTGTGCCACAGGACACTGAGACCAGGTCCCTGAGACGAGCAAACTACAAGCAAACAAACAAGCAAAAATACATTTGTACAATCTGCACAATATTTAAACATTTGTCCACCTAACATTGCCTGCCCTGTGTGTGTGTGTTTGTGTGTGTGTGTGTGTGTGTGTGTGTGTGTGTGAGGGGTATTGCAGGTGGGGGAGTTGGAGGGAAAGTGGAAACAGCATAAACCTAACCAGAGCTACTTAGAGCTCACTGACGGCTGTGCCGTGGGACACTGAGACCAGATCCCTGAGAAGAGCAGCCCCCAACAATAAACAAAGTAACAGAACACTCTAAATCAATAGCACTTTGTCCTCCTCACAGGATCAGCCATGACGTGTGGCAATAGCATTGTAATGACCACTTATCCACACACCTCCTGCTAGTAATTCAACACCAGCTCCAACTCTCTCCTCAGCCACGTCAACACATTCCCCACCAACCTACCCCATGGCAATATCTACCTTCCTGTCTCTTGCCACGCTCCTCTCCCCCTAACTCACACCCCTCTCCTCTCTTCAGACTCCATTCCTCTTTTAACCAACGCTTCTCTACCCAGTGTGACCTACAACTGTTGGCTGTTGTAGGTCACACTGTCAACCTGTTGTCTGTTGTAGGTCACACTGTCACCCTGTTGTCTGTTGTAGGTGACACTGTCACCCTGTTGTCTGTTGTAGGTCACACTGTCACCCTGTTGTCTGTTGTAGGTGACACTGTCACCCTGTTGTCTGTTGTAGGTGACACTGTCACCCTGTTGTCTGTTGTAGGTGACACTGTCACCCTGTTGTCTGTTGTAGGTGACACTGTCACCCTGTTGTCTGTTGTAGGTGACACTGTCACCCTGTTGTCTGTTGTAGGTGACACTGTCACCCTGTTGTCTGTTGTAGGTGACACTGTCACCCTGTTGTCTGTTGTAGGTGACACTGTCACCCTGTTGTCTGTTGTAGGTGACACTGTCACCCTTTTGTCTGTTGTAGGTGACACTGTCACCCTGTTGTCTGTTGTAGGTCACACTGTCACCCTGTTGGCTGTTGTAGGCGGCACTGTCCCCCTGTTGGCTGTTGTAGGTCACACTGTCCTCCTGTTGGCTGTTGCAGGTTTGAGTCCTGTTTCTTTACCTTCAAGAGCTCATCAACCATGTCGTTGTGTGGGAAGCAATTCCCATTGAAATTCACTTGGTGTATGTGTAATATAATCAGTTCATATGACTGTGGGAAATTTGTGTTCCCATATGACAGGCAGGGACATGGAGTTCCCTAATTCCACACTGGTGGTCTGTCACAACCAGACACTGTCCTACTCTGATGATTACAACTCACCCTGATGGTTCAGTCTCTGGACGGGACTTCATACACTCAGTCCCCCCTTCCCTGACAACTAATCTACTCTTCTTCTCCTCTCTCTCCCCTACATGTATTTTCTCCCCCTCTCTCTTTTTGCCATCTCTCTTCCCTCTATCCTTGTTCTCCAACTCCCTTCCCCCTCTCTCCTCTGCATATTTCCCCCTCTCACCTCTCTCCTCTGCATATCTCCCACTCTCTCTTCTCTCCTCTGCATATTTCCCCCCTCCCTCTTTTCCACCCCATTCTCCTCCTTACTCTCTCTCAGTCTCTCCCTTCCTCTTCATCTCTCCTCCCCACCTCTCTCCCCCTCTCTCTATAATAAGCATGCCTACTGTGTCTCTGGTCAGAGCTGTCTCAGTGGGATCCAGTGTTGTCTGTGTGACCAAGAGTCTCTTCATGGCATATGCACTAGTACCCTGCTGTACTCAATGGAGCTCTTGATAGACATACATGCACTAACATATGCCCACTATGACAGGCTTACGCATGCCAGCAGAATATACTGTATGATATAGTCATGCCCTCCCTGTCCAGGCCTGTATAGTATACAAACATTAATGTGTTGTCTAGTCCTGTATAGAAACATGAATGTGTTGTCCAAGCCTGTATAGAAATATGAATGTGTTGTCCAAGCCTGTATAGAAACATGAATGTGTTGTCCAAGCCTGTATAGAAACATGAATGTGTTGTCCAAGCCTGTATAGAAATATGAATGTGTTGTCCAAGCCTGAAAGAAACACGAATGTGTTGGAAATTGTTTGCATAGACAACTTATACATAGCTCTGAGACACACACTTACCCCACCAGACATGCCACCAGGGCTCTTTTCACAGTCCCCAAATCCAGAACAAATTCAAGAAAGTGTGCATTATTATATAGAGCCATTATTGCATGGAACTCCATTCCATCTCATATTGCTCAAATAAACAGCAAACCTGGTTTCAAAAAACAGATAAAGCAACATCTCATGGCACAACGCCTCTCTCCTATTGGACCTAGATATGTTGTGTGTATGTATTGATATGTATGCCTTTTTTAGACCTAACTTACGCAGGCATTCACTCAGGAATGCATATTAGTATCCTGTCAATTGCACCTTTTCTCATTGCTTTTAGTATATCGAATGTCCAATACGTGCAGTTGTCTGTAATTAAACCCTGCGCACTAAGGACTGTATTTTAAGGGAATTACTATTATTACCCCAAATGATATCATACACACATTTAGCTATTAAAGTATCTCTTCCTGTCATTTACCTGTACAGTTTGTGTAACCATGCAAGTATTCACTTATCTGTAAATATAACTGTATATTTACCTGTACAGCTAATTTAACCATGCAAAATTTTCACTTACCTGTTCATTTACCCAGTCTGTCTATTAAGTAAACTATTATTACCCTCGCTCATATCATACGCATTTTTAGCTACTGAAGTATTTCTCTGCCATCGACCTGTATAGTATAGTTAACCATCCAACATCCACCAATGTATAGTGTACATATTCAGCCAACCACCCATACTATGCTATGTCTTTTTTATAGCTTTTATTTTTTTTGCACTCCAGATATCTTGTATTTCTATACTTTTTCATACTGCCGCTCTATGTATCATGTACCGTGCATCTGTCTTTTGTGTACTTTCGTTGTGGCATTTTGCACCTGCCCTGTGTTTTGTTGTTGTAGCTGCTTGACAATGAAATTTCCCCCACGGGGGATCAATAAAGTATCTATCTATCTATCTATCTAAATTGATGTAGTCCTGTCGAGCTGTTCTTGTCTATTAATGTTCTGTATTATGTCATGGTTCATGTTGTGTGTGGAACCCAGGAAGAGTAGCTGCTGCTTTCGCAACAGCTAATGGGGATCCTAATAAAATACCAAATAGTATGGAACTGAGGAGAGAGATGGGTTAGGGAGGCGAGAGGAGGTGAAGAGAGGAGCAGGGAGGGGATGGCTGTGGTAGAGATGGGGCTTAAGAGATCCCACTCTGTGTTTCTGACAGGTTGTTCAACACCGGCAACAGACTAGTGTAGACGAGTCAGAGCCATCCCTGCTGCGACTATAGATAAAAATGTCTGAATCTGGATGGTGGATGGGGTTGCAGTTGTGAATGTGACAGTCCTAACCAAAAGGACATTTGCACAATCTGCACGAGATTTAACCACTGGTCCACTTAACATTGTGTGTGTGTGTGTGTGTGTGTGTGTGTGTGTGTGTGTGTCTTTTTAGGTCATGCCAACCGACACATACTGTTCATGACATTACTTTGGGCTGTTGCACCAAAGTAGAAACAGAACCATCTCCATGATAGTAGGGTTTACCAGCTGCTGCTATATCTTATGATTGGTGTTGTCCCCACAGACATGCTACCAATGATATCAAAGATATAGAAGGAAGTAGTTGACCTGACAGTTATGCCTTTCCCCCAAATGTTCATGGTTAGGTTTGTTTAACAGGGAAGACATGTTAAATGAGCCCTGTATATACAACACATACAGTGGGGAGAACAAGTATTTGATACACTGCCGATTTTGCAGGTTTTCCTACTTACAAAGCATGTAGAGGTCTGTAATTTTTATCATAGGTACACTTCAACTGTGAGAGACGGAATCTAAAACAAAAATGCAGAAAATCACATTGTATGATTTTTAAATAATTAATTTGCATTTTATTGCATGACATAAGTATTTGATCACCTACCAACCTGTAAGAATTCCGTCTCTCACAGACCTGTTATTTTTTCTTTAAGAAGCCCTCCGGTTCTCCACTCATTACATGTAGTAACTGCACCTGTTTGAACTCGTTACCTGTATAAAAGACACCTGTCCACACACTCAATCAAACAGACTCCAACCTCTCCACAATGGTCAAGACCAGAGAACTGTGTAAGGACATCAGGGATAAAATTGTAGACCTGCACAAGGCTGGGATGGGCTACAGGACAATAGGCAAGCAGCTTGGTGAGAAGGCAACAACTGTTGGCGCAATTATTAGAAAATGGAAGAAGTTCAAGATGACGGTCAATCTCCCTCGGTCTGGGGCACCATGCAAGATCTCACCTCATGGGGCATCAATGATCATGAGGAAGGTGAGGGATCAGCCCAGAACTACACGGCAGGATCTGGTCAATGACCTGAAGAGAGCTGGGACCACATTCTCAAAGAAAACCATTAGTAACACACTACGCCGTCATGGATTAAAATCCTGCAGCGCACGCAAGGTCCCCTTGCTCAAGCCAGCGCATGTCCAGGCCCGTCTGAAGTTTGCCAATGACCATCTGGATGATCCAGAGGAGGAATGGGAGAAGGTCATGTGGTCTGATGAGACAAAAATATAGCTTTTTGGTCTAAACTCCACTCCGTGTTTGGAGGAAGAAGAAGGATGAGTACAACCCCAAGAACACCATCCCAACCGTGAAGCATGGAGGTGGAAACATCATTCTTTGGGGATGCTTTTCTGCAAAGGGGACAGGACGACTGCACCTTATTGAGGGGAGGATGGATGGCGCCATGTATCGCGAGATCTTGGCCAACAACCTCCTTCCCTCAGTAAGAGCATTGAAGATGGGTCGTGGCTGGGTCTTCCAGCATGACAACGACCCGAAACACACAGCCAGGGCAACTAAGGAGTGGCTCCGTAAGAAGCATCTCAAGGTCCTGGAGTGGCTTAGCCAGTCTCCAGACCTGAACCCAATAGAACATCTTTGGAGGGAGCTGAAAGTCCGTATTGCCCAGCGACAGCCCCGAAACCTGAAGGATCTGGAGAAGGTCTGTATGGAGGAGTGGGCCAAAATCCCTGCTGCAGTGTGTGCAAACCTGGTCAAGAACTACAGGAAACGTATGATCTCTGTAATTGCAAACAAAGGTTTCTGTACCAAATATTAAGTTCTGCTTTTCTGATGTATCAAATACTTATGTCATGCAATAAAATGCAAATGAATTACTTAAAAATCATACAATGTGATTTTCTGGATTTTTGTTTTAGATTCCGTCACTCACAGACTTCTACATGCTTTGTAAGTGGGAAAACCTGCAAAATCGGCAGTGTATCAAATACTTGTTCTCCCCACTGTATATACACATTATACCCAAACTGTATATATATATATGTCTAGTCCTGTATACCCTGTATAATGTGTATATATATATATATATATATATATATATATATATATATATATATATATATACATTACCAGTCAAAAGTTTGGAAACACCTACTCATTCAAGGGTTGTTCTTTATTTTTACTATTTTCTATATTGTAACTATGAAATAACACATATGGAATCATGTAGTAACCAAAAAAGTGTAAAATATTGAGATTCTTCAAAGTAGCCACGCTTTGCCTTGATGACTGCTTTGCACACGCATTCTCTCAACCAGCTTCATGTGGTAGTCACTTGGAATGCTTTTTCAACAGTCTTGAAGGAGTTCCCACATATGGTGAGCACTTGTTGGCTGCATTTCCTTCACCCTGCTGTCCAACTCGTCCCAAACCATCTCAGCTGGGTTGAGGTCAGGTGATTGTGGAGGCCAGGTCATCTGATGCAGCACTCCATCACTCTCCTTGGTCAAACAGCCCTTACACAGCCTGTTGAAAAACTAATTATAGTGCCACTAAGCACAAACCAGATGGAATTGCGTATCGCTGCAGAATTCTGTGGTAGCCATAAAGGTTAAGTATGCCTTGAATTCTACATAAATCACAGACAGTGTCATCAGTAAAGCACCCCCACGCCATCCCTCCTTCTCCATGCTTTACGGTGCGAACCACACATGCAGAGATCATCCGTTCACCTACTCTGTGTCTCACAAAGACACAGAGGTTGGAAACAAAAATAAAAAATTTGGACTCATCAGACCAAAGGACAGATTTCCACCAGTCTAATGTCCATTGCTCGTGTTTCTTGGCCCATGCAAGTCTCTTCTTATTGGTGTCCTTCAGTAGTGGTTTTCTTTGCAGCAAATCAACCACGAAGGCCTGATTCATGCAGTCTCCTCTGAACAGTTGATGTTGAGATGTGTCTGTTACTTTTATTTTGTCTGCAATCTGAGCTGCAGTTAATTGCCGATTTCTGCGGCTGGTAATTCTAATGAACTTATTCTCTGCAGCAGAGGGAACTCTGGGTCTTCCTTTCCTGTGGCAGTCCTCATGAGAGACAGTTTCATCATAGCGCCTGATGGTTTTTGCGACTTTCGAAGTTCTTGACATTTTCAGGCTTGACTGACCTTCATGTCTTAAAGTAATGATGGACTGTCGTTTCTCTTTGCTTATTTGAGATGTTCTTGCCAAAATATGGACTTGGGCTGTGTTCGAATACCCATACTAACATACTTAATGAGTATATACTACATACTATTAGTTAATTTTAGTATACTGTAAACAAATGGTATCCTTTCAGTTGAGCATACTAGCGCAACGCCTGTCTACCGGAAGTTGATTATGTTGCTATGCAACCTTTTTGTTAGCGAATGCATGTCCATTGAGAACGCACAACGACTATACCACTTAGCTAAGAATGACATGAATCATCAAGTCAATGAACGTTGGGTAGTTAGTTAGATAGCATACAGTTATTATATTGGCAAGTTCTATGCATTAGTAGCCAACTATCGAGGTAGCTAGCTAACATAACGGATAGTACCTACTGCTGTAATGATATATGCTATGCAGTTCGTAAGGATAGCGCAGCTAACACATTGCCATCGTAGTGTAACTTATTTGAAAAGTCATTACTTTATTACATTGCTTAACATTTGTAATAATTAGCAATGAATTTGTATCCTCTCTCGTTTGACTTCAGCTGCATATTTTCCGCAATTTTCTTCAACCCTGAAAACGTTGTGAAACCACGAAGAACTGCATTATGGGCGCTAAAAGTACAGAAATAGTATGTTTACACTGCGTGTATACTTCGTATTTTGGCGAATGTAGTACGACATCCAGGAACTTTTGGCATACTAACTCTATCCATACTATGACCAATTAGCATACTACATACTCAATTTACGTCACAAATAGGGCTATCTTCTGTATACCAACCTTACCTTGTCACAACACAACTGATTGGCTCAAACACATTAAGGAAATAAATTACACAAATTAACCTTTAACAAGCCACACCTGCTAATTGAAATGCATTCCAGGTGACTACCTCATCAAGCTGGTTGAGAGAATGCGAAGAGTGTGCAAAGCTGCCATCAAGGCAAAGGGTGACTAGTTTCAAGAATCTCAAATATATTTTGATTTGTTTAACACTTGTTTGGTTACTACATGATTCCATATGTGTTATTTAATAGGTTTGATGTCTTCACTATTATTCTACAATGTAGAAAATAGTAAAAATACTGAAAAACCCTGGAATGAGTAGGTGTGTCCAAACTTTTGACTGGTACTATATATTCGTTAAAATGTGTGGCTCAATAACTAAGTTTATTTTGACACATTAGCTAGCTGTAGTTAGTTACAATGCCAAAATATTCACAATGACCGGTTTGCCAAATGTGGACAAAAGTAGCCGGCTCGGTTAACTACAGTCATTTCCAAAATGGTAACTTTAGCTAACCTGGTTGACGTCAGCTCAGTAACACAGAGAGTTACCTAACAAGCTAGTTACCTAATTAATCGGCATTATTATTGTCATCCAAAAATAGCAATAAGCAAATATCATAACATAAATCGTCATTTTAATAACGAATTAACACGCACATATAGGTAGCTACGTCTGAAAGCAACTGCCAAAACGCCATTCAGATACTTCAGCTAAACCAAAATGTAATGAAATAGCTAATAGTTAGAAGCCTTGTGCCACGTGTGTGAGAAGTGCTTGCTTTTGTGGCATTTCGGCACATTTGCTAGCTTTCAGTGTCGCTTTTAAATACAAAGTCAACTAAAATATGATTCATGCAGTCTCCTCTGAACAGTTGATGTTGAGATGTGTCTGTTACTTTTATTTTGTCTGCAATCTGAGGTGCAGTTAATTGCCGATTTCTGAGGCTGGTAATTCTAATGAACTTATTCTCTGTAGCAGAGGGAACTCTGGGTCTTCCTTTCCTGTGGCGGTCCTCATGAGAGACAGTTTCATCATAGCGCCTGATGGTTTTTGCGACTTTCGAAGTTCTTGACATTTTCAGGCTTGACTGACCTTCATGTCTTAAAGTAATGATGGACTGTCGTTTCTCTTTGCTTATTTGAGCTGTACTCACACGGCACCAGAACATCAAATGAAATGTTTTTGGGATATTGTTCCAGCAATACGGTGCATTAAAACTAAAAGCAGATTTACCTAGCTCGGTGGAGAGTGTTAACCAATCCTGTGAACGGGTTTGCCAACTCAGGTGTCTATACTTCAACAGCAACGTTAGATAAGACGGAAGTTTATGAAGTAGGGCCTTGTAAACCAAAATAAAGGATGATTTCCCTTTTGATACGGGATGCAGTATCAAAACGGTTAAGCTGAGTTGATAACCTACAGGCAACTTCTACCTGCTACATAGTCCTTTATGTAGGGTTAGTGTGTTTCACTGTTATAGTCCTATAGGGAACACTGTGCCTGAGTATTATATGGATGACTGTGTTGTCCTATAGGGAGGAGATGTAGGGAGGAGGTGTGTCCTGAGCAGGGTTATGTCATCATGACTCGCACTGTGTTCAACCCCAGCCAGTCAGTACACACCTGACTCAGACTGCGCCATGACCCAGCGCCAACACTCTGTCCACACACACACACACACACACACACACAAACTTTGTCCCTAAGCACCTTCTCACTAAATACCCTCTCAAACAAACACACACATTTTCTCGAACACACATTCTATGGCACCAACAACTCACTGAGAGACTCGCAGATAGACATAGACACACAGACAAACACACACCGTGCCCTGTCCTTACAGACCCTCTCAAACGAGCACACAGATGGTCATGATTTTCTAGGTCTCCTCTGAGACTTCTGCTTTCTCTTTCCTCGCTTTCTCCTTTTCCGTCATCGCTCTTGCTGTTATTTCTGTTTTTATTTCTCTAACAGACTATGAACAGTACAGGCCACTGGCATCCACAGATGCCTGTTTACAGTGCCGGGATCAAACTGACCAATTATAGCGAATTGATGCCGACAGGACAAAAATACAAACAACGCTGCATCCTGGGACTCAGCCCAGCCAGGTCACCCTTGATACAAGTCAGTAGTCAACGTCCATCCATGTCTGAGGACGTTCGGGAGATGAAGTGGAAACCGGCCACTAGATAGATAGATAGATAGATAGATAGATAGATAGATAGATAGATAGATAGATAGATAGATAGATAGATAGATAGATAGATAGATAGATAGATAGATAGATAGATAGATAGATAGATAGATAGATAGATAGATAGATAGATAGATAGATAGATAGATAGATAGATAGATAGATAGATAGATAGATAGATAGATAGATAGATAGATAGATAGATAGATAGATAGATAGATAGATAGATAGATAGATAGATAGATAGATAGATAGATAGATAGATAGATAGATAGATAGATAGATAGATAGATAGATAGATAGATAGATAGATAGATAGATAGATAGATAGATAGATAGATAGATAGATAGATAGATAGATAGATAGATAGATAGATAGATAGATAGATAGATAGATAGATAGATAGATAGATAGATAGATAGATAGATAGATAGATAGATAGATAGATAGATAGATAGATAGATAGATAGATAGATAGATAGATAGATAGATAGATAGATAGATAGATAGATAGATAGATAGATAGATAGATAGATAGATAGATAGATAGATAGATAGATAGATAGATAGATAGATAGATAGATAGGTACTTTATTGATCCCCCAGGGGGGAAATTTCATTGTCAAGCAGCTACAACAACAAAACACAGGGCAGGTGCAAAATGCCACAACGAAAGTACACAAAAGACAGATACACGGTACATGATACATAGAGCGGCAGTATGAAAAAGTATAGAAATACAATATATCTGGAGTGCAAAAAAATAAAAGCTTTAAAAAAGACATAGCATAGTATGGGTGGTTGGCTGAATATGTACACTATACATTGGTGGATGTTGGATGGTTAACTATACTATACAGGTTGATGGCAGAGAAATACTTCAGTAGCTAAAAATGCGTACGATATGAGCGAGGGTAATAATAGTTTACTTAATAGACAGACTGGGTAAATGAACAGGTAAGTGAAAATTTTGCATGGTTAAATTAGCTGTACAGTTAAGTATACAGTTATATTTACAGATAAGTGAATACTTGCATGGTTACACAAACTGTACAGGTAAATGACAGGAAGAGATACTTTAATAGCTAAATGTGTATATGATATCATTTGGGGTAATAATAGTAATTCCCTTAAAATACAGTCCTTAGTGCGCAGGGTTTAATTACAGACAACTGCACGTATTGCACATTCGATATACTAAAAGCAATGAGAAAAGGTGCAATTGACAGGATACTAATATGCATTCCTGAGTGAATGCCTACGTAAATTAGGTAAGATAAGACACTAGGGGCAACAGTGAGCGCTGTTACCTTCAAGTAGGTTTCAGTTTTGCTAGAGTATTGTGGATGGCGATGGCGATGGCGGATGGGGGTAAGCATATGCCTCTGGTTAAAAAGGTTGCATGTTTGAATCCAGCAATAGAATTTGTTTGTGATATTTTTGTTTTAAGCCTATCCCAAACCTTAACCCTTACCGTAAAAACTTTTTGGAGCTAATGCCTAAACTTAATCTTAAACATGTTTGGAACATCTTCGAATTTTACATTTGATAAATATGGATGACGGTGGAACAACTTCGAAATTTGATATTTGAGAAAACAAGGATGAACGTCTAATTCTGACGTGAGACTGTGAGAGCTTATTGCTCAGCCAGTAGCCTTAAGATGCTGGACACTGTGTATCATAGGCACTTAGATTTAGAATTAATGCAAGACCACTCACCCATCACTGTGATCTATACGACATGGTGAAGTGGCCCTCCCGTCCTACCGGAAGGCTTAAGCGTTGGTACATCTTTGTGGACAAAGCAGTGCTTGGACTATTGCCTACTTATCTGTACTCCTCACTTACAAGGCCATAACAAATGGTCTCCATTCTCGACTGCTACTATCTTTCACGGCTCCTAAGGACAGGACGGAAATAGTAAACATTGAATTTTCCTATAATTCTCCTTGGTGTTGGAACGAGCTGCAAAAGACATTAGAACTGGAGGAGAGGGTATCGCTTGTTGAGTTTAATGCTCTTATAGAGGAAAATAATTATGATTGTTTTTAATGTATTGTGTTCTTCTTCTTCGCTGACTACTTCCCGCTGGCCTCTTGGCCAGGTCCCCCTCATAAAAGAGTTGTCTTACCTCAAAGGGTATTACCCTGGTTAAATAATACACCCTACTGCAACTACCAAGAACATCTCCCTCTCTGCTCTCAACAACCGCCTCCTTCAGTCAGACAGACAGACAGACAGACAGACAGACAGACAGACAGACAGACAGACAGACAGACAGACAGACAGACAGACAGACAGACACACATGCAGAGAGAGAGAGAGAGAGCGAGAGAGAGAGCGAGAGCGAGAGAGAGAAACACAGACAGACACATAGACACAGAAACGCACACAAACACACAGGATTAGGGCCTTAAGATTTTTTGTCTGTGCGTTCTGATGAACTATCTTGTTATTTCCTGTTGTCCTTTCCTCCATCCCTCTACTGGGAGACCCTGGAAGTTTTTAATTAAAATTAAGATAATTAACTAACTACTTTTGGCCATTCCTTCACCTGTTTATAACATGCAGTCAGAACTTTTAAATTACTAACAAAATAAAGTTGGTCCTTTAAACATTGGAACACTTGGGAGGGAGGCCAAAGCAGTTTCATTTAAACATGTGAAAGAAGGTTGATAAGTTCATATAAGTATTTAACCTTGAAGTTCAAATTATGGCTATCTGGCTCAGCTGAGTCTGAGATCACACTGCAGGGCTTGAGCTGAGAAGTAAAGCTCAAGGTTTTAAACCTCAGATTATTAATGGTCCCACTGACTATATCAATGCCCGTTTCCCAGCACAGGCCCAACAAGGAAATGCAGATCAATATGTTGAAAACAACCTTAGATCATAGAAATAGGAGTGCAGGCAGAGCACATGAAATAAACACATTGACACTTGAAGCAAAGCCTACTCTGAATAAAAAGGTCAATATTATGATGGAAACACTGTGAGGGAAACCAACATTATGAGGGAATCCAACGTTATGAGGGAAACATTGTGAGGGAAACCAACATTATGAGGGAAATCAACATTGTGAGGGAAACCAACATTATGAGAGAAACCAACATTGTGAGGGAAACCAACATTATGAGGGAAACCAACATTAGGAGGGAAACCAACATTATGAGGGAAACCAACATTAGGAGGGAAACCAACATTATGAGGGAAACCAGCATTTTGAGGGAAACCAACATTGTGAGGGAAAACAATATTATGAGGGAAACCAACATTGTGAGGGAAACCAGCATTGTGAGGGAAACCAACATTGTGAGGGAAACCAGCATTTTGAGGGAAACCAGCATTTTGAGGGAAACCAACATTGTGAGGGAAACCAACATTGTGTTGGAAACCAACATTGTGAGGGAAACCAACATTATGAGGGAAACCAACATTATGAGGGAAACCAGCATTGTGAGGGAAACCAGCATTGTGAGGGAAACCAGCATTGTGAGGGAAACAAGCATTGAGAGGGAAACCAACATTGAGAGGGAAACATTATGAGGGAAACCAGCATTTTGAGGGAAACCAACATTGTGAGGGAAAACAATATTATGAGGGAAACCAACATTGTGAGGGAAACCAGCATTGTGAGGGAAACCAACATTGTGAGGGAAACCAACATTGTGAGGGAAACCAACATTGTGAGGGAAACCAACATTGTGAAGGAAACCAGCATTTGAGGGAAACCAACATTGTTAGGGAAACCAACATTATGAGGGAAACCAACATTGTGAGGGAAACCAACATTGTGAGGGAAACCAGCATTGTGAGGAAAACCAGCATTGAGAGGGAAACCAACATTAGGAGGGAAACCAACATTAGGAGGGAAACCAGCATTTTGAGGGAAACCAACATTGTGAGGGAAACCAGCATTTTGAGGGAAACCAGCATTTTGAGGGAAACCAACATTGTGAGGGAAACCAACATTGTGTTGGAAACCAACATTGTGAGGGAAACCAACATTATGAGGGAAACCAACATTATGAGGGAAACCAGCATTGTGAGGGAAACCAGCATTGTGAGGGAAACCAGCATTGTGAGGGAAACAAGCATTGAGAGGGAAACCAACATTGAGAGGGAAACCAACATTATGAGGGAAACCAACATTATGAGGGAAACCAACAATTTGAGGGAAACCAACATTGTGGAAAGTTATTTCACTTATATAAGTTATATTCATCCCCTCTATTTTAATGTTGTCATTACGCAACTTATATCTGCTTAGTGCTGATCAGCCCCGTTATAAGGATAGGCTCTCCTCTTCATCCTTCTCCTACTCTTCCTCCTAATTTGCACGCAATTACACAGATGAATCAGCATTTTTTTCAACCCAACACACACACGTGCACACACACACTTTGCTCTATACCCTGCCTCAGGTGTGCCCTTTTACTACTCAGGAACCACTGGCAGGACATTCCAAATACCCAGAAAGAGGGAGAGAGGGAGAGAGGGAGAGGGGGGAGAGGGGAGAGGGAGGAGAGGGAGAGAGGGGGGAGAGGGAGAGGGAGGGAGAGGGAGAGAGGGAGAGGGGGGAGAGGGGGAGAGAGGGAGAGGGGGGAGAGGGGGAGAGGGAGAGAGAGAAATAAGAAAGAGGGTAAAAGATGATGTGTATTAAGGTTGGATAGATAAAGCCAGATAAAGCCAACTGGTTCTTCACTCAAATTAGTGAACATGAACATTATTGCATAGACACTTCATTAGCAGAGAAAGAGAGAGAGAAAGAGAGAGAGAGAAAGAGAGGGAGGAAGACAGGGAGGAAGAAAGAGGGGAATAAAGAGGAATAAGAGGTTGTTTAATTCCTCCTGAGCCCTCAGCCATATGCCTGGGGGTCGACTGAAGGAACATGAGAAAATCAGAGTGAATCATTCCAACACAGATAGGTCATCACACATACAGACACACAGACACACAGACACACAGACACACAAACACACACAGTGCATGTGTGCGTGCATGCCTTCTGTCACTGTGTATGACCTTCTGTCACTGTAATCAGTTCAGAGTTTCACCGCTTGAACAACGAAAACCCTCTGGCTGAGCAGAGATTCATCATGACTAACTACACACACACACACACACACACACACACACACACACACACACACACACACACACACACACACACACACACACACACACACGCCCCATATGACTGTGCCAAGATGAGGTGTGACATGTGACAATGTGCCTCATGCTTTAGGCTTCTGGCCTTTTGCTGCACCTGCTCTCCGGCGTGTGTGTGTGTGTGTGTCTGTCCTTGTTTGATATTATTCCAGGACAAACACATTCTGGTTAAAACCTAGGAGGGTTAGACATGGGTCATAATCAGAGGCGTCATGCCCGTTGGAGACAAAGGGGCTCCTGCACCCTCAAATTTGTCCTGTTTATTTAAAAAAAAAGAAAAAAGAAAATGTTGTTTCTCTGTAACACTACTAGCCCAGATAGGTTCCCAATCTCCCAACCTCATAACTAGCTACCAAGAAGCCATTTCAGGCTATCAATCAAGTTAAAGTAGCTAGCTTGTCTAAAACTTGTAATTGACATGCCTTCTGGCAAGCCTGGTAGACTTTAGAAAAACAACCAATAACTAAATAAGACTCCTTTTAATCTTTTACCCAGATTTTAGCAGGGATGCAGAGAAGCATGTTTAGTTTCTTTTAAAAAAATGACCACCAGTCAGGAGGATACAGACTCAAGAGGTATGCTTAGATGTGCAGAAAAATAGACATTCACTACCTGTCAAAGGTTTTAGAACACCTACTCATTCAAGGGTTTTTCTTTAGTTGTACTATTTTCTACATTGTAGAATAATAGTAAAGACATCAAAACTATGAAATAACACATATGGAATCATGTAGTACCCAAAAACGTGCTATACAAATCAAAATATATTTTCTACTTGAGATTCTTCAAGTAGCCACGCTTCACCTTGATGACAGCTTTGCACACTCTTGGCATTCTTTCAATCAGCTTCATGAGGTAGTCACCTGGAATGCATTTCAATTAGCAGGTGTGCCTTGTTAAAAGTTAATTTATGGAATTTCTTTCCTTCTTAATTGAGACAATCAGTTGTGTTGTGCCAAGGTAGGGGTGGTATACAGAAGATAGCCCTATTTGGTAAAAGACCAAGTCCATATTATGGCAAGAACAGCTCAAATAAGCAAAGAGAAATGACAGTCCATCATTACTTTAAGACATGAAGGTCAGTCAATCCTGAAAATGTCAAGAACTTTGAAAGTTTCTTCAAGTGCGGTCGCAAAAACCATCAAGCGCTATGATGAAACTGTCTCTCATGAGGACCGCCACAGGAATGGAAGACCCAGAGTTACCTCTGCTGCAGAGGATGAGTTACCAGCCTCAAGTAACAGACACATCTCAACATCAACTGTTCAGAGGAGACTGCATGAATCAGACCTTCATTGTCAAATTGCTGCAAAGAAACCACTACTAAAGAAAAACCAATAAGAAGAAGAGACTTGCTTGGGCCAAGAAACACAAGCAATGGACATTAGACCGGTGGAAATCTGTCCTTCGGTCTGATGAGTCCAAATGTTAGATTTTTGGTTCCAACCACTGTCTTTGTGAGACACAGAGTAGGTGAACGGATGATCTCCACATGTGCAGTTCCCACCGTGAAGCATGGAGGAGGATGGATGGTGTGGGGTGCTTTGCTGGTGACACCGTCATGAATATTTAGAATTCAAGGCACACTTAACCAGCATGGCTACCACAGCATGCTGCAGCGATATGCAATTCCATCTGGTTAGCGCTTAGTGGGACTATCATTTGTTTTTCAACAGGACAATGACCCAACACACCTCCAGGCTGTGTAAGGGCTATTTTACTAAGAAGGAGAGTGATGGAGTGCTGCATCAGATGGCCTGGCCTCCACAATCCCCTGACCTCAACCAAATTAAGATGGTTTGGGATGAGTCGAACCGCAGAGTGAAGGAAAAGCAGCCAACAAGTGCTCAGCATATGTGGAAACTCTTTCAAGACTGTTGGAAAAGCATTGCAGGTGAAGCTGGTTGAGAGAATGCCAAGAGTGAGCAAAGCTGTCATCGGGGTGGCTATTTATTTGAAGAATCTCAAATATAAAGTATATAACAGTTTTTTGGTTACTACATGATTCCATATGTGTTGTCTTCACTATTATTCTACAATATAGAAAATTATTAATTATGCCTCGAGATTTGAGGTGTTTGAAAAATCCAAAATTCTCCAACTTTTGGATGGGATGGTACCCCCAATCCGGACCACCCCAGGCATCCTCACATACTTTGTGCACCCTGAGATTTTGGGGGTGCATGACGCCCCAGGCCATAATGTTGTCACTTTAGCATTTGAGTATGTGTCAACTTATGTCAATGTCAGTGTGTGTGAGTGTATGTCAGTGTTAGGTGTACAAGAGTGAACAGAAATAGAAAATCGGTCTAAGGCTCTGCATCGCAGTGCATGAGGCGTCACTACAGACCCGGGTTCGATCCCAGGCTGTATCACAACTGACCATGACCAGAAGTCCCATAGGGCGGCACACAATTGGCCCAGCGTCGTCCAGGTTAGGGGATGGTTTGGCCTGGGAGGGCTTTACTTGGCTCATTGCTCTCTAGCCACTCCTTGTGGCGGGCCGGGCACCTGCAGGCTGACTTCGGTCATCAGTTGAACGGTCTTTCCTCCAACACATTGGTGCAGCTGGCTTCCTGGTTAAGCAAGCGGGTTTTAAGAAGGGCGGTTTGGCGGGTCATCTTCGCCTCTCCCGAGCATGTTGGGGAGTTTCAGCGATGAGACAAGATCGCAATTGGATATCACGAAAAAGCGGGTAAAAATAAACCAAAATGTTTTATAGAAACCACACAGTAGTATTGTCCGGTCCCCAATGCAGTCTCTTGAACTTCTGTACCCTGACAATAAGTGCAGCAAACTCTTAGGATTGTATTGTTGACTATAATAATACCAATACAGTTTTGTTACAGAATGCCAAACAGCCTCCTTAGCTTGACCCAAACACATTTACAGCACATTTTGCATCACAGATACTCTGGAGCCTCCAAAATAACATGAATAAACCCAAATATAAAATTTAGTTTTTATTGTCCAAAAAATCTTTAAGGCAAGCCTACAGCTACCGAAGCAGTGAATGACAGATTTTGATTGACGCTAGCAAAAACCTTATCACACATGATTTAATGAATATCAATAACATGCTGTATATCACACAGTCACACACACGTACACAAACACAATTCAGATATTTGCCATATGTGTCACTTGAACCCGTCCTCCTATAGCTCCTCTCACGAGCCTCCACTGCTTGAAATACAGTGATGAAAAGATCTAGCTGTTGCCCTCTGTGAAAGGAGGGGTGGGGGTGTAGAGGAGGACAGAGGGAGGCAAAGGGGGCAGAGAGGGGTGAGTGGAGTTCAAAATGAAACCCTCAGAAAGCACCGGAGGCAAGACATTGCCTGTATGCCAACTGACCAGTCATATTAGAGTCACTGTCAGAGGAAGCCCTGGTACCAGGAAACAAAAGGCACAAACACAGGAGGACTAATAGACACTTCTATAACGTCTTCCTGTTCCTGAGTACAGATCAGCTGCCACACACACGCCTCACTAAAACTAAAACATACAAGGTGGATGACGACAAATACACATCACAAACCACACACACAAATATGAAATGAACACCGATACAAAAGGAAAATAGGATTATGAGAGAGAGAGATAGAGAGAGCGAGAGCGAGAGAGAGAGCACATGCAAACAAAACCACCCTATTTTCATCCTCCAGAAACACACATTCCTCCAGTCAGCAGAGGGATTTTATTGCTGTTTAGAACAGACAAAAGTGTTGAAACGAGGGTGAGACAAAACAAGAATAAACAAAAGCCTAGCTGCGTCCATTGTGGATCCCAGGGGGAGCTGGTGGATCATACCTCTATAGTCTCTCTCATCCTGGCGAGGTGGAGGTAGCACAAACATCTCACCCATTTTGGGTCTGTTCAAAATGCATCCCCATGCCTGAGAACGGAGACATCTTAAGACATGTTATCCTGTGGAAAGAGATTCATAATAATGGTATGTGGATGCAACACAGAACACACAGCCACGGTGTACAGTTTGTACTCAATGTGATGTGCAATGTTAGCCTAGCCTTCTTCTGCTGCGGCAAAATGAGTCAAATGGAAAGACTGCTTCTCCTTGCTCCCTTCACACACACACACACACACACACACACACACACACACACACACACACACACCTCTTGTGTGCTGGGGGTGACAGTGATGGCCTGTGACAGCTCAGAACATGATGACATGGCCAGCAGTCACAGCGCATGCAGTGTGGGAAATCCCCATGAAATACATATCACCAACAAAGACAGACACACACACACACACACACACACACACACACACTCCTCAATCTGGGACATAACTTTAGTCAGGAAATGAAGCCCCCCACTGACGGATGTGTTTACTCTAACACGGCTGTGTGTGTGTGTGTGTGTGTGTGTAACTATACTTGTGTTACACACAAGGTCAAAAGCTATTTCTAAGGGGTTTAGGGTTAAGGTTAGAATTACTGTTAGGGTTAGAATTAGGTTTAGGGGCAGGAGCTAGGGTTAGGTTTTTGGGTTAAGGTTAGGTTTAGGGGGTTAGGTAAAATAGGATTTTGAATGGGACTGAATTGTGGTTAGTTATACAACACTGTGTGTGCATACGTGACTGAATGTACCAAGCTGTGTGTAAGTGAATCGGGCACAGCTTGGCACCTAGGCTGCCTTCTAAAGAGGCAGGATGGATATTCCATGTACCCTGTCAACCTGGGACGCTCTGCATAGCAGACAGAGGCAGAAATACACACACAGGCAGTAGGATTCTCAAAGGAGAACAATAGATGGGAGAGGAGTGGGGAAAAGAGAGAGAAACAGTTTATAGAGGGAATGGAGAGAGGTGAGACAGATAGAGGGCTAGAGTCCCTCACACACTCCTATATTAACAGGCTCAACCAAATCTATAAAATAGGACATATACAGAGAGACGGGAAAAGTGTTTGTGTGAGGGACTAAGCGAGGAATCTGAGGTTGTTCAGTTCATGCGTCTTCAGATGAGCACAACTCCACTACCCTACAGCTGGAGAGCCAACCAACAAGAGATTCAAAGCCAAAATCGTATGAGTAGGACCGGTAAATTGCAACTGCAAGTTAACCTAATGTTGATTTCTCCATGTGTAACAGAGAGATAATGTCTCGGTCATAATGCTGCGACGGTCCATCAGTTTGAAGGACAAAGTCACAAAGTTTGAAGGTCTGGTTTGTTTGCCCAGTTATGTGTGTCTTCGTCTGTCTATGTGTGTGGCTGCATCTGAATAAGAGAGAGAGAGAGACAGAGAGAGACAGAGAGAGAGAGGATGCGAAACATAGTGCTCAGTGAATCCATTCAGCTTTAACTGGAGAGACAGTTTAGGCAGAAATCCCATATCTCTTCCGTTTCATTACTCTGCGAGGGGTGGAGGATGGTTTAGAGGCGGGAGGATGGAGAGATGGGTGGTGGTCACAGTGGAGGGAGGGAGAGAAGAGGAAAGGAGGGGTATTTAGGGTGAAGGACGTGGGAAGGGTTGCCTCTGCACTGCTTATCGTTCTGAGTCATCAGTTGGGCCAAAAGCCCTCTGATTCAATTAAACTTGAACTCCTAAAATTAACTCTACGATTCTCTCTCTATTTCTCTCTTCTGTCACACACATTCCCTCTCTCACTCTTCTCTGTTTGGTGATACACTGTTACTGTAATACATTGGTATAATTAGTGAAAGTTAATGAAAGATAGTTGATAGAATGCTAGTTCATCTGTTGCTAGAATGTTAATCTTTAGACCCAGTCCTGAGTTGCATTTCTCTGTTTATAGAAATAAACCTGCTGTTGACTCTCTCTCCCTTTACCACTCACTCCATCTCTCTCTCTCTCTCTACCCTCCCTCTTTCTCCCTCTGCACATCCCACGACACACACAAATACAAGTGTCCCGTGTCCTGTGTGTTTTGGTCCATCTGCATCCGCGAGCCCAGTGAGTGTATGGCAGGCCAGATGACTCCCGGCAGTGTCTGTGTAACAGACAGAGTTGTGGGCTCCTGTTTCACAGCAGGCCCAACGCACCAGTGTGGCGTGAAGGGACAATGTGCAAAACGGATCTCGTTCACTCTCCATGCATCAGGTTACTTAGACCCAGGGCATGCAGCGTGGAATAATACCTCTCTCTCTCTCTCTCTGCGTTTGCAAACTCTGTCCTCGTGATCCCAAGGGATGCACGGTTTGGTTGTTGCCCTAACACTACACAGCTGATTCAAAACGATCAAAGCTTGCTGGTTAGTTGATTATTTGAATCAGCTGTGTAGTCAGTGCAAAAACCAAAACGTGCATCCCTTGTGGTCCCGAGGACAGAGTTTGAGAACCCTGTTCAAGCTGCTGTGTCATCATGAATCAGACAAAATATGGAGAGTAAAAAAGGGAGCGAGAGAGAGAGCGAGAATGAGACAGCAGGGTGAAAGCAAGATAAATTATGGAAAGAGGGAGAATAGAGAGAGTGGAAGAGAAGAGGATAGAGATGGAGTAAATGTCCGCAATGAAAAAGAAGACTGAAAGAGATCAATGTAATCCTGTATGGTCACATTATGCAGGTCAGAGGTCACATTATGCAGGTCAGAGGGCACACTGCCTGGAGACAGCCTGCCGAGAGACTCACCATGGACAATCAGACCACAACAACCGGAGCTAGGTAACTAACAGGCTTCTGTCTGTGCTCCACATAGTGTCACAGATTAGACTAGCGTAGGTAGGTCACTGCCCGGTGTTCGCACCAATGATGTACTGTATATAAACCCTGGATTGCTGATGCTATGTATTGGCCATTGAGGCTTTGAAGCCACTGGTGGGCTCTATCGGCACTCCCAAGTATGAGCAGTCCTCCATAGGAATGAATGGAAATCTACAATATTTCAATGAAAGTACAAAATTACCTGTATTTAATAATTGTTTTTGTTGTTGTAGTGGGGACAATAAGTCATCTCACAAATTGATACTTTAAGGAAAATTTTATATTTTTTATTTTTAGCTCCCATAAAATGTAAAGTATGCATTAAGCCATCTGTAATAGAGTAAGTGGCAAAAATGAATGTAGACAAATAAATGTCTATAATGTCAAATATTTTGACTCGTCTCTAACCACTAGGCAACCTGCTGCCCTCTTATGGCTTCCCTCTATACTGAGGGAACCTGGTGAGACGAGAGGAAGGCTCTAGAACAACACTCCTCGCCGCCTCCTCAAAACCTATTGGAAGAGAAAGTCAGAGGGGAGGGACCTCAGGCTCTCTCAGCCAATGGGTTTTGAGGAGGCGATAAAGGAGGGAGGACATGAGGAGCATAATGCAATTGAGCTTCTATTGAGACCCTTCCGCTCTCTAAAGTAAATCCCCATGCCTTAGAAAAGAACAGCGATACCACCTGATGGCAGTTTGCAGTCATTACAGTTGAAGCCCAAATACAGAAAGCCAGTCACCAACTATTGAGAGAAGAAACCCACCAGAACCACTAAACCGCTGAAAGCAGCAGGTGGTTGAAGTGTTAGGAATCACCTTCCCGTTGTTGACAAGCATGTAGAATCGTTGGGAAATTGATGGACCATGTCCTACGGTGAGAGGCGATAGAGCACCCACCTTCTGTTCTGAAGTCCACTGCCATCCTATGCTCTGGCGTTTCCTCTCTACATGAAACAGACAGCAGACCGATCAGTGTGTATCATGTATTTTATTAAATGAACCACCACCTAAAGTCTAACATCCAGAACACACTAAATCAGTACAGCACAATCAAACCCAACTGCATCACAGCTCATAATTCATTTTTAAAAAAACGGTCCAAAATGTGATTTTTTAAAAAGTTCTTATCAAGCCTTTTATTTGGTATACAGATATTCATATATTTATACAGTCTATAACACATGTGCCACTGCAAAGTCAGACAAACTGACAAATCTTCTATAAGGAACAAACAGAAAAAAAAAAGAATGAGAAACTTCAGTGAAGCGTGTCGTCGTGGTAACAATGATCAACTGCCAGGCAGAGAAACTAAACAAAAAAAACAACTAGTTCAGGCTACAGAGAGGCAGCGGAGTGGCATGGGCCCTTAAGTGTCAGCTACATGTGGATACCCAAGTCTAACACACAAATACATGATCAGAGACTAACTAAAATACAGTCTCTCATACACACAAACCCAACGCTGGCACATACCAAGGCCAGGAATCATACGGATGGACATTAGCTTGCGCACGCACGCACGCACACCGCAGCGGGTTCAGCTGAGGGACATCCAGAGCTAGAGAGACGCAAGGGGTGTGTGCCGGACCAGAGGGAATGGAGTGTGAGGATGAAGAGGACAGAAGGGTAAAGGAGAGATGAAGGGCAGAGTGGAAGGAGGCAGAGAGAGCCAAACATTTCAAAAAGAGAGATTGAAGGTGGAGTGAGGGGCAGTAAAATGAGAGAAGAGTTACAGGAGGGGCAGTGCTAAAACTGTGACGGTCAGAGTGGTTGTCTCCCCCTGGTGGTCACTCTGAGTCTCGCTGGACCTCTGAGGCATCAGCCCTACAGATGGGGCACGTCCTGTTAGCCTGGAGAGAGACAACCAGAAAGAGAGAGAGGGATACAATGTCAGTTAACATGCAGGGATGACTTGATCATTACTGGGAAACAGTTTTTTCAGAGGGAGCTTCAGTTGGATCGAGAACTAGATATGACAATGTAAGCTGTTTCACAGTATCTAGAAAAGTATGTTTGCCATCTACACAGAACAAAAATATATAAACAATTTTACCGAGTAACAGTTCACATAAGGAAATCAGTCAGTTGAAAGGAATTCATTAGGCCCTAAACTATGAGTTTCACATGACTGGGAATACAGATATGCATCTGTTGGTCACAGATGGATCAGAAAACCAGTCTGTATCTGGTGTGACCACCATTTGCTTCAGGGAGCGCAATTCATCTCCTTCGCATAGAGTTGATCAGGCTGTTGATTGTTGAATGTTGAATGTTGTCCCACTCCTCTTCAATAGCTGTGCGAAGTTGCCGGATATTGGAACACGCTGTCGTACACGTCGATCCAGAGCATCCCAAACACGCTCAATAGATGACATGTATGGTGAGTATGCAGGCCATGAACAGATATTTTCAGCTTCCAGGAATTGTGTGCAGGTCCTTGCGAATTGGGGCAGTGCATTATGACGAAACTTGAGGCGATGGCGGCGGATTTTTGGCACGACAATGGGATCTCGTCATGGTATCTCTGTGCTTCAAATTGCCATCGATAAAATGCAATTGTGATGGTTGTCCATAGTTTATGCCTACCCATACCATAACCACTCTGTTCACAACGTTGACATCAGCAAACCGCTCGCCCACACAACGCCATATATGCGGTCTGCCATCTGCCTAGTACAGTTGAAACCGGGATTCATCCGTGAAGAGCACACTTCTCCAGCGTGCTAGACGGTTTCTGACGTCCGTGCAGAAATGTTTAGGTTGTGCAAACCCAGTTGTCAGCTGTCCGGTCTCAGACACTCCCGCACATGAAGAAACCAGATGTGGAGGTCCTGGGCTGTAAATGTTCTAGGATCTATTATTTCAGCTCATCAAACATGGGACCAACACTTTACATGTTGCATTTATATTTTTGTTCAGCAAGAGACTCACCCTGAGCCACTTGTCGACACACTTTCCATGGAACTCATGACTGCAGGGTAGAACTCGCAGCAGCTGACGAGACTCAAAGTCACTCATACACACCACACACCTGCAATACAACAGTACAACGTTATTACAACAGAACCAACAACACCACCACCAACTGTATGCTCTGATTGGCGAATGCGGGGATAGTATCCTCAGTTCTGGTAGGTCAAAGGGAAGTACTCACAGCGTCTGTTCTGATTGGTGGTTGTTGGGGTTGAACCTATAGGAAGGCAGCTGCTCGATGTCTCCCTTGGTCAGACCTCGAAGTTTGGCCTCTCCCAGACGCTCGGCCAGGTTGAGAAGAGCCTCATAGTTCTCCACCTCTCCGTCATCAACGTCTAGCTCCAGGCTGATGGCAGGGCCTGTAGGCTGGACTGGCAGCATAGAGCTGACAGACAGGGAGAGAAACGCACTTACCTACAGACACTGCGTGCATACACAGCTTACGTGACAAACATACAGTACAAAAATTGTATTCGCACACGCTGTGCCACAAGAGTAGGCTACTTGCAACCAATAGGGCAGTGTCTACTGATTGTCTAAACTACAACACCCATGACGCAGAGCTAGAAACGGATGGGTGACTTACAGGAAGTAAGGCAGGAAACTGGGGTGGTAAGGAGAGGGTGGCAGTGGCTGCTGCGAGCGGTAGCGTCGTCCTGGGATACGCCGTGGCATGAAGTTAGGATACGACTGAAAGAGAAGAGATGCAGAATAATTAATTACTGGATTTCATATGAATAAAAACATCCAACGCAGGCCTTAAAAGATAATGATGCAACAATCACCCTGATGTGGGAGTGAGCGATAAAGGGGGATTGGGGATAACGGACAGAGACACTCACCACTCCAAAGAACTCCTGCGGCAGAGGCTCATGGGAGAGGAAGTGGAGCTGAGTGGAGTGGGGGGGCAGGCCAGGGTGGGCCGCGGGGGGGTAATGTAAACCCGCCCCTAACGACAGGTGCTCCCCCAACAGCTCCACGTCATTCTCGATCCGCTGTAATGGCTGGAAAAGAGAGAGAGAGATGTCGTTAATGAGCTGGATTGAACACAAGCAACACCTCCCCTCCCCTCTACAAACCCTAGTGCCAACTCACTGATCTGGCCTGCTGTGTGGGGTAGGGTCCAAACTGTCCAGGCTGGGGGATATGAGGGGGGTGGTGGGACAGGTGGGGAGGGGGCAGGAGAAAGGTGGGGTCACTGGACAGCAGGGAGGGAAACGGGTAGGGCATGGGCAGGTGTTGCACAGAGCACGTCTGCAGAACCTGAGGGAGAAAGAGCGAGAACATTCTATTACAAAATCAGAGTTTATTGGTTGCGTACGCAGTTCAGCAGATGTTATTGTGGGTGCAGCGAAATGCTTGTGTTACTAGCTCCTAACAGTGCAGAAAAAGTACACAAATAATACATCAATTTTAATAATGTCAGGACAAATCCAATTAACCCAAATAGCATCATCAGTAATCCATGCATACATGCACCAAAAATATATACTAAGAATGATATGTACAGCAGTAGATATATTATAGTGAGCCATGTCAAGAATTAAGCATATAAAGTGTGAAAAACTGTATAAAAGAAACGGTCCTGCTTATATACCCTGTGCTCCAACTATTGACACCCTCGATAGAGATGCATTATGTACACATGAATATGAACACACATACTGATGGAAAACAGGAGGGAGGAGAGGTCCAGTGCATTCAGGAAGTATTCACACCCCTTGACTTTTTCCACATTTGTCACAGGTTTTTCACACATATGCATAAAAATGAAATGCAAAAATGTCTTGAGTCAATAACTATTCAGCCCTTTTGTTATGGCAAGCCTAAATACATTCAGGAAAAAAAAAAGTGCTTATCAAGTCCCATAAGTTATGACTACCTCATTTCTGTACCCCACACAATTATCTGCAAGGTCCCTCAGTCGAGCAGTGAAATTCAAAACATTCAACCACAAAGACCAGGGAGGTTTTCCAATGCCTCGCAAAGGGCAGCTATTGGTAGATGGGTTAAAAAAAAAAAAAAAGACATTGAATATCCCTTTGAGCATGGTGAAGTTATTAATTACACTTTGGATGGTGCATCAATACACCCAGTCACTACAAAAGATACAGGCGTCATTACTAACTCAGTTGCCGGAGAGGAAGGAAACCGCTCAGAGACTTCATCATGAGGCCAATGGTTACTTAGTTACATAGTTTAATGGCTGTGATAGGCGAAAACTGAGGAAAGATCAACATTGCAGTTAATCCACAATACTAACCTAATTGACAGAGAGAAAATAAGGAAATCTGTACAAAATAAACATATTCCAAAACATGCAGTCTGTTTGCAACATGGCACTAAATACAACACATTAGTGAGTACCACTCTCCATATTTTCAAGCATAGTGGTGGCTGCATCATGGTATGGGTTTGCTTGTAATCGTTAAGGACTAGGGAGTTTCAGGATTAATCAAATAAGCGGAATGGATCTAAGCACAGGCAAAATCCTAAAGGAAAACCTAGTTCAGTCTGCTTTCCACCAGACACTAGGATATTAATTTACCTTTCAGCAGAACAATAATCTAAAATACAAGGCCAAATCTACACTGGAGTTGCTTACCAAGAAGGCTGTGAATGTTCCGGAGTGGCAGAGTTAATTTTGACTTAAATCTATTTGAAAATCATTGGCAAGACCTGAAAATGGTTGTCTAGCAATGATAAACAACCAATTTGACAAAGCTTAAAGATTAATGGGCAAATGTTGGAAAGCTCTTAGCGACTTACCCAGAAAGACTCATAACTGTAATCGCTGCCAAAGGTGCTTCTACAAAGTACTGACTCAGGGGTGTTGTAACATATTTAAAATGAGATATTTATGCATTTCATTTTCAATACATTTGCTAACATTTCTAAAAACATATTTTCACTTTGTCATTATGGGGTATTGTGCGTAGATGGGCAAGATTTTTCTTTGTTTTAATCCATTTTGAATTCAGGCTGTAACTACAAAAAATAAAGTAAGTCAGGGGGTGTAAATACTTTCTGAAGGCACTGTACATGAATTAGACATACAATCAGTGTCAGACTAACAGAGTATCAAAGAGATACACAAGTCAGACAGTCGGGCTAGTTGAACTCACAGATGGAGGGACACTGCAGACAGGGTAATGCTGCCCACTAAAGACCACCGAGCATGCTGGGAGCTGCTGGGGGGCAGAGTGGGGGGGCAGGCCGGGGGGGCCGCCAGGGGGAGAGACTGGGTACGACACCTGAGCAGAAATCAAAGGTCAGAGATCAAACAACCACACTAGCTGAACACCCACATAGAAGGATAAAGATGACCCTAATCAAATTCAATAAAGCTTTATTGACAACTATACAAGCAGCTTCCTGTTTCCCCACTGACCTGGTCATGGAGGTCCAGCACCACACTGCTCTGCTGCTGAGGGGGGTGAGGCGGGGGGTGAGGCGGGGGGTGAGGGTGCATCAGCCTGGGGGACAGGTTAGCAGGGTGGTGGGGGGGGCGAGGGGACAGGTTGGGTGGGTGGTAGGGGCGCTCCTCAGGCTGGTTATAGGGGTAAGTCTGAGGGGTGACGGGGGTGGCGGTAGTTCTCATCCTGAAGCCCTGCTGAGAGGCTGTGGTGGGGGTGATGATGGTGAGGGTTGTGGTGATGGTGGTGGTAGTGGTGGTGATGAGGGTGGGGGGGGTGGTGGTGGGGGAGACGGTCACGGCGGCCTCGCTGGCGTCTCATTGGAGGACTGGGGAGAGAGCGCAATAAAAAGAGACAGAAATTAGTCATCATTTCTACCAAACATCCTCATCACAACAGATAACGCCCCGAGGGAAAATATAGTTTCTATTCCGAACCCATTGTAACATCTAACACACATACTGACCTGCGGCGGTTGCGGACAGGAGTGTGGCATCGCTCTGGCAGGTAGTGGGGGTGTGGTCTGCGACTGGGTGGGGGTGGGGCCCAGGTAGTGGGGGTGTGGGGTAGCTCCCAGGGACGAATGGGAGAAGTTGGGGTGGGGGGAGGGGCAGAGCTTAGCTCTAACATAGACTGCTGGGAAAGACGCTGTCGCTTAGGGCTAGGACTGTCCTCCATCTACAGACAGAGAGCGACAAAGACAATTGTTTTAAGTGGAACTGACAGAGTTAACTGCTTTGCAGATATTAAAACAGACAATCAAAATTACCAAATTCACAATTTATGCTACAAAACCCAACTTTTTTTTTTTAGGTTATATATATTTCTATTTTGCAAAACATTCCATGACGTATTGTTGGCAGAATAGAAGGATGCAGTTAAATGCATGATTAATATAAATTGACCATTACATTTCTTGGTGGACTAATAAATATTGCTATATGGTTGTAAATCACAGCTGGTACATTGTTTCCTGCCTCCAGCCATTCATTCGGATGCAAGGTTTCAGTTTCAAATGACAAAAGTAAGGCCAATACAATCAAACTAGCAAGGGCATCACAAGTCTGTCATAATGTGGCTAACAGGCTAGCTTATCTATTCATGTAGCTATGTATTTAGCAAGCTAAAAGCACAGAGGCTAGCTAGCTAGCTGCTGGAAGAATTTCATATCATGAATGAGTGGGTGAGTGGTCGACTTCCCCCATATCATTCCCAATATAATTTTTTGGTGGCTACAGCTAGAGATATTGGTGTCATTTGGTTAGCTAGCAAGAACTGTGAATAACTTTGCAAGCTAGCTATGCTGAACTTCTCCACAGTTAGCATATCTCTTAGTTGTCAATCAAATGTATTTGGCTTCAATCAAATGGGCGGACAGGCAAGTTAGTTCCCATTCAGTTGTAAAAACATGGGTTGGGACAAGCATGCATTGGCAGGCAGGCTGCAGAAAGGAAAGCAGGCTACTACTATTCCCAATCGTTTATCAGTGCAATTTTGGACAGCCAGCTACAAGCTGAAAAAGTTTGAGGGTTTAATAGTAGCCTGCCTTGTTGATCTTATAGTCAACGGAGGGAGATCGCCTACCTGTTCACGGTTTGATCAATAGGACTGTAAACTTACCAAATGTAAGAGGACTCCCGTAGTATTTACATATGTGCAGAAATCCAGTTAGCTACAAAATACACCTTTTGGCAAATGTTTTCTAATGATCTAAAGTCGCACTGTTGCTACTGACTGTAAACAGTCCAGTTCAAAGTGAATGATGGCAGACCCGTGGGGAAAATGGCTTATTTGCATATAGGCCTACTGTAGCTCTGATTGGCTGTGGTGCACCGGTCTGTGTAGACTGTCCTGGACAAGACTGGCACACTTTTTATTAGGTTTTATTTACTGCAGTGTCTTAAATTGTCCAAACGCACAGCCACTTTCCCACTCTATATTGATATAAAATGTTAGCACAAATACCTTACTATATATACACACACCGTGAAACCGTGAAAATGACTACGTGCTCGCTTGATAAAAATATTCTTCCTGGGGGTGTTTATGAACATATTTGTATAAGATTTCATGCTGCTAAAACACTGTCAGTTCCACTGTAACACCATGCTATAGCATTCCTGCGGCTGTGCTGGTACTGGGTGTAATAGGGAAAGGTAAATATACTCACCTTGTCCCGCTCATCACTGCAGACGTTATCAGGGTGGAAGTGAAGGACACCTCCTATAGGCCAGAGAGAGATTAAACAGGGGGGTCAAACCAGGCTTTACACTTCCAACACACAGACTGAGTCTTTGCTTTTGGTACACCAGAAGTACATTCATTTCCAATGGAAAGCTGCGTTTACCTTGCAGCACTGCGTTGCGTCCTGTGTGGTGCATACGTTGGATTTAGCAAACGTATGCGTTAAACTGTATGCGTAAAACGGGTTGACAGAAATTGTAGCAGAAACTGAATGTTGAACTACTGTTGCACACATGTCTAGATGATGCTGCATACTATTTTGCGCAATGACGCAGTCGGTGTGTTCGAAGCGTTAGGCTACACAAAACAGCCCAAGACTCGGACATAGGCCTGGCTAACACGTACACACCAGCAATCATGCTCCTTTTAACACTCTCTGTAATTACCATCTGTAGAGAAAATACCGGCCCAAATCTAGACTGAGGGAAGAAATAGACACTTATTATAGCTGGATAAAGCCTGCTCAGTCTAGGTCTGTGAATGTGTCTAAATGGCTTTGAATTAACTGGTTTAGTCAGACAATGTTCCGTCTTCCACTGACAAGAGGGAGAACCATGCTTTCTAAGACGTAACAATCTCTCTGATCTCAAGTACAGTACCAGTCAAATGTTTGGACTCCTACTCGTTCAAGGGTTTATATTTTTTGACTATTTCCCACATTTTTTATATTGTAGAATAATAGTGAAGACATCAAAACTATGAAATAACACATATGGAATCGTGTAGTAACCAAAAAGGTGTTAAATATATATTTGATTCTTCAAAGTAGCCACCCTTTGCCTTGATGACAACTTTGCACACTTGACATTCTCTCAATCAGTTTCATGAGAAATTTACCAACAGTCTTGAAGGAGATCCCACATATGCTGAGCACTTGTTGGTTGCTTTTACATCACTCTGCGGTCCAACTCATCCCAAACCATCTCAATTGGGTTGAGGTCGGGGGATTGTGGAAGCCAGGTCATCTGATGCAGTACTCAATCACTCTCCTTATTGGTCAAATAGCCCTTACACTGCCTGGAGGCGTGTTGGGTCATTGTCCTATTGAAAAACAAATGATAGTCCCACTAAGCGCAAACCAAATAGGATGGCGTATCGCTGCAGAATACTGTGATATCCATGCTGGTTAAGTGTGCCTTGAATTCTAAATAATTCCACAAAAAAAAAAAAAAAAAAAAATAATAATAATCACTGACTGTCACCAGCAAAAGCACCCCCACACCATCACATCCTCCTCCATGCTTCATGGTGGGAACTACACATTGGAACCAAAACTCTCAAATTTGGACTCATTAGATCAAAGGACAGATTTCCAAACTGGTCTAATGTCCATTGCTCGTGTTTCTTTGCCCAAGCAAGTCTCTTCTTCTTATTGGTGTCCTTTAGTAGTGGTTTCTTTGCAGCAATTCAACCATGAAGGCCTGATTCACACAGTCTCCTCTGAACAGTTGATGTTGAGATGTCTGTCACTTGAAGCTGGTAACTCTAATGAACTTATCCTCTGCAGCAGAGGTAACTCTGGGTCTTTCCTTACTGAGATTGGCGCCGCCCTGTGTGGTCACTTGTTAAGCAGCTCCCATTGTTTGTGCGTTAATTGTTGTTTTAGCATGTTTTTCGTTAGTTTTTTTTACAACAGTTGAACTATAAGAGTTCAGGTTTATGGAGTGCTACTGTTTTACGAAGGTTTTAGCGGTCCTTTTTATCACTGAGGCACTTTCTATTTTTCTCAGCGCCAAACGTGCACGCAAGTCCTTAATTATTTACAACAGAGCCCAGCTCCTGGATTTAGCACACTCAGGGAAAGTTTGATATTCCGGACGAGTTGAAAAGGCGACGGCGTGGATGCAGGGCAGGTCGGAAGTGTAAGGCAAAGCTGAGTAAGTACAAGCCGGCTATACCGTCTATCATTATGGGCAACGTGAGATCGCTACATAACAAGGTGGATGCGCTTGAGGGGCTGGTCCATGGGCAAAGAGGCTACCGGGAAGCTAGCCTATTGTGCTTTACAGAAACATGGCTGAATGATAACATTCCCATAGAGAACGTAACTATCTGTGGTTTCCAGACCATCAGAGCGGACAGGGATATCGCTTCTTTCGGTAAGGGTAAGGGAGGGGGGCTGGCTTTATTAGTTAACAACAGATGGTGTAATCCGAGCCATATTACTATTAAGGAACATTTTTGTAGCCCGGACATTGAGCTGTTAGCCATTAGCCTGAGACCCTAATATTTGCAGAGGGAATTCACGGCGACGATTGCTGTTATTGTTTAAATCCCGCCCTCCGCTGACGCAAACACAGCGTGTGATGTCATCCACTCTGCTATTGCGAGGCTACAGACAGCACATCCCAGTGCCTTCTTTGCCATTTCAGGGTATTTTAACCATTCATCTCTCTCTTCAACACTGCACATGTTCAAACAGTTCGTGAAGTGCCCAATCTGAATAATAAAACTCTGGACTTAATATATACTAATGTGAAGGATGCATACAACTTCACTGCACTCCCTCCCCTCGGTAGATCGGATCACAAGCTTGTCCATCTCATCCCACTCTACAGGCCTATGGTCCAACAGCAGCCAGTGACCACTAGGACCATTAGGAGATAGTCCCCGGAGGCGAATGAGGCCCTACAGGACTGCTTTGAAACAACAGACTGGGATATGCTCTGTGAGGCTCATGGGGAGGACATTGATGGACTTACTGACTGCATAACGGACTATATACATTTTTGTGAAGACAACACTGTACCCACCAGGAAGGTACACTGTTTTCCAAATAATAAACCCTGGGTCACCAGCGAGCTGAAGAAGACGGCCTTCAAGGAGCTGGACAGGGACAAATTGAAATGCGTCCAGAGGGAGCTGAAGCTGCGGATTGCTGAGGGGAAGAGAGGGTATAAGGAGAAGATGGAGGACAAGCTGAGGCAGAGCCAGGTGAGAGAGGTGTGGAAGGGTATGAGAAATATCACTGGCTTTAAAAAGTCAAACAAACAGTGGGCAGACTGAGGGGATCCAGGACAGAGCCAATGAGCTGAACCAATTTAACAGGTTCGATACTGGCCCTGTCCACCTCCCCTCCAGCTCCCCAGGCCACACACCCTCACGGCTGTCCCATCCTCAACACCCCCCTTCCCCCCACCTCGGCTGGCTTTCACCACCTACCAAGTGACGAGAGGGCTGGAGAGACTACATCAGTGAAAAGCGGCAGGCCCTGATGGCATCAGCCCAAGGGTGCTTAGGGTCTGTGCTGACCAATTGTGTGGAATACTCCAGCGACGCTTCAACCTTAGCCTGAGCCTGGAAAGTGTCCCTGTGCTGTGGAAAACATCCTGCCTGCTCCCAGTGCTTAAGGCGGCGCACCCCACTGTCCTGAATGACTTCAGACCTGAGGCGCTAACATCCCACTTCATGAAGACCCCCAGTCCTCGCTCACCTCAGACCTCTGGTGTGTACATCACTGGACCCCCTGCAGTTCGCATACCAGCGCAACATCAGGGTGGATGATGCAATCATCTACCTTCTGCAGAGGGCCTACTCTCACCTGGACAATGCAGGTTGCACTGTGAGGGTTATGTTTTTTTACTTCTCCAGTGCCTTCAACACCATTCAGCCCCTGCTACTGAGTGAGAAGATGAAGAGGATGAAAGTGGAAGCACCCTTAGTCTCCTGGGTCACGGACTACCTGACTGGTAGGCCACAATTTGTGCAGCTACAGAGCTGTGTGTCAGAACGGGCAACACAGGGGCCCCCCAGGGAACGGTCCTGTCCCCCTTCCTCTTCAAACTCTACACCTCAGACTTAATCAGCAAAACAAAGGAGATGACTGTGGACCTCAGGAGAACCAAGTGGAAATGGTTGGGTCATACAAGTTCCTGCGAGTCCATATGGACAACAGACTGGAATGGGCTGGTAACACCGGGGCTCTGTACAAAAAGGGCCAGAGCCGACTCTACTTTCTGAGGAGGCTCAGGTTCTTCAACGTGTGCAGTAAACTGGTTTGCAGTGGTGTGCTGGGGCGCCAACATAAAGGCCAGTGATGCTTCTCGGGTAAATAAGCTGATCAGGCAGGCTAGCTCTGTTTTGAAGGACCTGGGGATTAGCCTTGACACTAGAGGTGGCGACGGAGGAGACGGATCCTGGCCAAACTGCTGGCCATCATGGACAACGTCACCCACCCTCTGCATGCCATGGTTATGATGCAGAGGAGCACTTTCAGTCACAGACTGATCCCACCACGGTGTGCCAGAGAGCGCTACAGGAGGTCCTTGCTGTCGGCGGCGATTAGACTATTTAATGCCTCACCAATAAAGTACCTATCTATCTACAGTTAAAGTCAGAAGTTCACATACACTTAGGTTGAAGTAATTCAAACTCATTTTTCAACCACTCCACAGATTTCATGTTAACAAACTATAGTTTTGGCAAGTCGGTTAGGACATCTACTTTGTGAATGACAAGTAATTATTCCAACAATTGTTTACAGACAGATTATTTCACAATATCACAATTCCAGTGGGTCAGAAGTTTACATACACGCGTCTCCTTCCTGAGCTAAGTTCACTGTGCCTTTAAACAGCTTGGAAAATTCCAGAAAATTATGTCATTGCTTTAGAAGCTTCTGATGGGCTAATTGACATAATTTGAGTCAATTGGAGGTGTACCTGTGGATGTATTTCAAAGCTTACCTTCAAACTCTGTGCATCTTTGCTCAACATCATGGGACAATCAAAAGAAAACTACCAAGACCTCAGAAAAAGAATTGTAGACCTCCACAAGTCTGGTTCATCCTTTGGAGCAATTTCCAAATGCCTGAAGGTACCACGTTCATCTGTACAATCAATAGTATGCAAATATAAAACACCATGGGACCAAGCAGCCGCCATACCGCTCAGGAAGGAGACGCGTTCTGTCTCCTAGTGATGAATGTACTTTGCTGCGAAAAGTGCAAATCAATCCCAGAACAGCAAAAGACCTTGTGAAGATGGGAGGAAACAGGTACAATAGTATCTATATCCACAGTAAAACGAGTCCTATATCAACATAACCTGAAATGCCGCTCAGCAAAGAAGAAGCCACTGCTCCAAAACCGCCATGAAAAAGCCAGACTACGGTTTGCAACTGCACATGGGGACACAGAGGAAATGTCCTCTGTTCTGATGAAAATAAATAGAACTGTTTGGCCATAATGACCATTGTTATGTTTGGAGGAAAAAAGGGGTACGCTTGCAAGCCGAAGAACACCATCCCAACCATGAAGCACAGGGGTGGCAGCATCATGTTGTGGGGGTGCTTTGCTGCAGGACGGACTGGTGCACTTCACAAAATAGATGGCATCATGAGGAAGGAAAATTATGTGGATATATTGAAGCAACATCAGTCAGGAAGTTAAAGCTTGGTCGCAAATGGGTCTTCCAAATGGACAATGACCCCAAGCATACTTCCAAAGTTGTGGCAAAATTGCTTAAGGACAACAAAGTCAAGGTATTGGAGTGCCCATCACAAATTCCTGACCTCAATTCTATAGAAAATTTGTGGGCAGAACTGAAAAAGCTTGTGCAAGCAAGGAGGCCTACAAACCTGACTCAGTTACACCAGTTCTGTCAGGAGGAATGGGCCAAAATTCACCCAACTTATTGTGGGAAGCTTGTGGAAGGCTACCAGAACCATTTGATGCAAGTTAAACAATTTAAAGGCAATGCTAGCAAATACTAATTGAGTGTATGTAAACTTCTGACCCACTGGGAATTTGATGAGAAATAAAATCACTATTATTCTGACATTTCACATACTTAAAATAAAGTGGTGATCCTAACTGACAGAAGACAGGGAATTTTACTAGGATTAAATGTCAGGAATTGTGAAAACCTTAGTTTAAATGTATTTTGTTAAGGTGTATGTCAACTTCTGACTTCAACTGTATCTATCTTCATCATAGCTCGATGGTTGTTTGGGACTGCACTTGAAGAAACTTTCAAAGTTCTTGACATTTTCCGGATTGACTGACCTTCATGTCTTAATGTAAAGATGGTCTGTCCTTTCTCTTTGCTTATTTGAGCTGTTCTTGGACTTTTACAAAATAGGGCCATCTTCTGTATACTACCCCTACCTTATTACAACACAACTGATTGGCTCAAACTCATTACATTTTGCAAATTAACAAAGGCACACGAAATTCATTCCAGGTGACTACCTCATGAACCTGGTTGAGAGAATGCCAAGAGTGTGCAAAGCTGTCAAGGCAAAGGGTGACTACTTTGAAAAATCTCAAATGTATTTGGATTTGTTTAACACCTTTTTGGTTACTACATGATTCCATATGTGTAATTTCATAGTTTTGATGTCTTCACTATTATTCTAAAACGTAGAAAATAGTAAAAATAAAGAAAACCCCTGGAATGAGTAGCTGTCCAAACTTTTGACTGGCACTGTATAAAACTACCCCCTCTGCTGCCTCACAGACACACTACAATATTACAGACACACACTCCAATCTTTCACAGGCAGAGACGCCCTTGAACTGTGCTGATGGAGTTTCCTGAACCACTCCCCCCCCCCCCCCCCCCCGAAAAAAACAAAAAAACACCTCCCCTCGCCCCCAACGTCTCTTCAGGAAAAACAGATCTGAGCGCGCTCCTCTGCGACGCCACAGCTCTATGAAGTAGGGGGAGACTGACAGCTCAAAGACCCGCCGCCAGCAGCAGCAGAACAGAAAAGAGCAGCCAGGCGACTGACAGACACTGAGCCGTGTGACGTGACTGGCGCTCAGCTCCCACAGGGACAGCAAGGGACACAGAGATCCAGACACTGAGCCGTGTGACGTGACACAGGGAAAGGATTGAGCCGGGTTGGGTGACGTTTGCCAGGTTATAAGGCCCTAGTCCTAGTACCTAGGCCTCGGTACAGAAATGGCACCTATTTGAGCCAGTGGCTGCATGATGCGTACAACCCTGGTTCCAGGATTGAGCCACTAGGCCTAGTCTAAGCTGCTCTTCCTCAAGGCCAAAACATGCAGTTTGTCTGTTCGAGCGCAGACGGAGGGAGAGAAACGGTGGTGAAATTAAGTGACGTATTCAGCACCTCCGAATACAGTACTGACACATTCCCCTGAAAGTGATGGTAATAGGTGTGACATGCCGAGAGCTCTGCTCACAGCACACACACTATTTCTTTTTTTTGACTCGGCAAGTCAGTTAAGAACAAATTCTTATTTACAATGGCGGCCTACCCCGGACGACGCTGGGCCTATTGTGCGCCACCCTATGGGACTCCCAATCACAGCCGGATGTGATACAGCCTGGATTCGAACCAGGGACTGTAGTGACGACTCTTGCACTGAGACGGTGCCTTAGACTGCTGTGCCACTCGGGAGCTCAACTAAACCAAATACAGCATTCAAGAAGAGGCATCTGCTGGGAGAGACAGCATTTCAGTCATACCCATAAATCCCTCTTTGTAGTGTTTTTTTTAGGGTGGGTGAGTGGTTAGTGAGCCTAATGTGGGTAGGTTTGTGTAACCTAATGTGTGTAGGTTTGTGACCCGCACAAGTGTGTAGCCAGGTGTGTGTGTGTGTGTGCGCATATTCCTCTGTGTGGGTTATTTATTAGGTCTGGATGGCAGCAGTGCTATTACAAAAGCTCTTCATTAAAAGCTTGCTATCATTCATAGGCCTTTCTGCCTCTAGGTAATCCACTCTGTTCTAATGGTATGGTTCCTCAGAGCAGTGTTTTCCATAAGCTCCCGCCGATAAGAGACTCATTGTCAGCCAGCTACTTTTCCCATTAACTCGGCTTCTTTCCATTTAAAAGTTACAATTCGCTAGGTCCGAGAAGTTTGTATAGCCTTCTCCCGCTAGAATGAACGATATGTAACCTCTATGGATTAATGATAGGACGGCACCTGTCAGTCACAAAGTGAGCGATGACATGGAACCACTGCTGGTTTGTCAGTCTGCTGTCTGTTCTGCCTCTCGGTCATCTGTGTTATTTTTGTGCGCTGGGGTTGGCTGCAGTCAAATTTATTTTCATGGAGGCAGGAGCACATCATCCTTCTATATCGCCTGTGAGTGAATTTACACATCCCATGTAATGTCAGTTGTAAACGATGAGTTGCAATCCGCTTAATGTTTTGTGACACATACATTACATTTCTTTGCGTGTTTCATAGGCCTATGGCCAGTCACAGAGTCGGGGCGCATAAGCCATTTACGGTTCTTTTGATGAGAGAACAGCTTGTGTTCACTAGTTTATAAAAAGGTGTCGAACTGACTGAATAAAGTCAATCTCCTATATCCCATTGCTATTCATAAATCATACAATGTAGTTATACGTCCCTGTATCGCTAAGTAAACAAAAATCTTGTTTGTATTTTCCTAAGACTCGAAGCCAATGTCGAGACTTGCCAGTGACCGCAAAAGTGACTCGTCAGTGTAGCCTAGCGATGGGTTGTTCGTGAACGAACTGATCTTTTAGGTGAATGGAACCGATGAGCTAGCCGTTAATTTGTCTCCCTTATTTGCATACTGGTAGGCTACTACTACTTTTTGGCGATTATTTGCAGATAAATTATGAAAACATTCGATGAAGATGTAGAATCCTCACTGCAGGAACAATAGGTAGTGGAGAGAGAGACTAATTCTGGTCCAAAATACCAGCTTGAAGGTTACAAAAGCAAATGTCATGATACTTATGTGGTATTATTATAGATATTGATATAGGCCTACTCATTTGATTAGTGTTGACAATTAAGTAGTCAACTGCTGCTTTCTGTGTAGCAAAGCCTAAGTTTAACACCTGCTTCATTCTTCAATCATACCTATAGGTCTATTCATGGGGGCGCCTAACTTGGTATAAAAGTGGGTGTGCACAATCTGGCGGGGTCTGGGGGTCCTCCCCCTGAATTTATAAGACCATTTTCCTGCAATTCTATATTGTTTCTCAACAGGGAATCCATGTTCACTTGACAGATCACAACCCTTTTTCTTATTTTGCCACAATGAACAAAACTGAAAGACTAGTTCTGACTAGATTACTAATCTAACGCCTTCCCTCAAAGTCCCACCCAGTGACTGATTGACAGGTCTGATAACCCACCAACTGTGACACAAACATCCTGCCCCCTCTTCTGACAATCCCACCCACAGTGATTGACAGGCCGAACTGTTAAAGGGTCAGTTCATCCAAATTACACATGGGTTTCCTTTCCCTAAGTGTCCACAGCCGCAGAGCCAATAAAATACAATTTGAAGAACAAACATCATTGTGACAATTCATATCTTGCAGTAAACTGTAAATATGACTAATGTAGTCATATTAAGTCTTGAACATATAAAATATTATTTTGATTTGTTTAACACTTTTTTGGTTACTACATGATTCCATATGTGCTATGTCATAGTGTTGATGTCTTCACTTTTATTCTACAATGTAAAAAAAATAGTAATATTCCAAACTTTTGGCCCCCATTGTACATGTGATCATACACAAATGTAAATTATTCTGTTTTAGTCAAATATATATATAGCCTGTGGCTGAATCTAGTTGATGACTCCTGGCCTAAATGATATCCAAAACCACTAACACACAGAATTAATACATTCAGTCATTTTTATTGTTAAATCAAGTATTTATCCTCAATAAAGTATTCAATAATTTAGCTGTGTATTTCGGGTGGAATCAAGGCATTAAAATGTACGAAAAAAAGTATGAAAATGTATGCACTCTACTGTAAGTTGCTCTGGATAGCAGTGTCTGCTAAATTACTAAAATGTTAATTAGAATGCATCAGAGGCAACCAAAATAGAGCTTGTTCTGACATTTTTTATGACGTGTGTCCTCTCTAATGCCCAGGAAGCTCCGGTACAAACCCCCATTAGACAGCTTTGCAAGCGTTATAATGTCAAAATACTTTCGTTACTCACCAAATATGGAGTTTCACTAAGCAACCATCTTCCTTTTCTCCAGTTACAGCCAATATGTACTTAACAAAAAAAATCTAAATACAAATTTACAAGCACCCGGGAAAAAAAATGCTTCTCCGGCACCTCTGAGCTGTTGTAGACTTCCAACCTGTGCATGGCAGTAATTAGTGATTTATGCATTTTTAGGTTGCTTGTACATTTTTATTTGGAAGTACATACTGGCCGTAACAGGTGTAAATAAAGACAGTTGCTCAGCGAAACACCATATTTGGTGAGTAACAAACTTATTTTTGATATACCGCTTGCAGACCTGTCTAATGGGAGTTAATAGGAGCTTCCTGGGTGTTAGAGGATACGTTGACATCTCTAACGCACAAATACTGGGGCAAGTGGATCCCACGAAACACTACTGGGTAACAGATTTAATTCACTGTATATAAATAAATTGCGTAGTGCAAATAATGAGTGTCTTTTCTTGAAATCAATTTGGGCTATCAATTCAGAAACATACCTCCATATGCTAATTTACGATGACCAAAACTGTCTCATCCAACTCCCTTGCTCCCATTAGTCCAAAGCTCCCTTAAATGCTCTGGGGATGCAGCATGAGCCATCTTTCAATAATTTAAATATATTCATGTTGTTTGGAAATTTAGGCAATTTATAGATCAGACAGGCTGTTCGGGCCTTTCACATAAGCAGTGGGGATGCTACTAACAGTTTCTGTCCTTACCCCTCATAGTCACAGACATCACTGGATGGATGAGAAAAATCTCCTTGTTGGCATTGCATCTTTTCAGACAATAGAACACTGCACTGAAGATGAATGTTATACAGCTGAGAGGAAGACTGCACTGTTTACATGTCAAGCCTGGCACCTGCTAAATTGCATGGTACACTCATCTATGCACGGGGTGTGATGCATCAAGATTAGAAGCTTACCAGTGCCGGGGTGTCTGTGTGCGCCATGCGAAGCGTGGCGTTGAGCCCCGGCAGACAGGTAGTTCCCCTGGGTGTGCTGGTTCTCGGTATAGCTGCGCGCGGTGTGCGGAGCCCAGCCGGTGTTGTTCTGTTGGGTGTAGTTCACCCCGATCCCTCCGCTGGCATTCATGATTCCGTTGTTGATTGCGTTACTGCCGTTGCCGCCACCGTTCATGCCATAGTGAAAAAAACCTGACCGTGAACGCGACCGAGTCCTCGGGGGGTCCATGGCTGAAGGGGGCGGTGGTAGGTGGACGTGATGGATGTATCTGGGAGAGATGGAGGTTTGCCGTAGCCTACGTCCCTCGCCTTGCTATCTTCGTAACCGGCCTGCTCTGGAGAGTCTCTTCCTTCGCATGAACCGCTTGGTTTGGGGCGTTGGTAAAACTGGAAGCAGCGGGTCTTGGTCTGTGTTGCGCGTCACTGTCAGTCAAAAACCTTCCAGAGATGGATTTTTGTTTGTTTTATCCCTATAGGAGGTACATTAGTTTGTTAGGTCATAACAACGCACATAATGCAAACATCCAAAACAAACCCGATATGTACATACCAAAAAGCCTTGGTGAATGTATCTGGGCTGTACCCGTTTCGGTTTTTCTATTGTCTCATATGAAGCTTTCCTGCCCACTACTGCCTTTCTAGCGTGAAATGACAAGCTCGCCAGTGTTCCACATTCACTGAGACCATTCGATGGTTGGATAAATGTTAACACACCTGACAATTAAAAGTAAATATTACTACAACTGTAGCTACCTAGCCAGCCAACAAACTTAGATTGCTGCAATTTAACGTTAGCATATTAGCTAACGTTAGCCGTCTCGCGGGCTAGTTACCGTTAGCTGACAAACCAGTTCAGAAATGCAGTTTGGAAACGTTAGATAAAATATTTATAATATTCCTCAATGACCACATTACACCTGGTAACCCTCCACAAATTCTACTAGCTACGGTTTGTTTTATATATATATATATATACTAAAATGTTCTCAACCCATCGTTAGCTAGCTTCATTGCTACAGGAAAGCTAGTAACGAGCTCCGGGGGGAAGAAGAAAAAACAAATTTAACGAGCTAGCTGCCGACATTAGCTAGCTATGATTTCTGCTCATTGTTGGCATGCATGCTGCTAACCTTTTTTTTTTAGATGATGTCGGTTGATCCCAGATGGAAGCGGCCGAATGCCTCCTCACCTGATCTCCAGAGAATGTTAGTCTTCGTCCGATTTAAATCCCCACCACGCATTGTACACATACACTGTTAAAGCTGGTGTTTTCTCGGTAGATGTCAGTGGGGAGCGTAAGTGGAGATCAATCAATGCGATGTTCAGATCTCTGGTCAGACCGATCTAATCGAGTACAGACATCTCTAAAGACGCATTTCTTACATTGTGCAACAATCTTCTGACACACCCCACCTCGAATACATTTATCTCGGCATATAATCGATTTAAAACGGAGTGGTGTCTTTTTCGGGTCATATTATTGATTATCCCGACAACAGTCGATCACTGCGTTGATGCATTTTGTCTGGTAAGCGGATGGGCGGAACCAACCTAATAAATAATTCAGTAGTCTTGTTTCAGTATTGTGAACGAAGGTGATTCGGTATAAAGAAAATAAATACATTGCCCTAGTATGTATTGCCTAATGCTTTATCTGTCAATCATTCAAGTATGGTGAATAATAACCCAAGTATTTTTCTAACCTTCCTATACTCCGACAGTGTCCTGCAATGTCACATCCCTGCCATTTCTACCACAAAATAATAAAACCCACATTTTTCATAACATTTTACTAAAATTCTGAAGACACTCAGCCATTCAAACACAATGGAATACAATACAAACACAATATCTCTGTATTCTTATGAAATCCGCACCCTATTTTTGGGGGAGAGAAGGTAATCATCCATGGGTCCCAAGTCATCACGGGGGTACAGGTACCCACGCTTCAGCCCTCCTCTCTTCTTCCACCTCTCTGCTTCTCTATTCTTCCTACTCTCTTTACTTCTGCCCTTCCTACTCCTCTCCTCACTCCTGCTCTCCCTCTCCTCACGGCGTCTTTTCTTCTGAGGGGGAGGTATGGGTTCTCTGTGGGGGTTCTCAAAGGGGTCCCTGGGGTAAACAACCTCGTCTGAGCCCCATTTGGTCGTCCCAACCGCTCTCCTGGCTTGGGCCTCTCTCCTCAGCTTCTTCACCTCCCGTCTCTCCCTGCGTCTCTCCGGCCACCTCTTCCTCCTGCCCTCCAGGCTTCTCCTCCTCCCAGGAGCTGGGAAAGACAGCTCCTCTTCACTACTGCCCCCTGGTGTCACGGAAGTCCTCTGGCGCTCTAACAGAGGCATGAAGCCCTCCTCCTGTAGCTCTGGAGACACAATACAAAACAAGTTCTACAACATATATAATACATGCTGCAACACATTTGTGTGTGTGGTGCGACACGTGTGTGTGGTGCATCACCTCTGGCTTTTCTCTGTATCCTGGTGTTCAGTTTGACAATGTCCTGCTTGTTGTCGTAGTGACAGACATAGGGGAGCGAGACAAAAGTCCCACTGACCATCCTCCTCTGAGTACACTCCTGAAAGAGAGAGAGAGAGAGAGAGAGAGAGAGGCAGGGAGAGAGAGAAAGGGGGAAGGGTGAGCAAAAAATACAGAGGGAAAGGGAGATGGAGGGATTATAAGATATATTTTTAAAGACAAATAAAGAAAGGAATAAGAGAAAGAAAGAGCCAGAGAAAGACAGACACCGGATGTAGTTTGTCTCACATGGCCATGGTGTCCTCTCCTGGAGCAGTTGTAGCAGTGGGCGGTGTGTTTGTGGTGCTTGTGGTCAGTGTGTGGCCTAAGGGGAACCTCCTCCTGAGTCTAAAACAAGAAGACAAAACAGTCAGTGGACATGTTCCAATATTTGTATAATTCACCCTCCCCTCCTTTCCATGGTCACTCACTGTGAAGTGGAATTGTCTCCATGTATCCGGACAGGCCTGGGAAGGACACAGAACACATTAAGGACATGTTGCGCTGAACTCAACACAAAGACACACACATGAACACATACTACACATGTTCAAGGCTACCTACAAACACACACAAAGGCTTGTGGTAAACACACACACTCACGTCTGATAGGTGGCCAGTCATCCCACAGCGGTGGCAGTGCTGGTTCCAGAAAGGGGGTTCAGGGCATGGCTGGTGCCCGTGTGAGGGGAGCCCACAGCTGTGGCAGTGCCGGCCTGGACAGGCCCTCTGGACATGGCCCTGGAGCCCACACAACACACAGGTGGGTCGCTTCTGTTTAAAGAGAAACACAACGTGAGCAGTGTTGGAGCGTGTGTATGTGTGTGTGTGTGTGTGTGTATGTGTTTTACCCTCGGGGTGGTACAGCTCTTGGCCAGGTGTCCAGTCTTGTTGCAGTTGTGACAGGTGAGGCTCCGGTCAGACGTGAAGTAGCGGTATGGGCGTGGCTGGTTGACACAGGACCAGAAAAGGGCAGAAACAGGATAAATAACTGTTTGAACAAGCCAATCATCTGAGCCCTGAGGGCTTCATGCAAACTGAAACTGGCCAAAACTCCAGAGTAGTGATGACTAACGATAACAGTACCTTGTCCTTCTCTATTATGGCCCAGTTGTGTTTGAGAGCATATTTTGCATTCAGTTCTTCATCTGTGACGGCGACAACAAGCATAGCACCTTTATAACACATGCAAACCATTGTGTCCAAACAAGTCATTCATATGCCACACACTACTACTCTGTGTAACAAATATGTATCTCTATGAGGGATACATTAAAATGCGTAAAGGATAATGAACGAGAGGCTATGCGTTCTATGGAAAAAACGACGCGCTAGCGGAGTGGAACTGACCTTCCACGGAGTCGCATTATTTTCCAGACAACGCATAGAGCCTCGAGTGGATTATCCCTTTTAAACCATAGCTATAATTTAACACATTTGCTGCTAGAAATTTCTTCATTTGCAGGTAGAAATGTGTTCAACATCCACTGAAGTAGATAGCAAGTTTCCTAGCCAGCTAAAGTAGTTGCCTTGGTAACTAGACTTGCTTTGTCTGTTGAACTCTCTTGTCTGCGGAACTCTCATCTGCAGAACCCTCGTCTGCAGAACTCTGTCAAGTGTTGAACTGTCTGGTCCTCACCCTCTGTTCCAGAATGTGACTCTGAGCTGCTGCTCCAGTACCCCAGGTTGAGCTGGATGTCCCCATCTCCCTCCTGCTCCTCTCCTCCCAGGATCATCCACTCCTCTAGGGGTTCGTCATCATACTCCAGGTCCTGGTCCCGCTTTGAGTGGAGGCTGGAGGTTGGGCTTGGCCTGTTGTCCAGTGGGGACACGTCTCGTAGAGCCCGGCCAGATGAGAGAGGGAAGGCCAGAACTAGGGGAGAGTCCCCTCCAGTGGCATGGGGAGCTCTCTGTGAGCTGGACTGCTTGTATTGACTAAACCCCAGCTCACCTTCTGAGCTGCTGGAGGCCTCAATGTAGAATCTGCTGTCTTTATTACTACCCTCTTCCTCATCATTCTGGTGGCCCATCATCATCACACTGATGGCAAGGTGTGACAGATCTCCCTGTTTAAAACACAACACCACCCACAGTCGTCAAAATGCGGCCAATTAGTACGATTATTTATACCAACCTCAGTACTATCAACGTAGCTAACTAAACTACACCTGTATAAATATAGCTTTGTGTTTCGCCAGTCAGTGGACTTTTTTGGGTTGCTTGTAAATTTTTATTCAGACCTTTTTGGAAGTACATACTGTCCGTAACGGGTGTAAATTAAAAGAGTTGCTCAGCAAAACGCCATATTTTGTGACAAACTAATGTATTTTGACATTATAATGCTTGCAGAGTTGTCTAATGGGAGTTTGAAATTACGATTCCTGGGCATTAGAACGGAGACACGTCATACTCATCTCTAACACACAGATATTAGAGCACCTGCTCTCTATGGAAATGGAATAGGGAGTGTTTGAGTGGTGAGGTGAAACAACCGACGGAGTTACGTCAGGGGAGATGTACAGTTGAAGTAGAAGTTCAAATACACTTAGGTTGAAGTCATTTTTCAACCACTCGACAGATTTCATTTTAACAAACTATAGTTTGACACTGTCTTTTTCTGACAGCAAGACTCAGATCAACATGGCAATGTTGCCACTGTTTATGAAAGGTTTTCTTTATAATATCGAAATAAACATGGTTCCAACCACGATATCACACACTCACGAAAATTAAATCATACGTGTGTACATTTTACAATCAATCAGTGAGAGTGTCTAATCTCACATTCATTTGTATTATGCCACTGTATGAATGAATCTGTGGCAAAGTTGGTTCCTGTTTCAGTCATGTCTGGTCATGTTCAATTGGGTCAAACAAAAACCCTAATGATTAGTTGACAATAGATCCTCGCACAATAAAGAAAAATTGTAATGGCGTATTTTTGTCGGCACTAACTTCGCCATGGTTCGTTGGACAAAGCCTATAGGGAAATGAATGGCGTATTTGGAGGGTTTTTGGATAAAGGCTTCATAATTCATACTTAATGTTAACTGACTGATATTATCTCATATAACAAAACATATAAGATCTCCCCTAAACCTGTGTTAACATCAGACTTTATTTTCTACGTAGATCCCCAAACCCTTTTCTTTCCCCATTAATTTTCCCCATATGGATGGCTAAACGAACCTTAGATCACATGATTTTTGTCAAGTTCATGCAGTCGGCATATATATATATACACAACTTTGAAAGGCGACCTGACAAAAGTCATACGCTCGAACGCGCCCAATGCTAACTAAACTTGAATCTCGCGACTACAATTCAATCCTCAACTTCGACAGTAAATTATTGTTGACACATTTCCACTTGCGAATTTAGTTTCTGACATTATTCCAACTAACGTCAGCTAGCTACTGATTGTACCATTTAATTTGGGATGACAATGTCCTCGTGTACCGTACTGCTAATTTACCGCGAGCAATCGCTTATTAAAAGTCAAAAGGGAGAATTATGAAATAGTGTATTTAAAAAATGTTAGCTATCTAATTTGATAATCTAGCTTGCTACCACTTTTAGCTAAATGGGGAGTTTGTTTACCAACCGTTTCAGTTTTGGACAGACTTGGGGTATTAATGTTCCCGGGGTTTTTCCGCCCTTACAAGCCGTACAATTGGATGGACAACAAAAACGTCTACTTGCTGTCGAGGGGTTTGATGCTGTCAGGTGTCCCGGCAGGAGCAGTTGCACCTGAACCACAGGTGACCTGTCCTTGCCACAAACATCAGCTTTTCAAAAGACGATGTGATGCATTTTATAAATTCTAAATTATATTTCTGGGCCCTTGATTAAAAAAAAACACATATAGGCCTAACTTTGTCTTTATATTCAATTTATTCATACACAATACAATTCTTAAAATGTCCAATGCAGCTGTGTTTATATGAATATCAAACCATTTATGGGTAAAACATTAAGTACCTTACTGTGATTGTTTTAAATTAAAATTGTCAAAAATAAACAGAAATAGCTTCTCTCAAGCAATAATTTTGCTAGGACTGTCTGAGAGTAGTCTGAGTGGGAAGGGGGAAACGGAAAACAATCTATTATTGTCAGAGGTTTGGAACTCTCTTTCTTGTTGGTCTATTAACCAATTGGTGATGTCACCAGGCAGGCCAAAACGCAATTCCACCAAATAAGGCAGTCTTTTCAAACAGCTCTTACACTAAAAGGGCCTTATCATCATTTTCAAAATGTCACAGTGTTATTACAACCTCATAGTGTGGAAGTACAGTGCATTTGGAAAGTATTCAGACCCCTCGACTATTTCCAAATTTTGTTATGTTACAGCCTTATTCTAAAATGTATTAAATATATTTTGTTTCCTCATCAATATACACACAATACCCTAAAATGACAAATCGAAATGTAACAGCCTTGTTCTAAAACAGAAAAAACATATTTGCATAAGTATTCAGACCCTTTGCTAGGAGACTCAAAATTGAGCTCATGTGCATCCTGTTTCCATTGATCATCCTTGACATTGTTCTACAACTTGATTGGAGTACACCTGTGGTAAATACAATTGATTGGACATGATTTGGAAAGGCACACACCTGTCTATATAAGGTCCCACAGTTGACAGAGCATGTCAGAGGAAAAACCAAGCCATGAGGTCGAAGGAATTGTCCGTAGAGCTACGAGACAGGATTGTGTCGAGGCACAGACCTGGGGAAGGGTACCAAAACAAACATCTGCAGCATTGAAGGTCCCCAAGACCACAGTGGCCTTAATCATTCTTAAATGGAAATAGACTCTTCCTAGACAGTGGCGGAACTATAGTTTTATACATGGGGTGGCCAAGGCTACTTCAGGGGGTCCATAGACCATGACAGGAAATGTGTGTAACCCTAACCTGGCATCTAAGGAGCATGAATGAATCCTATGATTGCTGATTAGAGATAGAAGTGATTATTCACTTAACCCGGAGTTCTTCAATGTGGCAGATAGTGTGGTCCAAAAGGGTTACTTCACTAGAATTCTTTAACATACTATGAATAGTCAGTGTCTCTACCTCGGAAGTGCAGCTCAATTTCTTTCTTTCTTTCACACTTTTTCTTTTACACTTTCTCACACACACACACACACACACACACACACACACACACACACACACACACACACACACACACACACACACACACACACACACACACACACACAGGAGAGACTGTCATGAATATATCATCTGGATCTATAAGTGTTGAACATCCAAAATATTTTCAGAAAATAAAGCTCAATCGCCAACAACATAAGATAGTATTTGTGTGTAGTCACAGTGCAGGTTTTAATCACGAACAGAGGGACCGTCTAAGTGCCAAATTATCCAAGGTAGATTTTACAAACTCATCCATGTTGAGGGGGCATGCCCCCCTTGACTCAGCACTGAGGATTCCGAGGTGACTTAACCTGTCATCAACAATTGTTGTCCTAAGGTGGGTTTTAATCAGTTTTAAAACTTCTCTCGCAAGAAGCACTGCTGACTGGTGTAACAACAGAAATCTTACAAAGTCGAAATAGCTCATGGAATACCTCTTTATAAGGTTCTAGAAACACAACACAGTCAAGGAGAGCAGACGGTCTGTCCCTTCCACTTTTCTCTCTCCTATCAAGAAGTTTGAGGTCCTCTAAATCTGACACAAAGGTCTGAGCAAAGGCAAACAGAGGCTCCTCATTCAAGAATGTTGTACTCTTTGGGTTGAGAGACTGGACCCCTTGCATTATCTCGCAATTCTTCTTTGAAAAGTGCCTCTGCAGCTCCGCTGTGAGGCTGTCAAGCACCTGATAAAAGATAGCTCTTTGGAAGCTCTCACCATCACTTTGGTCACTATTTTTCTGTCCTACAGTGCTCATCATCAATGAGTCGTGAAATCTTAAGCTTGTTTTAGGCTGTCTTTTACACACTGTTTGTACACTTATTTTGCAGTGCTCTGCAGTCTCTTCAACCTCTTTCCATAGTTCTCCAAAGTAACCCTCACTTCTGTAGTCCTGTAATGTGTCTGTAAGGGCACCTACTAGATCCACAGGCCTTGCTAGGTCAAGAGAGCTTGATTGGAGCATGTCAGAAAGACATTTGGCATCACCAAGCACTTTACAATAGGTAACCAAAAGCCCTATGAAATGTAAATCTGTCTGAGAAAGAAGGCCCCTTGCCTACACTGATCTATCACCACTATTTTCAAGTGTGATATCCTGTAGCACTCTCAGAACTGCCTAAAGCCTGTCCCTCAGATTACGGCATGCCATGTATCTGCATGCCCACCTTACATCCGTAAGTCTCTGTAGTTCCCTGGGCTGCTTCTGTGGATACAGCTCTTTCTGAACTGTAAGCCACTTGAGATGAATGTACGAGCTAGATACAAAGTTAACCGCCTCAGGCACTGATTTTACAGCATCGACAAGAACCAAATTCAAATGCAAATATTGCATTGTTTTTAATCCGTGCAGACACACCAGAATGCTTTACGCTCATGCACTGTCATAGCCTTGCCACACAAGATTATTTCTGTAGTCCAAAAACATGTTTTTTAAAGACAATCAATTATTATTTTTGTGAGACCTGCTGCATCTTAGCTTTGAGCTGACTGAAAGTGTAAAAAGCTTTAGTGGATGGCCTCGTTGTAATAGTACATTTGGTTTAATCTGCAATTACACTAAAAACTTCACTGTCTTTTACTTCTCTTATTATTTCACTTTGTACCGTCTCAGCTAAGCCCTCAAGAACGTGGTTCTGGATTTGGTGGCTTGTGTACTTAGCATTGCCACATGCATTCATCCTTTTCTCTATGAGAGGGTCATGCTTCGCTATTTCTTCTAAGATTGTCAAAACAATTACCCTTGTTGTGAGAGTCATCAGACTCTCCATGACCTCACTGTGCTATATTTTGAGTGGCAGTTAATAGGAGCACATCTGCAATTGTTTTAATGTTAGTACAGTTTTCCTCCACGTTCATTTTCCGGTCCTCATTTATGATATCTAACCTTGATGAGTTGCTGTCAATAGCCCTTTTATTCTGATTCCAAACATACATAGCATTAATATGATGCTCTACCTTTGAATGGCGCTTAAACCTGGAATCTTTTCCAGTTACAAAAACCTGACTGTGATGTGAAGGCAGATTCAGGTGTATTGGGAAGAGAAAAATGCCTACAGGCGAAACAATAAGTCAAATCTTGACTTACAGAATATTCAAGCCATGAATTGTCCTTATACCAGGAGCTGTTGACAGCCCTTTTCCTAGTACCATGCTGAGTTCTGGTAAATGTTTTCAGAGAACGGCTGTACAGGACCCTCTTATCTGGATCTTGAAATGTCTGAAATACACGTTAAATAATGTGTCATATCTCTATGTAAATGTATTATTAAGGGATCCACAAGATTAGATACTAACAGCTGCTAACTAAAATGTGTAGTTTAAAGTATAGGCCTGGTCTACCATTGGTCCTTTAGGAACAGCAAATCTGGTGCTTGATGCAGTTGGGAGGGGCTTGATGACTTCTCCTGGCAGCTCTGGCTCACTGTCTTGCTCAGTACCAGAGGTCTCTGTGTCATCCCTTGATACATCTATTACATTAAAATAACACAATAACCATTATAATCACAATAAAAATTCCACAACCATCAAAACAAGAACACACATTAATCAACAAACAACATTTTAAAGTGTGGCTTAATCTGACAAAATCATCCATTACAAGCTGAAGATAAACTTAAATTCTGAACTGGGCATGGTGGTGGTAGACTGGATCCTTGTGACTGACTGCCTGGTAGATGCTCTGACCTGGTGGTGGTAGACTGGGTCATTGTGACTGACTGCCTGGTAGATGCTCTGACCTGGTGGTGGTAGACTGGGTCCTTGTGACTGACTGCCTGGTAGATGCTCTGACCTGGTGGTGGTAGACTGGGTCCTTGTGACTGACTGCCTGGTAGATGCTCTGACCTATTGGTGGTAGACTGGATCCTTGTGACTGACTGCCTGGTAGATGCTCTGACCTGGTGGTGGTAGACTGGGTCATTGTGACTGACTGCCTGGTAGATACTCTGACCTGGTGGTGGTAGACTGGGTCCTTGTGACTGACTGCCTGGTAGATGCTCTGACCTGGTGGTGGTAGACTGGGTCCTTGTGAAGTCTGACCACAGGTAGGGAGCTGCTCTGGGGTCTGGTGGTGATGCAAGGGCTGGGGTCTGTTTGCACCTGATCTGCCTGTTTGAGCTTCTTTAAAAACAAGTCTGATATCTCTCCCTTTCTTTTCATGTTTAATTGACCCTATGCAAAAATAAGACAGTCTATGCTTAAATCTATATCTACATTTTAGTCCAATCTCAATCTTAATTACAAATCCCCATTATCATAACTGTACCTTACAATCAACTAGCAGCCTAAGTTACTAGTTAGATCATGGCTAGCCCTACTCTGCAGTAAGTAACTTAGTTAGCTATAATTTCTTACACCTTTACGATAGCAAACAGGCTATCTGCAAATTGTTGTAATCTTTTGAGTAACGTTAACAGATTGATAATACCAATTGTTAGTTTTGAGTTAAAGTACGAAAATCTAACTGCGTTAATGGATTTCAAATTGCTGAATGTTTACTTTCTGAACACAGAGCTTGTAGCCTAATAGTTAACCCACATTAACTAAACATTCATATACTGTAACTTACCACACTGCACTGTATATGCGTGTATTACTAGCACAGATGTAAACATAATCTTAGGCTAAATTGGGAACCGATCTCTCTTATCTGATTAACTGTCTGTTAATGGTGCCAAAGGCGACTCAACTTTCCTTAAAGTTGTTCAGGAAACCTAAACCCGAAAACTTACTTCAAATATGATGCTTTTGCCAATCGCGAAAAGAGGTCGTGGAGCTGTGGAAATATTCTCTCTTCTTCTTCTGTATGTTCTTCTTATTCTTCTGTATCTCGCAACCAATGTTAATATACACTCTTCCTCGTCCTCGATTTGAAAAATGCTCCCTGAACGGCAAAATAAATACTTCTTTCAACAAGAGGTGAAATTAGATGTCAATCAGCATCAAACACCCCTCTGGCTCCGCCCCTGTTCCTAGAGCTGACCGCCCGACCAAACTGAGCAATCGGGGGAGAAGGGTCTTGGTCAGGGAGGTGACCAAGAACCTGATGGTCACTCTGACAGAACGCCAGAGTTATTCTGTGAAGATGGGAGAACTTTCCAGAAGGACAACCATCTCTGCAGTACCAGACGGAAGCCACACCTCAGTAAAAGGCACGACAGCCCGCTTGGAGTTTGTCAAGAGGCACCTAAAGGACTCTGACCATGAGAAACAAGATTCTCTGATCTGATGAACATTTTTAACACTTTGGCCTGAATGCCAAGCGTCACATCTGGAGGAAACCTGGTACCATCCCTATGGTGAAGCAGCATCCTGTGGGGATGTTTTTCAGCAGCAGGGACTGGGAGACCAGTCAGGATCGAGGGAAAGATGAACAGAGCAAAGTACAGAGAGATCCTTGATGAAAACCTGCTCCAGAGCGAAGGTTCACCTTCCAACAGGACAACAACCATAAACACACAACCAATACAACGCATGAGTGGCTTCGGGACAAGTCTCTGAATGTTCTTGATTGTCCCAGCCAGAGCCCAGACTTGAACCCGATCAAACATCCCACCAAACCTGACAGAGCTTGAGAGGATCTGCAGAGAAGAATGGGAGAAACTCCCCAAATACAGGTGTGCCAAGCTTGTAGCGTCAAACCCAAGAAGACTCGAAGCTGTAATCGTTGCCAAAAGTGCTTCAACAATGTACTGAGTAAATACTTATGTAAATATGATTAGTCAGGTTTTGTTTTTTATACATTTGCACAAATTTCTAAGAACCTGTTTTTGCTTTGTCATTATGGGGTATTGTGTGTAGATTGATGATGGGGGGGGCAGGTACATTTCCTGCAATTCTACACATTTTGCCATGGGTCAGAGAGAACATTCAGCAATTTCCTAACATATTTCATGAAATTCTACTCATATTGTCATGGGGCAGAAAAACAAAAAATCAGTTTTACAGCTAATTTCCTGCAACTCTATCCATTATGACTTATGCCATGTTAATATGATATCCGAGTGACAATGACTAACAAAATCAAGGGGGTCCCCCTAGAGGTCAGGGCCCCTGGGCAGGTGCCCGGTCTGTTTTCGGGCATGATTGCTACAAGTTTACATAGCTAGCTAGACTAGCTACGATCTAAAAATTGTTAGCTGATTTCGATGGCTAATTGAGTGACTGCCAGTGACTGACATAACCACATTTTTGAATTGCACCTGGTGTATTCTACTATTCTTACTCTCAATAGTAAGTTGAGGCCCAGATTGAGGTCCTAAATAAAAAAAGAACTCATGGGGCCCCCTAGCGTCCGGGGCCGGCCCTTAATGGTACAGAAAAAACAGGTACATCACGTTAGGCACTTAGGCTACTACACACTGCCACCCCATCATGCCTGATGTCTGCAATCTTATACAGAATGCAAGAAATACCACAAGCATACACAATGGTGTTGAATGTAATGTGGTGTATGTAACACTGCACAACAGACCGATAACCTGGAAGAGACAGGACATGTTAAACCCCAAACTCAAATAAAATCAGGGACAATAGTGTGGAGGTGAACGACCACAACACCCATAGGAGGAGCCAAAGGATCTGGAGGAGCAGGAATAGTGTCTAGTTGAGTCCAGGCAGAGAGAGACCATCGTTCTGGGCAGAATTGAAGAGTTATTGGGAATAAGGCCAGGATTATTGAACATAACACTTTTAAATCTAGTTTAATAACACTTTTAATATTTGTTTATCAAATGGATCTGTCTTGAGTGTGGTAGGAGTTGGAGAGGGGAGCAAACCTGGTTTGGTTGGTCTGATGGGTGATACATTTCCAGATGTGTCAGAGATTCTGGATGTTCTTTGTCTGCAATCGTCCAAAGGTGGACACTACTACTGGGAAGAGCACAGTTAGAATAACACAGTCAGTCATGTGCTCATCTAATGACATGATCTCTATCTATCCATGTGTGTATTCCCCCCCAACTGTAAATACAATTAGTCATTGTGGGGAGTACTGGTTTGTGCACTCAGAGGGCAGTGGTTGTTTGGAGGATGATCATAACATGTGTCCAGCGACACAACCGGAAAAACAAAGTCCATTTTGGGAAACACTCCAACAAAAAGCACAAGTAAAATGAAAGTGATTATGCCTGTGCCTGTGCGTGTGTATGCATGCCAGTCCCGAGTCTAAAGTGCTAAAGTCCACCCTACCTAGAGGTGGTACATTTCGCTCGGTAAATCACTACACCGCTTCCTCATTCCACAGAGGGCTATCTCAGGGACCCAATTGGACTGGGTTATAGTAAACTGAACTGGACCGTACCGACCTGAGCTGACCTGGACCGGGACAAAGTGGGACCATGGCAGCATCCCCCATAGGGGTGGCCAAGAGGAGGGACACCATCACAGCTCTACCTCTGTACTACTCAGGATACCTTCTGAAGAAATACACTGGAGAGAAAGTAAGGAGGGAGAGAATGGTGGAGAGGTAATAAGGAATCGTAGAGAGAGAATGACATAGACTGTAAGCGTGAGGGAGAGAGGAGAGAATGACATAGACTGTAAGCGTGAGGGAGAGAGGAGAGAATGAGATGGCTAGTGAACTTATCAAAGTTAGAAATATGTATTTTTACTGTATCAAGTAAAGCTGTTGGGCATGTCTCTGCTAGTGGACCGCATGTTTAATCTGGTTTGGCCTTTTCCAGGACTTCAAAATGTTTTATGGAGAGCTCCGTGGATCTACAATCTTTCTGTACACAGACCAGATGCATGACACAGTAAGAGAATAGCAGCATTAATCTAATCTCTCAGTTTCATTGTACTTGAATCAAGTATTCCAATCTATCTATAGCTTGACTAAATCGGAAATGTAATTCCCTGACAGTACTCGGAGAAACTGGACCTTCAGATGTTGAAGTCGATGGCGATGGATGCTCCCTATCAAAAAAACACGTCAACCATCTACACTCTCACCCTGTCCCATGAGGAAGTGCAGCTAAAGGTAATTTATGTTACATTCAGTCATATTTCTGCCACTCTGCATAATGTCTTACTGGAAAATTGTAATATAAAAGCTGTTGCACAATACGGCAGCCATTACAGGCATCTGGGGCAGGAGTACTAATTGTTGATATTGGATGTAGGTGGATAACCCCGACACAGGAGAGGAGTGGAGAGGCTTCATCATGACTGTGGCCACTGTGAGTATGACACACACACAGTTAAATACTTATTCTGACCCAAATTCCTGAGAGGTAAGTAAAAAGATATACTAAAGAGCAATGTAAGCTTGCAATCTGTTTCACTGGTGCGTGATTACAGAGAGAAACAATATATCAACCTTAGTTTAATATTACGCATATTTTGGGGATGATGATACTGATGAAGACGAGGATGATGTGCCCTGCAGAGGGAGATCCCCAGTATGCTGCAGCTGCTCCCTGGTCAGATGCTGAGGCTGGAAGAGGTTCTTTCTGAGGAGAAGGAGAGACAGGTCCCCTGTCCTCCTCTGCCTATCACCAACTACCATATCCATCCCTCCTCCTCCCCAAGCGACACATATCACAACACCCTCTCTGGAATCCCCCCGTGAGTATTACCATGTTTCTGTTCCTTATTTAATACAAACATTTATTGTTCTCTCCCTGTCTCCTCTCACCCTCCTTCCTCATCCTCCCTCCAGCTGTTTCTTCCCTGTGTCTCGTCAGAAGGCAGAGAAGATGTTGAAAGAGAACACAGAGTATGGCAACATCATCCTCCGTCCCTCGACTGACAACACTCACTACGCCATCACCTTGAGACATGACAACCCCAGGTTTTGAACTTTAACACCTTACCCCTGACCTTTAACCGCAAACTCCAACTCCAACACTGTAACTCCTCTGTTACTTACAGGCCTCAAGTATTTCACCCTCCACTAAACAAACCTGTATTGACAACAGCACCCGTACCCTATACAACAACAGTGTCTCTGGTTGAGGGAGTAGAGAGGAGACCTTGTGAGTACTTAAGACTTACCAGACTCGTTCTACCTTTCAGTGGCCCAGTGATGAAGAACTTCAAAGTGCTTTCCATAGACACAGGCTTCGTCATAGAACTAAATTCCCCGGTGAGTCCTGCTCCTCCACTCTGACTCTCCACTGACCCTCATCCTATCAGGATGGGCTCAAAACGCAGCACTGATACGAAAGACGACACTACGTATAGGCTTAGTGTCTTGACAGTCTGTCAAGTTGCTTTTGTGAAATTACATGTTTGTCCTATGCCTGCCTCCGATATGAGGTAACTTCCTAATGTCTGTTTCGTCAGGTGACTGTCCCTTCCCTGGCGGCGGTGCTAGATCACTTCCTGAAGAAGACAGAGTTCCGTCTGCGCCCATACCTGGTTCCGCAGACCTACGACACCTGCATTGGTGAGAGAGCATCATAACTCCAAAAACATTACTTGATTCACCACCAATGCTCCCGCAAATGTTTTTCAGCACTGAGCAAATTTCAGGTCTGCTGAGCGCAGACTTTAATGTTGTGAAAATTCAACTTCCAGCGTGTGTTTACTGTGAACACTGAGGCTGTACACACTTTAATTAAGACCATGGTCAACTAGACTACTGTGGCTATTTGATCATAATGTAGGCCTACCAGTGGCCTACAATCAAAAACAATGGAGAAAATTGATCCCATAACATTTTACCATGGAAATAGCTGTTCTATCATTCAGCCAAAAGTAGCAGGCAATGTGTGGTGTTCAATGTAGGCCTACATTCCATTAGACTTTTGAAAAAAACATGCAGGGTTTAACATTAACCTCTTAATCCACTTGTACTTCAGAAGGTGACTGAAAATGTTGTTAAATTGTTTTATGCAAACATACCACTTTACAAAATAAAATGCATTATTCCCATACTGTTATTACAGCATATCGTGCTACCCTCTGCCTATTGGCTACTTAGATTATTCAAGACTGTTTCAAAATACAACACTGCCTCTTTAAGACATAAAAAGCTCTTTACCAGACTTGCTTTTCAAAGATGTCTAGAAATGTAAACATTTTGTAGTCTTGTTTGGAAGCAATCACTCCACCATTGCTGACTACAAATTATCTATAACTGGGCTAATAACTCACTAACTAGCAAAAGATATGAACAAATGTGCACGTGGCTACAAGCACCTCTCACTTTGATCTCAAAACAAGCAAATCTACTCATGCCATAAACACTAGTTCAGAGTAAATGGCACAGATTCATATGCGGCCATTGGATTGATTCGATCACAACTCCCACAGTAAAGGGCAACATTGATAGTGTCATTTAACTAAGGGGGGGGGGGGGGGGGGGGGAATCTAGAAAGCTCATTGAAGTTCAATCTCGTGCTTCTCTGTGCGGTCTGATATTTCTCCTGCACAGCTCCCCCTACACACACGCAGTTTAAAGGGAACATTGTTCACCACTTAAGGCTAAACTTATTCCCATAATGATCATATCATTACTCCTGTAGCATACAGTGTGTGTGTGTAACTTGTGACCTGTGCCCATCAGAGGTGCCACCCGAAAAGTCCACTTTGCCATCCAAAACAGTCCTGATGGCAAGAGTGGCACCGATGATCCACACACAGACCACAGCGGGGGAGACCCCTCCCTCCTATCCCATACCCCCACTTCCAACCAAAGCCACGGAGGCAGGGAACGAATATCAGGACGCAGAGGACATATCAACCCCAGGTGTGTCTCAATAAGCTTCAGTGTTTACAATAGATGTGGGTAAAATCCCAGACTTGTACTCAAACTACTCTCTGTCTTTCTCTACTCTCTGTCTCTCTCTACTCTCTGTCTCTCTCTACTCTCTGTCTCTCTCTACTCTCTGTCTCTCTCTACTCTCTGTCTCTCTCTACTCTCCGTCTTTACTCTCCAGCCCCCAGACTTGAAGATCTGCACCAGGAGCTTTGCGTAGCAGTACAGAGGAGGAGGGAACAGATCTACACAGGAGCACCATTTTTAAACCCTACACAAAGATAACACGCACGCATAGCAACACCCTCACACTGACACACTCCTCCAGTTTAATCACGCATAGCAACACCCTCACACTGACACACTCCTCCAGTTTAATCAACTCTACAAGGGTGTTGTCTAAATCCCCACTAATAGTATGTAGCTACGTCATTTACAAAATCTAACTCTAACTCTAATTTCTCACATAAAGTGGTGGTGCTTTATACAAGCAGTGGAGTTTGTACCATAAAGTCCCGATTGCAAGGCAACATCCTTGTGCCAATGCCAATATGTGTAGAATGGACTTCAGTGAATCAAATGTCATTCAAACTACTTTTTCAAATAAGCCCTACAAAAAGAGCAATGAATCAATGTAATGATATGTAAATATAGTCTTGTTTGAATCATGCTGGCTTTTTTTATTATTCCGTTTTTTGGTTGTTGTTTTTTTACAGCTCATGCTTCTCTCGAGATGAAAATAACAATGCTATATAGATTTTGTGTAATAACATTTTGCATAAAGATTAACACTGGCCTAGATGTCTGTGAATGGTCAGCTTCTCATCTTCACACACATTCAGAAATAGACTACCACACAAATGCTTCAGGAACATTGAGTAAATGTATTTTCCAAGTCACACGCAAGTCAACCAACATAATTCTGTTTTAAACATAACATAATTTACTTTTTTATTTTATTTTTTATAATTATCTTATTTATCGTATGTCATTATTATTAGTTTATACCATAGGTTGAAGGATTTTTTTATCACAAATAATGACAGCAGGGTCCATCCAAAAGTATCATCCATCCAAAAGTATATGCTCTCATAGCCTCACTGCTAGTTTGACCATCTTTCCCTCCCAGTACCTCTCCTCCTCTCATCTCTCTAACCAACCTTTCCCGCTGGACAGGCGACAGCAAATATGGCAGTTGCCCACTGGTGAATGGAAAGTAGTTTCCACCCTATTCCTTCTACCCACCCTGCATTCTGGTCCCATACTATTTCAGTGCCCCAGTAAGACATAATAAAATAAACCAAATAAGAATAATTTAACACTGCAGGATAAAAAATAAAAATAAATTAACACGTTTGCCCCTCAATCAAGACCCCGCCTCTGCCGTTGTCGTGGCTACTTCTCTAAGAGTGAAAGCTGAAGGATCCTCTCAAGCTCCTCCTCTTCCTGCTGCCTCTCCCTGTAACAGGAAACAGAATTAAATCAATAGGCATAGAAACTGGAAGTCAATCACCCAAAATAGTTTTCCTCCCATCCTTTTAAACCCCCTCTACATGACTATGTCCAAATTCTCTAGGATGGATTCCTGTTCTCATCTGCTTCTCTTGTCAGAGAACAACGGATGAACAAAGAAAGAAACCCCTCTCTCGCTCTCTCACCTGTCCATCTTTTCCTGCTCCCTGCACGAGAGTTCCATGGCGAAGCGTAGCTGCTCGTCAAAGCTGTTCGCCACAGAAAACGGCCCCGGCAACCGCGGCTCAGCCACTGAGCTGTAGGAGGGAGGTGAGTTGGCTCCGGGGTCCGAAGGCGAGACTGACAGGGGAGATGCGGGATCTCCTTCCTCACCGCCAGCCAATGAGATCGACAGGGACTCCTGGATTGCCCTATCAGAGCGAGGTAGCGGAATGACAGTTTAAAAGGTAACGCTAGAGAAGGAAAGCCTTTTAATATATTATCTGACATGGACAAGGTACGTTTTTTCACCTCTCCAGCTGAGAGTCATCCTCGTACAGTGGTGACTGTATGTGCCCAGAAACAGGACGACTGTTAGTCAGAGCTTCCCATATAGTCACCTACAGAGAGAGGCATTATTACCCATGTCTTGTACTTACTTAACATCCATAGCAATCGTCATGAAAATCTAAAGTTGATAAATATCTAAGATATTTATGGTGGATCAATGACATATTAAACCATGGATTAGCCAGCTCTAAAACACATGTATTTCCTGTCTCACCTGGTCACTCTCTGTCCCTGCATCCAATAGGCTCTGCTGGATGGCAAACTGCAGCAAGTTATCGTCCTCGTCTCTCATTGGCTCGCTGCGGCCCGGACCAAGCGTGGTGTAGTCCGGGGGTGGTTCAAAAACGGAGGGGTCCACCTCGCAGTGAAAGGGAGGGGGGGCCTGCCCTGCGAGCAGATAGACAAGTTAGTGTGTGTGTGTGTGTGTGTGTGTGTGTGTGTGTGTGTGTGTGTATATGTGTATGTGGTTGTGTGTGGTTACCAGCATCGGGGGCCTCCTCTGGTGTGTGTACAGTGACAGAGCTGACAGGCTCATCACAGCCACACAGGTTACTGAAGGTCACTCTAGCATTCAACACATGGAACAGAGGGATCTCTGAAAGAGAAAGAGAGAGACGTAAGGTGAGAGGGGTGAAAGAGAGAAAGAAAATCTTCAAACTTCCTTTTTATCCTGATAGCACCTACTCCTCTTAATGTCCTCTCTCTCTGGGACTGTCTGTTCCAGATCCTGATCCCAGCCTAGGAGGTATGGGCTAGGGGTCAATTTAGGGATTAAACCTCACCTATTTTGACAGGGAAGCCGGGGGGCAGGCTCAGGGTGATGAAATCACGTAGTTTGGCAAAGTGGGCATTAGAGATGGCCATGAGGTCAATGATGGGCGTGACCTGCTCAGCCAATGACAGAGGGTGAGCCTCACTCAACCACAGATGGGCCTTAAACCTAGAGAGAGAGGGGGAGAGAGGGGGAGAGACACTTGCATTAAACATGGTGGTGGTGATGTGCTTCTCCGAGCTTGACTGTGCGTTGCTATGGTGATCCTGGTTATCTGTTGCCATGACAACAGCGGTACCTCTGGACTTTGCTGGTGAGCTCCACGGGGCGTCCAATGTCTCGTTCGTTGAGTTGGAACTCTGGGTCAAAGTACTCCTCAGCTGTGATGGAAGTGGGGTTATGGGGGCTGGCACACTGAGAAACATTACTCTGAGAGACATGGGGAGAGACGGGCACGCACAGAAATGAGCACATCCATCAGTCAGTCCATCAAAGCATCTATCCACCACATACAATATGAGGTGGAGGCGTGTGTTTATGAAACTCACCCCATTATGAGTGGTATGCTGCTCAGCTATCCCCAGGAAGGACTGAAGAGGAGTCTTTGTGCCTGGGAGGACAGGAGGAGTAGAACCATGCTGTGGGTGTATGTATACTATCAACAAATTAAACATAAGTGTTCTGTATGGGTCTGTACCTTTGCTCTTTGACTTGTCCTGGTCAGACAGGTGCTCTGTCCTTGATCGAGTCACCAGTTCCACATTAGTGGCACTGTATACCTGAAACAAACCAAAGAAAATAAGAAAAGAAAAAATTGCTTTTAAATGCCAAACAACACTTTCTATTAGAAGCATTTTTAAAGTCCAATGGAGTCTCTGGCTCACCTTTGCTTCGTAGCCACTGACTGCCTCACTCTTCTCAGAGCGCCAGCCCCAAAGGCCAGACTTGTTCCTGTGCAGCAAAGAGCAGGAGAGAAGCACAAGCAAGAACCAGGTAGGTGAGTGTGTGTGTGTGTGTGTGTGTGTACATGAAGTAGCTACCTCTTGAAGGTGATGTTGAGACGGTGTGTGTGTGTGTGTGTGTGAGACCTCTAAGGCGATGTTGAGTGTGTGGAGACTATGTGTGTTACCTCTCGAAGGCGATGTTGCGTGTGTTGAGGTGTGTGGAGACGATGGGGGAGGTGAGTCTCTGGGCAGTGTTCTCCTGGGTGGGCAGCATGGCAGCCAGGAGAGATGGGGCGTCCCGCGGCGAGAGAGACAGAGGCTCTGTGTACACCACCTGCTTGTCATGGTCCACCTCCATCACCACGGCACCATTCTCTATGGAAACAACACGCACATTACCATGGAGACAAAACACACTTAGCACCATTCAAACGGTCTCTATGGAAACAACACAAACCATCATGGAGGTTAGCACACATCCCAACACTCTCTCTAGTAAAAAGAGAAATACAACAGATGAAACGCAGTGTGGAATAGCTAGCCAGATCACCAGTCATACCTTCGCCCTTAAAGATGTAGCTGCGACGGCCCTTGAGCCAGGTCATGTGCTCGAAGCCCAGTAGAGTGGTGTCCACCCGCAGACACGAGCCACTCTTCCACACGCGGTACACATCACTGGGACACACCTTGGAGACCAGGGGCACTGAGAGAGGGAGGGGGGGGGGGGGAGAGAGGGGCAGAGGAATTTGTGGCATTAATAACACTGTAAACACTTCAGTGCATCACAGTGACAGTAGAATTGGGAGCTATTCATCTGTGTGGTGCTGAAACCGACCACTGTGAGAACATCAGAAACTCACCCCAACTGGTAAACTCCCATTTCATCTCCACGTAAAAATCCCGGGCCTGAAAGAGGTGACAGTGTGTTTCAGATATCTGTGCACTGGTGTATCTGATTGACAGGTGTGTTACCTGTGTTTGTGTTATACATGTGGATGAAGCGAAGACTGCAAAGGTGTTACATTTAAGTCATATAATCCAGAGTGATTTACAGGAGCAATTAGGGTTGCCCTGCTCAAGGGCACCGACAGATTTGTTTTCTCCATAGTCGGCCCGGGTACTCGAACCAGCGACCTTTCCGTTACTGGCCCAGCGTTCTTAACCACTAGGCTACCTGTCTTACCTGTCTTAACTTGCTGAGCAGTTCTGGGATGCCAGCCAGTCTCTCTGTGGCTCGCTTGAAGTCTCTGTACTGCAGCACTAGCTGACAAAGCTCGGGGTCTCCTGTGCTCACTGCCTCCTGCAAAACTGGACATAGGGTCATTCCATTTGATATCAATCCCTTTTTGACCGCACCCATTTTGATTTGAACGAAATTGGTGGTCAGAAGGTAACTTTTTGTACCTAAATACCAAAACATTCAGGAGCAAGAGGTGCTCATCCAAGTCTTCATCACTGGAAAATATTAACAGTTGTGTTTGATATAATTTTAGATTTTAAACAGGGTTGTCAAACTATTTTCAAATTTCTTGAAAAGCAGTTTTACAAATATATACACATTTCTTTTAACGTCTATTATGCTAAAAAGGGTGAACTCCAATTTCTTTTTTTGCTTCGACCCTAGATTCAAGTAGCCATACCCCCAAAATCAGGACGGTTTGAATGGGCCGCTGATTTTCATTGGATGTTACATTTCAACAACCCTCCCCCACATGCCTGTTGGTGCTACAGAGTTGTTCCATATGCTAGTTTGGAACATAGCAGAGAATGGAAGAAAACCTGGAGGAAAAAATGTATTCTGTTTTGCCAGAAGTGTGCTTTATGCACAGACATTGGCATAAATTGACATATTTTGAATAGGTTTTGAAACAAGCAATATCCCAGCCACCCTCATGTACTGTGGCACATACTACACCAGTGGAGGCTGGTGGGAGGAGCTATAGGAGGACATGCTCATTGTAATGGCTCGAAAGGAATACATGGAACGGTATCAAACACACAGAAACCACATTTGACTCAGTTCCATGAACTCCATTGATAGATAGGTACTTTATTGATCCCCGAGGGGAAATGTCTGTCAAGCAGCTACAAAAAAAAACAGGGCAGGTGCAAAATGCCAGAACGAAAATACACAAAAGACAGATACACGATACATAGAGCGGCAGTATGAAAAAGTATAAAAATACAAGAAGTCTGGAGTGCAAAAAACCTATAAAAAGACATTGCATAGTATGGGTGGATGGCTGAATGTGTACACTATACATTAGTGGATGGTGCATGGTTAACTATACTATACAGGTCGATGGCAGAGAAATACTTAAATAGCTAAAAGTGAGTATGATATAAGTGAGGGTAATAATAGTTTACTTAATATACAGACTGGTTAAATGAACAGGTAAGTGAATATTTTGCATGGTTAAATTAACTGTACAGGTAAATACAGTTAAATTTACAGGTAAGTGAATATTTGCATGGTTGCATTAACTGTACAGGTAAATGACAGGAAGAGATACTTAAATAGTAAATGTGTGTATAATATAATTTAGGGTAAAAATAGTAATTCCCTTAAAATACAGTCCTTAGTGCGCATGGTTTAATTAAAGATAAATGCAAGTATTGCACATTCGATATACTAAAAGCAATGAAAAAAGATACAACTAACAGGATACTAATATGCATTCCTGAGTGAAGTCCAAGAATTACTTACAATATTGCAATATTGCATGTGATAACAACTTTACATGAATATGTACAGCGGGTGAATTATGTATTGAACACGTCACCATTTTTATCAGTAAATATATTTCCAAAGGTGCTATTGACATGAAATGTTCACCAGATGTTGGTAACAACCCAAGTAACATACAAAGAAACCAAAACAAATAAGTTCAGAAATTAAGTGTGAAATGACACAGGGAAAAAGTATTGAACACATGAAGAAAGGGAGATGCAAAAAGGCATGGAAAGCCAAGACAACAGCTGAAAACTATCAGTAATTAAAAAGCAATCCAGCCCCCTGTCAGTGCAAATTAATATCAGCTGGTTCAGTCCCAACTGATCATTGCCAAGGTGTCTCACACGACACATCTCATGATGGGTAAAAGCAAAGAGCTGCCTCAAGACCTTCGCAACCTAATTGTTGCAAAACATAATGATGGCATTGGTTATAGGCGCATTTCTAAGCTTCTGAATGTTCCAGTGAGCACTGTTGGGGCCATAATACGGAAGTGGAAAGACAATCATTTCACCATAAATTTGCCTCGACCAGGTGCTCCTCGCAAGATTTCTGACAGAGGAGTGAAAAGAATAATCAGAAGAGTTGTCCAAGAGCCAAGGACCACTTGTGGAGAGCTTCAAAAGACCTGCAATTAGCAGGTACTGTTGTCTCAAAGAAAACTAAGTAATGCACTCCACCGCCATGGCCTGTATGCACGCTCACCACGCAAGACTCCATTGCTGAAAAAAAAGCATGTTGAAGCTCGTTTAAAGTTTGCTGCACAACATTTGGAAAAGCCAGTGAAATACTGGGAGAATATAGTGTGGTCAGATGAGAGCAAAATTTAACTGTTTGGATGTCATAATTACCACCATGTTTGGAGGAGAAATGGCACTGCGCATCACCCTAAAAACACCATACCAACAGTGAAGTTTGGAGGTGGGAACATCATGGCAAATTTACCGAGACATTCTTGACAAAAATCTGCTGCCATCTACCAGGATGATGAAGATGAAACGAGGGTGGACATTTCAGCAAGACAATGATCCCAAACACACAGCCAAGGAAACTCAATTGGTTTCAAAGAAATAAAATAAAGCTGCTAGAATGGCCCAGCCAATCACCTGACTTAAATCCCATTGAAAATGTATGGAAAGAACTGAAGATCAAGATTCATAGAAGAGGCCCACGGAACCTTCAAGATTTGAAGACTGTTTGTGTGGAAGAATGGGCCAAAATCACACCAGAGCAATTCATGCGACTAGTTTCTCCATACAGGAGGCGTCTTGAAGCGGTCATTACCAACAAAGGCTTTTGTCAAAGTATTAAATAAATATCAGTAAGTGTGTTCAATACTCTTTCCCTGTGTCATTTCACATTATTACACATAACTCTCTGAACTTATTTGTTTTGGTTTCTTTGTATGTATGGATTACTTGGGTTGTTACCAACATCTGGCTCTCTGGCACACCATGGTGGGATCAGTCTGACTGAAGGCGCTCCTCTGCGTCATAACCATGGCATGCAGAGGGTGGGTGACGTTGTCCATGATGATCAGCAGTTTGGCCAGGGTCCATCTCTCCGCCACCTCCTCTAGTGTCAAGGCTAATCCCCAGAACAGAGCTAGCCTTCCTGATCAGCTTATTTACCCGAGAAGCATCACCAGCTTTTATGTTTGCGCCCCAGCACACCACTGCAAAAAATATGGCACTGGTCACCACAGACTGGTAGAAGGTATGCAGTAGTTTTCTGCACAAGTTGAAGGACCTGAGCCTCCTCAGAAAGTAGAGTCGGCTCTTGCCCTTTTTGTACAGAGCCCCGGTGTTACCAGCCCATTCCAGCTTGTTGTCCATATAGACTCCCAGGAACTTGTATGACCCAACCATTTCCACATCCGTCCCCTGTATAGGGACTGCAGTCAGTTAGGCCTTGGTTCTCCTGACGTCCACCACCATCTCCTTTGTTTTGCTGAAGGTGGTTCTGCTCACACCACAACACAAAGTCATTGATTGCGCTCCTGTACTCCTCCTCCTGCCCACCCCTGATGCATCCTACAATTGCGGAGTCTGAGGTGTAGAGGGTGAACAGGAAGGGGGACAGGACCGTTCCCTGGGGGGCCCCTGTGTTGCCCGTTCTGACACACAGCTCTGTAGCCGCACAAATTGTGGCCTACCAGTCAGGTAGTCCGTGACCCAGGAGACTAAGGGTGCTTCCACTTTCATCCTCTTCATCTTCTCACCCAGTAGCAGGGGCTGAATGGTATTAAAGGCACTGGAGAAGTCAAAAAACATAACCCTCCCAGTGCAACCTGGGTTGTCCAGGTGAGAGTAGACCCTCTGCAGAAGGTAGATGATAGCATCATCCACCCAGATGTTGCGCTGATATGCAAACTGCAGGGGGTCCAGTGATGTACACACCAGGGGTCTGAGGTGAGCGAGGACTAACCTTTCCAGGGTCTTCATGACGTGGGATGTTAGCGCTACAGGTCTGAAGTCATTCAGGACAGTGGGGAGCGCCTTCTTGGGCACTGGGACCAGGCAGGATGTTCTCCACAGCACAGGGACCCTTTCTAGGCTCAGGCTAAGGTTGAAGCGTCGCTGGAGTATTCCACACAGTTGGTCTGCGCAGACCCTAAGCACCCTTGGGCTGATGTCATCAGGGCCCACCGCTTTCCACTAATGTAGTCTCTCCATCTCTCTCTTCATTTGGTTGGTGGTGAAAGCCAGCCCAGGTGGGGAGGAAGGGGGGTGTTGAGGATCAGTCCAGAGGGAGCAGGGGCGGAGGTGGGGTCGCTGACTGTCTCAACAGAGGTGCTGTGAGCAGAGTGGGGGTGGGACAGCCGTGAGGGTGTGTGGCTTGGGGAGCTGGAGGTGAGGTGGACAGGGCCAGTATCGAACCTGTTAAAAAATTGGTTCAGCTCATTGGCTCTGTCCTGGGTCCCCTCCATCTGCCACTGTTTGAAGCCAGTGATATTTCTCATGAGGTGGACAAGGTTGTGATCCGATCTACCGAGGGGAGGGAGTGCAGTGGAGTTGTATGCATCCTTCACATTAGCATATAACAAGTCCAGAGTTTTATTATTCCTGGTTGGGCACTTCAAACTGTTTGAAAGTGGGCAGCGTTGAAGAGAGATGCATTCCCCATTAATGAGACCGCCCTCCTATAGTTACTCACACCAGCTGCACCCAAGCAAGGCATTTTATTGGTTTGACGTGTTGCGAGGCGTCACTGATTTACAGCGGGTTCCCACCTCTATTTAGCAAATGTTCTACCAGGGACTTCCCCAGGCTATACATTTAGGGAAGCCTGGTTTTCGATGAGGCTACTTAGACCCTCATTTAAATAATCTGTGGTGTTTTGTGTTGTGATTGCCATCGGTTAAGACAGCGCATGCACTTGAATACAGGATGGGAGTCATTTCAATCATAGAAATATAATTCATATAATGGACCTATCCCTTCAGACCACTGCAATGTACCTGGTACACCATTAAAATGTTAATTGAATTGATGTTTTAACTTCCAATTACTTAAAAAAAGATGACTGCTGGTCCACCTACAGTCGAAATGGCATCTTCAATGGAAATGTCCATTATATTATCTATGTTTCAATAGGTTTCCTATGGAAGACTGACAGTATAATTTAAAACAACTGATATTCTCATTCAAGTCAACATTATCTGATGTGTGGACCTCTAACGATCATTTTGGCATTTGGGTCCAAAAAGCCACTTGACATTTTCTACCATGGGCAAATATGTATGGAAAGTTCCGTTCAAACCAAAAAAGGTGTGCGGTCAAAAAGTGACTGAATTCAAATGGAACGACCCCATAGACACAATATATTAAGCCACATAGCTATCCATCAACAAACTGACAGCAATATAAAAATGGCCCTGCTTGGTTTTTAAGAGAACACTAGTCCTTCTTCTTCCCAGTCTACACACTCACTAGTCCAGCTCTGCGCGTTGCAGTGGGTCGGGTCTGCGCAGTGTCTGAGCAGAACACGGGTTGATTCCAGGTGACCCAGACACACCGCCAGCTCTAACGGGGTGCGCCCCCGCGGGTCCAAGCGCTCCACATTCTCCTGTGTGGGTGGGAAGAAGACAAAAAAAAAAAAACTGTTCTGGTGGGTCATGAAAGCTGGGGCAAGCGCAGCTGTTAAAACTCAAAACACTAAATGGTTGAAAAAGATTTAAACTGATTTTTGTTAGGTTGACCTACCTCGTTTTTCTGTAGTTCCCGTTCAAGCTCAAGGTATTGGTTGTTCCAAGCAAGGAAATGTAAAGGAAACGCCTCTTGAGCCATTGCTGTTTATCTACAGCTAGCTGCAAGCAAGCTAATGATGTTACCGAGCAACTTGCTAGACAGCTTTTAGTGTTTCAGGTCAGCAACAAAATGGTTATCTCCATCAATAAGAAACGTGGGAGTTCTCGTGTACAAAAAAAATTAAATAATTCGCAAATCGCAAGCTAGCAATGTTCTACGGGTTAAAACTGGTAACTAGCAAAGTAGCTAACGTAATTAGCAAGAAGTTATACGCATGTACCGATTGAAATACATGGCTAGCTAGCACTCTTCTACCCATTAGCCAGGTTAGCTAGCTAACTGGTTAAAAACATATGACATTACTTATTTTCCATTCCAGCCCGCTGGTTAGTTAGCTAGCTAGTTGACTGGCTAACATTGCACGCCTGACTATGTCCACCATTACATTACTATGCAATGCCGATGGTAACAAACGATGGATCAAGTCCTGATGTGACTCCTATTATCACCCTCTCGCTTTCGCGATGGGCTTTTTCCACCTGATCTTGTGCTGTCAAAATAATAGACATATACGGCCTATTTGGATTTCACATCCAGGTCACTCGATTCGATGATATCGATGGCAATTTCAGATGCTGTCAATATGTCTTGTCGCCGTTCATATTCCAATCGCAATCTTTCAGGGGAAAATAAATCCCTATTACAAACACAGTCCAGTATTCTTATATATATATAAAAAAAATACACCGCAGCATCTGCGACAAAATGCACAGACCAGTTAGCATTATTTATTTATCTTTGACGTATTTTTCGGCGTCGCTTTAGTTCCAGGTTATGGCTAGCAGTTGGAGGAGGGAAGTGCGTGATGCATGTTGCCATACAATCGAAGGGTAAACAACCGCAATATCCCAGATGACAATGGGCTATTTTTACCCAATAAAAAAGTATGGATTACATGTATGCAGACTTCAATTCTGGTCCTGGGGGCCCAGACTTTTGCTCCGGCCCAGCACACCAAATTGCCTGACACTAGAACAGAAGCTGTCACACCCTGTAGATCCCCAGGACCAGATTTGAAAACACACAGGTCAAAGACAAGTAGTTAAGTACCATATTACTCAGGTACTCATCAATTAACCCATTGTGAAATGAGGTTCTGCAGTCTGCGCCTGCTCTCTAATATCAGCCTAGAATCACTTACACCTGGCACAGTTGAACTTTACATTTTCTATTTTTAATTTTCTTGAAAAAAACACAAAAAACATAAGTGAAAAAGGTTTCTGAAAATAATTACAATGCTACAGGATTTTTTCTTTCATCTTCTAAAAGAGGGAAACTTTTAGACAAAAGTATATATTTATATTCTGTTTAGATTTGGCAGGGAGGGAGAGGGGTGGGAACAAAATAAAACATCCATTAGAAGCACTAGACCAAATGGTAACAGGACAGAATAATGACAGCAAATCATACATTTATACACTGAATCTTAACAAGTAAAAAGAAACTGAAAGGAACTCACATTTTATCCATGGGAAACAGAAAATGCATCAGTGGGTTGAAGGGTAATTCCTAGAATAGAGACGGTTGTCCTAGATTCATATTTGTACAAAACAGGAAAAGTTTTGGGAGTGATAGCACCTGAATTCTAACGGTTGTTTGAGATCGCACCCTTTCACCCCCTTCTACTCCCTTTCATTCAAACCCCGCCCTTGTTTTGGAGTGGTCTCGTCACCATGTCGATTGCCCTCTCGCACCGTCCCTGAATCCCTCATAGGCGCCCCTCTGTGTCAGGATGGGGCGACCTGACCACAGTACTCCTGGAAGAGTTCGTCCACAACCAACACCTTTGGTTAGAGACTGCCTTGTCATAAAACACTTATAACTCCCAGGGTAAGGAGGGAACCCCGTCTGGGATGACCGCCACAACCCCCTGCCACCCTCACAGGAACCCCCGACCTCCACTCCCCACTTTCATCACGCAGCGAAGGCGCCTGAACTCAAACTCCTGAGTCTCTTGTCTGTTTTAGTCAAAAAAAGAAATGTATACAACATGGAAAGAAACCCTGCTCCCACTAAGTGTCTAGTAACTAATCCCTCTCCATTCCCACACCCTTCTGAGAGTGCAGGTGCTTTTAAGCCTCCCTGTCCTACAGTCTTTTCTCTGTCACACAGAGATGTCCCCAACCTCTCCCTGTACCCCCTGTCCCAGACAGAGGAGGCAGGCTCTAGGATATCCTCTGGATCAGCTTGTCCTCTGATAGGCAGTAGAGGGTGTTGACAGACAGCTCAGAGATGAAGGCCTCGCAGGCTTTGCGGGAGACACCCTTGCATTCCCGCAGGTCCAGCAGGGAGAGGCAGGAGAGCCGGCGGAGGTACCGCAGACACGCATCGGTCAGCTTACTGCAGCCTAAGAGATGGAGACAGTGGGGCTCAATACGAACAACAACTCAATATCAAGTACAAGTCACAATCCTGTGTGTGTGCTGCTCACACTCTCCGCTGTGGCTGTGTGAGTCCAAGTCTTACCCCCCAAGTTGAGCTCAGTGAGTGTGTTGCGTGTGGAGGAGCCCACGGCAGTGAGCAGGTTGATGGACTGGTCAGTGAGGCCTCCACAGTGGGAAAGGTCCAGACGGGTCAGCAGGGGCATGTGTCTGATCACCAGCCTCAGAGTAGAGTCACTGATCTCCAGCCCCGCCAAACGGAAAGACTGCATGTTCCTTAGCTGACTGCGGTTATCACAACCTAGAGAGAGAGGGGGACAGGATTAGGGCAGAGAGGGAGGGAGGTGGAGGAGGAAGAGGGGTAAAAAGAGAGGTGACAGGAGGGCAGCAGTAGAAGAGAGAAAAGAAGAGGAGGGAGAGGGAAAGAAGGATTGAGAATGAGAGAATATCTGTGTCCAGTGGGACATAGCTAATTAATGTGGTATGATGACAAGGGATTTATCCGAACAGTACTTAATTCAAAACAGAAAACAGTGGAGGAAAGAGAGGTGGGGGGGTGGAGGTCTCACCTGGGGGGTTGAGCAGGTCCCGGATCTGTCCATCTTTGACCCCGTCGGCCCACCGCAGGTCCAGTGTGCGCAGGAGGGGGCAACTGGTTGAGCTCAGAGCCGAAATAGAAGACCAGGAGCACCCAGACAACATGAGATCCTTCAGCCCTGAGACGGAAAGAGAGATAATACATCTTCAAAGTGAATAATAGTTCAAGTGGGCATGTTTGGTGGCATGTCTGTGTGTGTGTACCTGGCAGACGGTTGATGAGCCACGTGAGTTGTTTCTTGGAGATTGAGGTCCAGGAGAGGTCCAGGGTGACTGGCTGGCGTTTGATGATGCCCGACAGGGCCTGAGGACTGATTGCTTTAGACACGCTCAGATTGATCCGCATCCACAGCCTCTTATCCAAGCTCCTGCACAAGAACACACAACACATTTTAAAATTTGGTTTTTATCAAGCTCCTATACACTCTTGCAGAAGCAGACCATGAAGTTACCACAGCTCTTATGGAAACAAACATGGTTATCACTGCTATGTGTTCTAAAATGTTTGTCTCTTACCATTTGTACCAGTTCTTGCAGACAGCCATGCAGACACAGAGCTCGGCACGAGTCAGATAACGGAAGACTGATACCCACACCTCCCTCTCACAGCCCGGTTCGCTCCCTCCATTCGCCACCTCCTTTTCCCCGCCTGCTTCGCTCCCCCCATCCTGTAAAGCCGACAGAGGGAGGCGTATTGGAGGAACACAGGATGAGGACGCGCCGTTGTTTTTTCTCTCTGGTCTGCCCGGTTTTGTTCTCCTCTCGTCTTGATGGGAGCCACGTGTGTGTGAGTTGCTTCCCTGGATGTGTGTGTGTCTGTCTGAGCGTGAGGGTGCAGTGTCTGGGGCGTGGTTCCTGAGGGGTGGTCGGGCCAGATTCTTGCGTTGCATGCAACTCTGGCCGGGACGGGCAGGGCGTGGGGTGACTGCAGCCTCCAGTTTGGGGACGATGGCCCCTGGATCACATTTGGCTCTTGACGGCTGTAGGGTCACCGTGAGATACGAGCCCTTCATGAGGTCGTCGCTAAGGTCCGACACTACGAGGACCGGTGGCTCCGCCTGTGCTTGTCCTCCTTCCTTCTCGTCTTCATCCATCTCCCCCTCTTCTTCTCCGTTTTGGTTGGACTCTCCACTCTCCATCTCATCATCTTTGGCTGCTCCTCTTCCTCGTCTCTGCGGACGGTTTTCTTTGTCCCGTCTGCCACCCCGCACGCCGTTCTCCTCCTCCTCATCACTACTACTACTACTACTACTACTACTACTACTACTAGTAGTACTACTGCTGCTGCTACTGCTGCTGCCATCACTCTCTTCCTCTGCTCCTCTGCGTCGCTGTCCTCTTCCTGCTCCTCCTCCTCTGAGCCTTACTCCTCGCCCCCTGCGCCCCTCTCCCCTCCCTGCGGGGGCCAGGCTGAGGGAGGGTTGGGCGGGCTGGAGTCGCGTGCCTGTAGGGGAACGGTAGTGAGAGCCTCTGAAGGACCCACGGCCCCGGGACAGTCTGCCAACAGGAGCGTGAAGGCGAGACGACACCCCTCTCTGGAGATGGGCCGGACCCTGGGAGCCCAGGAGCTTGGGAGAACGCTCCAGAGATGATGTCTGCTTCTGTAGAGAGAGGAGAGGAGGAGTAGAATAGGAACAACAATGATATGGTTTGAATAATCATGCACTGGTTTAAGAGAGATAGTGGTTTAAAATAGACTGCATGTGCTTACTGATTGTAAGATTTTGCTGCGCTCCAGTTTGATCTGCAACATAAAGAGATTTCAAATTAGAGGACTTGATGAAAAATGATTGTACGACTCAAAACCCTTGCTCGCCCTCTCTCACCCTCTTCCGGAGTCGTAGCTCCAGCGCGCCGGCTCTCTTCCTGTTCTGTTGTTGCTGCAGTAGCAGCCGCTGAGAGGGAGGGGGCGTTCTCCGATGGGCCAGAGAGGACGTCAGCGGGGGTCTGCCGCGTCGCCCCTTCCTCACCACACCTCCTGCCTCCCCTACTCCTATCCCTTCCCGGTGGGCATGCTTTGACGGCCTTGACATAGAGAGAGAACCTGTAGACACCATGCTGTCCTCATCACTGCTGGACAACTGAGACAGAGAGGGAGAGAGTTAGAGGGGAACATCACAAAACAGGTATTAATAGAGTAGGTGGATACTGTCTTAGAGAGACAGAGAGAGAGACACAGAGAGAGAGAGAGACAGAGAGAGAGACACACAGAGAGAGAGACACACACAGAGAGACAGAGACAGAGAGAGAGACTATATTAAAACTATATATTGGCTATATTAAAATTGTTTAACTTGATCCTGAGTGTAGGTTACTTCCCTGACATCTGGAACCAAGGACTCATAACACCAATCTTCAAAAATCATTTAACCAGGGGCGGGGCCTCCGCCAGGGTTGCAAGACTTTCCAGACAAATTCCAGATCCCAGGGAATAAAACCAAAGTTCTCAATTGGTGCAAAAAATATTGAGTATAATACAACTATTTAGGTTTAAAAATAAGTTTGACTGGACACCCAAATAATGCAGTGAATGAACTGAGAGACAAAGCATGCAGGGCATTCTACACCATTAAAAAAACTAATCCAAATTGAAATACCTATTACAATTTGGCAAAAACTAATTAAATGAGTGATTGAACCAATCGCACGCTATGGCAGCGAGGTGTGGGGTCCACTTACAAAACAAGATTATACCCACTGGGACAAACATCCCACTGAGACCTTGCACGCGGAACTTTGTAAGATTCTCCTACACGTCCAAAGGAAAACTACAAACAATGCATGCAGGGCAGAATTAGGCCGATATCCACTAATATTAAAAACTCAAAAAATAGCAATTAAGTTTTAGAAACACCTAAAATACAGTGACCCCCTCTCATATCATTACCAAGCCCTGCAATACCAAGAATTGAGCAAAGATAAGAGTCCCTTCATCCAACTGGTCCGGGGGCTGAGTTCACAAACTTGTTCCACTAACACACTGAAGCCTCAGGACCAGAACATCCAATCAATCAGAACCAAAATTACAATACATCTAAAACAAAACTACATTACCCATTGGAAAACACAAACACAAAGCAAAATGCAGTACTATTTGGCCCTAAATCGACAGTACACCATGGCAACCTATCTGACCATGGTGACTGATCAAAACCTTGACAAAGTACAGGCTCAGCGAGCACAGCCTGGCTATTGAGAAGGGGAGACACAGGAAAAACTGGCTCCCTGTAGAAGAAAGGCTGTGCAATCACTGCACCACAGCAGAGCCAGAGACAGAGCTGCACTTCCTCACAAAATGTGAAAATTTTTAAAAAAACTCAGAGAGAGTCACTTTCCCAAATTTGAAGTAGTAGTCCGGGGCTTTGAGGACCTCTGAAAACACCAAATTGAGAATGCATGCAGAATTCTGAAAAAACATCCTCAGTGTACAACGAAAAACACCAAATAATGCATGCAGAGCAGAATTAGGCCGATAACCGCTAATTATTAAAATCCAGAACAGAGACATTAAATTCTACAACCACTTAAAAGGAAGCGATGTCCAAATCCTCCATAACAAAGCCATCACCTACAGAGAGATGAACCTGGAGAAGAGTCCCCTAAGCAAGCTGGTCCTGGGGCTTTGTTCACAAACACAAACAGACCCTAGAGCCCCAGGACAGCAACACAATTAGACCCAACCAAATCATGAGAAAACAAAAATATATTACCTTGACACATTGGAAAGAATTAACCGCCAAAAAACTTTTTGGCCCTAAACAGAGAGCACACAGTGGCGGAATACTGACCCCAAATTAAAAAGGAAAGCTTAGACTATGTACAGACTCAGGGAACATAGACTTGCTTGACAGACCAGGCTCTCAAAAGAAGACAGGCTGTTATCTACTATCCACAATATGAGGTGGAAACTGAGCTGCACTTCCTACCAAATGTATGACCATAGAGATACATATTTCCCTCAGATTACACAGACCCGAAAATAATTTGAAAACAAATCCAATTTTTATAAACTCCCATATCTATTGGGTGAAATACCAGCGTGCCATCACATCAGCAAGATGTGTGACCTGTTGCCACAAGAAAAGGGCAACCAGTGAAGAACAAACACCATCGTAAATACAACCCATATTTATTAATTTTCCCTTTTGTACTTTAACTATTTGCACATAATATGACATTTGAAATGTCTCTATTCCTTTGAAACTTTAGTGAGTGTAATGCTGACTACTAATTTTTGTTTATTATCTATCACTTGCTTTGGTAATGTGAGAGCGTGTGTGTGTGTGTAACGATGGGGCACCTCTGATGATGAGCTTTCTTTGCCCTGGTAACATTTGGGACACTCCCAGCAGCTGGGCAGGTCCTTGTTGATCCTGCCCTCCCCAGGAACCTGAGAGAGGAGAATTAACAGTTATAACACCTGACATACACAGAAAGGACTGTTATGAACACCTACAGTGCAGTCGGAAAGTATTCAGACCCCTTGACTTGTTCCACATTTTGTTACATTACAGCCTTATTCTAAAAATTGATTAAATAGTTTTTGCCCCCTCAATCTACACACAATACCCCATAATGACAACTTTGTTGAAGCACCTTTGGCAGTGATTACAGCATCGAGTTAGGGCGCTACAAGCTTGGCACACCCGTATTTGGAGAGTTTCTCCCATTCTTCTCTGCAGATCCTCTCAAGCTCTGTCAGGATGGATGGGGAGCGTCACTGCAAAGCTATTTTCTAGTCTCTCCAGAGATGTTCGATTGGGTTCAAGTCCGGGCTCTGGCTGGGACAAATCAAGGACATTCAGAGACCTCAGACACTCCTGCGTTGTCTTGGCTGTGTGCTTAGGGTTATTGTCCTGTTGGAAGGTGAACCGTCGCCCCAGTCTGAGGTCCTGAGCCCTCTGGAGCAGGTTTTCATCAAGGATCTCTCTGTACTTTGCTCCGTTCATCTTTACCTCGATCCTGACTAGTCTCCTAGTGCCTGCCGCTGAAAAACATCCCCACAGCATGATGCTGCCACCACCATGCATTCACCTTAGGAATGGTGTCAGGTTTCCTCCAGGTGTGATGCTTGGCATGGGGCGGCGGGTAGCCTAGTGGTTAGGGTGTTGGGCCAGTAAACGAAAGGTTGCTGGATTGAATCCAAGAGCTGACAAAGTAAATAATCTGCCGTTCTGCCCCTGAACAAAGCAGTTAACCAACTGTTCCCCGGTAGGCCGTCATTGTAAATAAGAATTTGTTCTTAACTGACTTGCCGAGTTAAATAAAGGTTAAAAATAAAGAAATAAAGAGTTTCATCGTAGTTTCATCAGACCAGAGAATCTTGTTCCTGATGGTCAGAGTCCTTTAGGTGCCTCTTGACAAACTCCAAGCAGGCTGTCGTGCCTTTTACTGAAGAGTGGCGTACGTCTGGCTACTACCATAAAGGCCTGATTGGTGGAGTATTGCAGAGATGGTTGTCCTTCTGGAAGGTTCTCCCATCTCCACAGAGGACCTCTAGAGCTCTGTCAGAGTGACCATCGGGTTCTTGGTCACCTTCCTGATTTCTCCGTTTGGCCAGGCGGCCAGCTCTAGGAAGAGTCTTGGTGGTTCTAAACATCTTCCATTTGAGAATGACGAAGGCCACTGTGTTCTTGGGGACCTTTAATGCTGCAGAAATATTCTGGTACCCTTCCCCAGATCTGTGCCTCGATACAATACTGTCTTGGTGCTCTACGGAAAACTCCCTTCGACCTCATGGCTTAGTTTTTGCTCTGAAATGCACTGCCAACTGTGGGACCTTATATAGACAGGTGTGCGCCTTTCCAAATAATCTCCAATCAATTGAATTTACCACAGGTGGACTCGAATCAAGTTGTAGAAACATCTCAAGGATGATCAATAGAAACAGGATGCACCTGAGCTCAATTTCGAGTCTCATAGCAAAGGGTCTGAATACTTATGTAAATAAGGGATCTGTTGTGTTTTTTCCAAAAAACAGTTATTATGGGATATTATGTGTAGATTGCTGAGGACATTTAAAAAAAAATTTAATCCATTATCAAATAAGGCTGTAACATAAAATGTGGAAAACGTCAAGGGGTCTGAATACTTTCCAAAGGCTCTGTATAACAACGCTATCATCCTTAAGAGACGTTTGAGTTTGGGACCCCTCGTGTGGGATACAGAATTACTAAATAAATATGTATTGGAAGTAGGGATTGTAGTACAGGTAGAAATGTATCTGCTAGTGCGAGGTCTGGTCACCTTGATGCAGTCAGGGTGGGCGATCTGAGCACAGTTGGAGCATTCCATGAGGGTTGTGGGGGAGGGGCTTGCATCTGCAAACTCCTGTTTTCCCTGGCCCTCTCCACATAGCGCACACACCGCTGAGTTAGGCAGGCCAGGCTGGAGACAGGGAGAGACAAGATCAACATACTATACACACACTGGGTGTGAAGGCAGTGCACTGGCTACTCACAGCGAGACACTGGCGCATCATGCATCCCTTCTTCATGCGCCCAGGTCCTCCGAACCTCCTCATGTCTTTGCAGAAGTTGCATTGGCCACACTCCTTCCTCTGGCAGGCTGCACAGTGTTTGCAGCGCACGCGCCGCCGTCTCAGAGCAGAGATAGAGGAGGCGGGCTTGGCGGGGCGCGGGATGACGGGCTTGTGGGGCATGGCGAGGCGAGGACGGTACACCACCGGGGGAGGGGGAGGGGGCTGGTACCACGAGGGCTGGTGGGAGAGGAGGAGAGGAAAGTTAGACGTCTGTCCCCATGTTATTCAGGGCTTGACTGTGGTGACAATGAGAGGCACGTGCTCTCTGGCTCACCCTCTTGGGCCACTTGACGATGGGCTTCCCAGTGTAAGACAGCTTGGGGTCGTCGTTGCAGTGTTCTTTCAGAAGAGCCTAAACAGGACACAAGCCATGTAAAGGTCATGTCAAGACTATTGATTGAAAGACTTACAGATGGATACTGATAGACACTGTTCCAATATCCACAGTAGCATACCACATAGAATGAAGCAATGTATTCTGCCCTACCAGGCAAAAAGGCAGTAACTGCTCATAGCGTGAAACTGAGAAAAATTGCTTTTATTTACCTTGGTTTCACAGTAACTTTAAATTGTAGCGAAAATGACTAACTCATTTTCATCCAAATGAGCAGTTAATGCCTTTTTGCTTGGTAGGGCATGCATTTGAAATTGTATGCTGTGTAGATATTAAATGTAGCCATAGACTGATGTATGTAACTAGTGTAGCCATACATTGACGTACACTACGGTTCAAAGGTTTGGGGTCACTTAGAAATGTCCATGTTTTTTAAAGAAAAGCTATTTTTTTGTCTATTAAAATAACATCAAATTGATCAGAAATACAGTGTAGACATTGTTAATGTTGTAAATGACTATTGTAGCTGGAAACTGCTGATTTTTAATTGAATATCTGCATAGGCGTACAGAGGCCTATTATCAGCAAACATCATTCCTGTGTTCCAATGGCACGTTGTGTTAGCTAATCCAAGTTAATCATTTAAAATGCTAATTGATCATTAGAAAACCCTTTTGCAATTATGTTAGCACAGCTGGAAACAGAAGCAATAAAACTGACCTTCTTTAGACTAGTTGAATATCTGGAGCATCAGCATTTGTGGGTTCGATTACAGGCTCAAAATGGCCAGAAACAAAGAACTTTCTTCTGAAACTCGTCAGTCTATTCTTGTTCTGAGAAATTAAGGCTATTCCATGCGAGAAATTGGCAAGAAACTGAAGATCTCATACAACGCTGTGTACTACTCCCTTCACAGAACAGCGCAAACTGTCTCTAACCAGAATAGAAAGAGGAGTGGAATGCCCCGGTGCACAACTGAGCAAGAGGTCAATATAATATCCCTCCAATATCCTTTTTCAGGTCCCTGTAAATGTGATATAATTCATAAAAATCCAAATAACTTCAAAGAATATACTTTGTAAAGGGGTTAAACACTGTTTCCCTGCTTGTTCAATGAACCATAAACAATTAATGAACATGCACATCTGGAACGGTCATTAAGACACTAACAGCTTACAGACGGTAGGCAATTAAGGTCACAGTTATGAAAACTTAGGACACTAAAGAGGCCTTTCTACTGACTCTGAAAAACACCAAAAGAAAGATGCCCAGGGTCCCTGCTCATCTGCGTGAACGTGCCTTAGGCATGCTGCAAGGAGGCATGAGAACTGCAGATGTGGCCAGGGCAATAAATTGCAATGTCCGTACTGTGAGACGCCTAAGACAGCGCTACAGGGAAACAGGACGGACAGCTGATCGTCCTCGCAGTGGCTGACCACGTGTAACACCTGCACAGGATCGGTACATCCGAACATCACACCTGCGGGACAAGTACAGGATGGCAACAACAACTGCCAGAGTTAAACCAGGAACACACAATCCTTCCATCAGTGCTCACAGCAAGAACTGGCAAATCTGGTGCAGTCCATGAGGAGGAGATGCACTGCAGTACTTAATGCAGCTGGTGGCCCCACCAGATACTGACTAATACTTTTGATTTTGCCGCCCCCTTTGTTCAGGGACACATCATTCCATTTCTGTTAGTCACATGTCTGTGGAACTTGTTCAGTTTATGTCTCAGTTGTTGAATCTTATGTTCATACAAATATTTACACATGTTAAGTTTGCTGAAAAATAAACGTAGTTGACAGTGAGAGGACGTTTCTTTTTGCTGAGTATAGTTCCAGACACTTGTAGAATCTATGCCTAGGTGCACTGAAGCTGTTCTGGCGGATCGTGGTGGCCCAACACCCTATTCTCCCTTTACACTCGTACCTGTATACTGGTTGAAAATGGCAGATTTGGGGTCAGATCTCAGGCCCTGCGCTTCACAGCGCTGTACGTGTTTGACTGACAGCCGTTCTGAACAAGAAGTTGCCCAATCCCTCCCGCTAATTGGGCAACTTCTGCAAAAAAAAAATAATTGTCTGAGTGAGGGAAATGCTGTAAATTAAAAAGGGCTCGATGTATTTTGAAAGATGAGACGTTGAGGATTATAATAATCATACAAGCACTTTACATTACCATATCATAAAACTAATGTGTCAACGTTAACGATCACTATGTTAGATGTACAGTTACAAGATGACATGGCGTCATATCCTGGGTTGTTCTGAACAGATTGAGGCTGTTCAGAACAACCCACCTTAACGCAATCATGACTCCTTTCTATGCACACCAAATAATTATCTGTTTCTCAGAATTGCGTTGTGAAAGCCTAACACTGTAATATCATATTTTGTAACTTAGCTAGTCATGTTGGCAATAAAACAAACTTCCAAATGATGCCCACCTGGCCCAGATTGCCATTTCCCAATTGGCCGTTTTTGATTTGCGTAAACAACAACAGTAATTGTGTGATGGCGGGGATGCCGGGCTGTGTTCCAAACAAAACAACTACAAGTCTGCTTGTTCTAGTTCCTCAACGACACAGCTAGGAGAGATCAAATAAGCACCTTATAGTCAAAGACTCTTCTTTGAGTCATAAAAGTGCATTGAAATTACTTAGGAACTGTGCACACTTTGGAGAGGTGTGTGGCCACTTAAGAGACCCCAGTTAGTCCTCTCAGTCAAACCCTTGTCATTTTTTTTTGTCTTGTTACACATACCCACATTATCCATTAATATTCTTACGTTACTGAATGTATCCAGAATATTTTCAGATTTCGTTATCTACAAATGCGGCAAGAAAGGACAGTAAATGTAAAATCCACATCAAATCAACAGTGTAACGTTTGGATTCAGGCTTGTGTCCGTTAAACTGTTGTGTCCTCATCTTTGGTTTAATAATTTTCCCATAGTCCCAAAACTATTCCCTGTCAATTGCTAACATGCTTATGCATTTCATATTTCTTCTGTAAGAAACATTTCAATTTAGCCCTATCCACAAAGGCCAATTCCCACGAGTGCAAACGGTTAAGACACTATGTATTTATTTATTATTATTTATTTAAACCTTTATTTAACTAGGCAAGTCAGTTAAGAACAAATTCTAATTTACAATGACGTCCTACCTACAGGGTCAGCCCCTGGAGCAAATGAGGGTTAAGTGTCTTGCTCAAGGACAGGTTTTCACCTCGTTGGATCTGGGATTCGACCCACTAGGCTACCTGCAGTTACCTGTATGTACACAATACTGTAAATGGCTTTAGATGAAAGCATTTGCTAAAAAGGTATATATGATATTATATTCTAGACTGGTGCATTGTACCCACCCGTATGTCGTGGAGCAGGGCGGGGGCATTGCGAATGCCTGCAGGGACACATTTCTTGTGGGCTGGCAGCTCCTCCAGCTTCCCCAGCAGGTTCCAAAGCCCCTCCAGCTCCAGGGGGGTCAGGTTTACCCTCACCCCCAGCTTAGTGGCACCCGGAGCGAGGGAGTCATCCCCATCAGACTCTTCCTTTTTGACCTTTATCTCTCTTTCTTCCTCATCATTATCATCATCCTCCTCCTCCTTGTCTCGGTCTTTCTCCTCCGATGTGCCGTTTCTCGCGTAGCCGTTGAGTTTGTTCTCCGGGTCTTCACGAGTCAGACCTGAGGGGCGGACAAAGATGGGGATTAAAACGAGGGGAAAGAGAGGGGCGGGGCGGCCCAATGAGAGTTGTGTGTGTACTCACCAACACCGAGCGAGTGCTTCTGGAACTCAGGGGTGAGGTGGGAGGTGTTGGTCAGGCAGTAGAGGTATCTCTCCAGAACGTACCAGCACATCTCATAATAGAAGGGGTATCGGAACTTAGCCGGCACCTGGAGACGGGACAAGGAAAGCAGAACACATGAGATATTGAAGGGAAGTGACTACTCTCACCTATAGTCAACAGCTAATAGTTTCCCCCCCTCATTGAGTAGTACTCATGCATGAGCAGTACAGCCGTGTGTGATGCGTGTGCAGTACAGCCGTGTGTGATGCGTGTGCGGTAGAGTAATGAGTGATGCGTGTGCGGTAGAGTAATGTGTGATGCGTGTGCGGTAGAGTAATGAGTGATGCGTGTGCGGTAGAGTAATGAGTGATGCGTGTGCGGTAGAGTAATGAGTGATGCGTGTGCGGTAGAGTAATGAGTGATGCGTGTGCGGTAGAGTAATGAGTGATGCGTGTGCGGTAGAGTAATGAGTGATGCGTGTGTGGTAGAGTAATGTACTCACTCGTGTGCGGTCCTCGATGTTGTAGATGTTGAGCTGCATGGGGATGTTGAAGCTGTGGAGGAAGTTTCCCCCAAAAACCAGTGTGTCCTCAGGGGTGTAGACAGCATGGATCCAGCCTAGACATCAACAGCAATGGAGATTAGACGGGGGAACAAAATGTACTGTGTGTGTGTGTGTGTGTGTGTGTGTGTCTGTACGTACCGGAGGGGATCATGAAGGTGTAGCCCTGCTTCAGCTCTATCCTCTGACAGTCCTGGGCCTTGTCTCCGAGGAAGATGTCCCCTTGTTTCCCTGACAACACCCAGTCCTCATACAACTCCAAGTTCTGGGGTGTGGGTGGGATCAGCCAGAACACCTAGAGGAAGTCAGAGGTGAAAAGTGGGATAGCCATAGAGATGCAATAAAATATTAGACGTTCATAACTCTAGAATGTTCTGATAATGGCAGCCATCTTGGTCAGGGATCAATTCTGTTCTATTGAATTCTGTGGCAATTCAAATGTGACTCATCGAGGCTCTAGATCTCCTGGGTGTTGTCTCACCTTTCCCCCACGCAGGATGTGGTACCAGACTGACGTACCACCAAAGTCAACGTGGAAATCTGTGAAGCAGCCCTGGACACTCATCAGACAGTACCTGAAAGAAAGAAAAGAACGAAAGAAAAGAAAGAAAGAACGAAAAGAAAGAAAGAAAGAAAAGAACGAAAGAAAAAAAAGATGAGGAAGGATATAAATCTTTACATTGTAAATCAACCAGCATCTAAAAAAAAAAAAAAAGACAGTGTTGTATTAAATTAACTTTCTTCCATGCACAAACACTGCATCGCTATGATGGGGTAAAAAAATATTTGGAATTAAGGCCATGTAAAGGTGCAGTACTCACTTCTGCACTTTGGGATACTGCATGTCTATGATGGAGTTGGTTGAGTCTCTCTGTCTCTCCTTCAGGTGCCTTGGCCACATGTTGTCCACCCAGTCTATCAAATCCACCTGGGGAGAGGGCGGGAAGGTCAGTAGGGACATACACCACTTACTGTCCAGGGCTCTGTGGAAGTGATAGCCCAGCGTTTACAATGGTCAGACTCCCTAGCTTGCTATGTGATAGTTTGGTGTATGACATAGTTTTCTGGTTTGTAGTACTGAGCGATTAGTGCTTCTTGAGGTCGGTTCTGTTTCGGTTTGATTATTAAAAGATGATCATGTTTCTTCGATTTTGATCATTTCTGAAGATTAAATACATTATGAAATAGTGACAGTGATTTTAGAGCTTTTTAATGGACAGTCCAAAGCCAAAAATAGTGAACATTCAATTGCCAAAACAATATTACATTGCCTCAGTCAGGTCCACTTTGAGTATGAACTTACTATGAAATAATCCAATATTTAAATTGTTCTCTGCACAGACAGTAGCAGTCAGCCAGCCAATCTAACGTTATGTGCTCCTCATACTGTACTGTCTTTAGTTCTCCTATTTAGCTAGCCTGACTAAGTCTGCTGCAGAGCTGTCTGACTATCTCTTTACTAGTTCTTCAAAGTAGAGAAGGCATACTTTCACAAACTCTCTCTCTCTAAAAGTATCAGACCAGAGATCTGTATATAACGATCATGTCTCTGCCTAAACAATAGGTGTCATTGTCCAAAAAGGCGGGAAGGCAGGTGACAGGCTTAGGTCCAAAATAATCCCATAGAAACACATTGATCTTATTTTGGACAGATTTTGGCGAGAGTGAAACCTCTGGCTTCTTCCCATCTGATCCATCTCTGTACGAGACGGAAAAAACAAGCTAAATGGATTAATGTAGTTGTAGTTTTAATGACCACGGCTCTGTTCTTAACTAGGTTGAATATTTGCTTAATGAAAACCACAACTCCCTTCAGTCCAGCGTCCCACATAGCTCTGGACTTGATTTCTCTGGTGAATTACTTGAGAAACAGAGAGTTGGGCTCGCAAAAAAACAACTAAATAGAATTATAATAATTGAACTGATGTCAGTAAATGAAGAAAAGAAAAATAAACAAATTATGTTACCCGCTCAGCACTACTGGTTTGTATGTGCGCGCTACTGTGTGCGTCTTACTGAGGTGGGTCGTTTCACCAGGTTCTCCAGCTTGGTGTGACTGAACTCCAGGCTGATGACGTTATAGAGCTTATCTCGCTCCGAGGGCGGGGTCTCGTAGTACCGCCTCCATTGGGCCATGGACATCTCGATCCCTTTCTGAGTGGTCACATCCATAACATCAACCATCCTCCGACTGCCTATGACAGAAGCGGACAGGCAAAGGGCAGGGAGAATTATTTACAGGGCCTGCAACACTGTTTTAAAATCAGTTGAAATCAGCAGCTGTGAGTTCATAAGAGAGTGTTCATAGTTTGGCCATTACCTACGAACAGCTTGACATCACTCACACTGAAATCAGAGTCTGGCATCCTGAAAGAATGAGAGAGAGCGAGAGGGAAAGAGAGAGAGTGAGGTTATTAAATAAAGCTGGAGAATCAGAGTGAACCAACAGTTATATTTCCATCTTTCCACAGATGAGTGAGGAAGGTCAGCTATATAATTAGAGGAAGAACAGTGACCTACTCTAAGCCGAGGCCGTCTTTTTTCTCAAAGATGAGAGGGTCTCTCAGCCCCTCCCTTTGTATGTACTCGAATGTGAAGTCTGCAGAGAAACACACGTTATCCTCAACAATGCAGGGCAGGCACACCAAGAGTAATCAAAGAAGTAGAACCATAATTAGGGCCATAAAGAGTTTTGCCAGATTACAAAACAAACACTTTTTTCCAGATCAAGATCTTAACATAGGAGAAACCTGGTTAATGCCTTTGTAAGGGATATCATAGCGTGGTTTGACTCCTGACCTTTTCCCTCCATGTGTTTAACCAGGTTGGAGTTGAACCTGTCACTCTGCAGCTTCTCATCCAGGTCAAAGGTCCTCTTCCCCTCAATCTCATCGTCTGAGATCCCGTCATCCAGGTAGCGCCGCCGCGTCCCCGTACGCTAGTGACACAAGGCAGAAACTCAACTTGTATCCAGGGCTGTGATGGTAATTGAATAACCGTAAAAATAAACTAACCGTCAAACTTGTTTAAATAGGCATACATTACTTTTTAGGTTATTTAAACATTTTTAACTATTTTCATGTAGATCCTAATAGCGGGAGTGTTTACTAATGATTATAAGCTATTGTTTTGCTAACAGTCTGTCTACATATCCTCTTCTTTCCAACTGTCCTTCGATGCTCGGGCAGCAAATACACTAGCGCTATAGGCTATGACGGGGTGGCAGGTAGACGAGCGTTGGGCCCGTAACCGAAAGGTTGCTGGATCGAATCCCCGAGCTGACAAGGTAAAAATCGGTCATTCTGCCCCTGAACAAGGCAGTTAACCCACTGTTCCTAGGCCGTCGTTGTAAATAAGAATTGTGTTCTTAACTAACTTGCCTAGTTAAATAAAGGTTAAAAATAAAATGCCTGAGGACACAGAAGTACCTGTCCTGCTTCTAGCAAATGTAAAATATAAGAAAGTGCCGCGCTGGGTTTCTCAGTAATTTCTTCTTCACCTCACACATTTATTTATATATTTATTTTGACTCTTAATGTTAATACAGAAATGCAACAGATTTGTTGATGAATATTTATAAGTAATAACCTGAATAATAATATTTAAATGCCATGTTTCAAATAGGTTTTATTAATAAGCATATCCATGTAAACTACTGTGTAAACAGAATTGTGACCTCCCCCTGAACAGTTATGTCGGTGACTGTGTACATTGGCCTGGCAAATTACCTCAAATTCCAAGACTGTCACAGCCCTACTTTTATGATTTTTAATTAGATTTCTGCTAAGACTCTGCATATGTAAAAGTATTGTCTTTGTCCCTCTTTGCCACAACATTGGCTCGAACCAGGGACCCTCCGAATACATCAACAACTGCCACCCAAGAAGCATCATTAACTATCGCTCAACAAAAGCAGTGGCCCTTGCAGAGCAATGGAAACAACTGCCTTTAAGGTCTCAGAGCGAGGGACGTCACCGATTAAACACTACTAGCATGCACTTCTAACAAGCAGCATTGCTAACATACTAAATGTTAGCTAACATTTCACATCAACAACTGAGTATACCAAATATTAGGAACACCTTCCTAACAGAGTTGCACAAACAGCCTCAATTCGTCAGGGCATGGACTCTACAAGTTGTCGAAAGCGTTCCACAGGGATGCTGGCCCATGTTGACTCCAATGCTTCCCACAGTTGTGTCAAGTTGGCTAGATGTTGTTTGGGTGGTGGACCATTCTTGATACACATTGGAAACTGTTGAGCGTGAAAAACCCAGCAGTATTGCAGTTCTTAACACAAACTGGTGCACCAGGCACCTACCACCATACCCTGTTCAAAGGCACTTACATCTTTTGTCTTTCCCTTTCACCCTCTGAATGGCACACATACACAATCCATGTCTCACTTGTCTCAAGGATTAAAAATCTTTCTTTAACTTGTCTCCTCCCCTTTATCTACATGGATTGAAGTGGATTTAACAAGTAATTAATAAGGGATCGTAGCTTTCATCTGGATTCACCTGTCAGTCTATGTCATGGAAAGAGCAGGTGTCTTTAATGTTTTGTATACTAAGCGTAGACTCATAACAGAAAGATTTGCGGATCAGTCAATGGTCCCTGTGGGCTCCACACAAGGAGGGCCTTATCTTACTACAACCCCCACCCCCCTTACTTCCATTCACCCCCTGCTCTCATAGCTTGGCTAGACAGATGGGTCCAGCACAACACCCCACCCCCACCCTGTTCCACCAAAACCTGGCTTTGCCTGGTATTATGTTTACTCAAAACAACCCCCATGCTATTTCCTATTGCTCTGCAACTCCATTCTCGTATCTTACCTAACTACAAATTCTAAGAGCCACACACAAACATCCCATTATCAGCTATAATTCTGTGGATTCTTTTTTGTGACAGCATAAAAAACAAAAATGACACCGATTAGAAAAGCCTAAATGGATCTATTAAGTCACGGCATGGTAACAAAAAGTAAAAACCTAATGTAAAGCGACACGAGCAAGCATTATCAGGTCAGACAACAGTGAACTTGAACTTGAACCTACATTGAACCCACTGAGACGCATCCAGTCTATTGTCAAGCCAGCAGATCCGCAACACCCTCTCGTTGATTTAAGTTGTTACCGATGCAGCAGTGTTTTTATTTAGGGAAACTAGCTAAATAAACGTGCTAAACAATTTTATTCTACACACTAAAACATAACTTAGCGTTAGTCCAACTGTACTTACCAAGCGTTTGCTGTAACGGGGGTTCTGGTCTTCCATGACCTAAGACCGTTGAGAAATCACAAAGCCATGAACAGCCTAATTGAGCAGCTAGCTAACTAATTGAACAACTAATGGTAAAGTTTTTGAGAGCCAAACTATACGAATATAAAATACCCTCAACTTCTGGCGCTTGGATTGACAGGTACAGTATGGATAAAGGTTAGATAGTTTTGGTTAACGTTGCAATACATACAACTGACTGAATATTATGATATAACGTTAGCTAGTTAATGCTAACTACTAACCAACTGGCTAACAGCTACACGGCAATTAGTATTTAGCTAGGTACATAATATAGATAACTACTAGCCGACATTAATAGCAACAAACTAATTATAACGTAAGTTTGCTAACGTTATCTGGACTAGCCACCGTTAGCTAGTTATCGTTGACAAAAACAGGAATATCTTCATTACACTTTTTTTGCAACAAAACCAGTTATTTAACTAGATGGTTATGCTTGTATAATGTTACACAACGGACAAACTTGTAATAGAGGTTGTAGTCTAGTCACAACTCTCTGATATCTACATATGTTAACGTTAGCTACAATACTGTTGTTGTTAGTTAGCTAGCTAACTTCCCCGAATACATTTTGAGTGTCTAACGTTAGTTGTCCTCTGTTCGGACGCAATTTCAGTTAATAACCTACAATTACATAGTTCGCATATTCACCCAAATATAATTGTATAATGTTAGTTACATTTGTAGGGAATCTTATTGTAACTAAAATTGTCTTGAGGTTAGCGTCTTCATTCACGGAACGTTAGCTAGTTAGCCATTGAGCTAACGTTAGCGTCCTAATCGGGAAATGGCCAACGTATTATTTTTGAGATAACTTTTCACTTTACCACTGAAATAACTCCTTGGGTTGTTGTGGTCTGTACGATATCCTGTATAACGGCTTCTATAAGTTCTCGCTGAAGTTTGTATCCATCTTATATAAATTCAGCTGTGTAGTTTGTTATTGTGCGATAAAGTTAAAGCGATCCGCTTCGGTCCGCCATTTTCAGCTGAGCAGAAAACACACACACCCCCTCTACCTCAAAGAGAAGGACCCGCCCCCCCGATTTACACTGCCATCCAATAGTAAATGGATAAATCAACAGAGGAATGTTGTGATTGGGTAAACGTTATGTCATTCCGAGGGAAGGTGGTTTGTAGAGCCGTTTAAACTGCGCCCCACGTGATGTGACAGCCTATGGCAGTAGAGACCACTGACGTGAGCGAAACATTATTCGCTGGAGTGTCAAAATGGGGTCAACAAGAGAGCCTATCATGAGACCAGCATGGGGAACAACCTAGGTACATAAACCAATCATGTCGGAACATATTGAGGCTGAATATTCCCAGTAAAGACCATTGTCATAAGGACAAGGGGAAATATAATATGAGAAACAATAGTTGTCCCATCTCATTCAACTAGTCTCTGAATGCCACCTGCCAACGAAAAAATGAAAAACGTTTCTTCAGATGAGGAAAATGAAAGAATAAAAGACAAGAGGTGCACTAATACCACACACACATTTTATTACATAAGCTTTACTGGGCTGACACACAACCACACTGAATGACTGACAACCACTCATCACTGAAAAGAGCTTCACTAACATTTCAGCACAACACATACCGAGAAACAATATTGTATGACAGACAACCACACATCATGAAGAAACAAATGTTAAATAAAATACATGACTGGGTAAATTAAGGATTTTGACCGAGTCACAGCTAGAACTATATTTATAATGTTGAGCTCAAGTATAATATATATATTTTTTTTTCCTTATGCACATATTTCAGTAATTGAAATATTGATACATTAGAATACATCTATCAAAATATTTCCCCAATGTATTTTGCATACAGATGGTTCCACAATGCCATACGGTCATTGCCAGGGGGCGCCAATCTCATGCATAGGATCTTCTTAATGTTAGTCCTAGGATAGAATACCACACTGACCCTATGTCATCTGATTGAAAAAATTGGAAGCAGTGAGCTAACTGAAGACATTTTTTCAAAACAAATGTTCCTATACTTCATACAGCAAGAGGTCTGAGAGAGAACCAGGTCAGGGAGCAAGGGGGTGAGAGAAGTGGTCACAGGTTATTTTCAATTTATTTTTAAATGACAGCAATAAAGGAAGAGAGGGACACTTCAGTCATAAAAGGTTCTATGGGTAAAAAGGGGTCCATTCTTCTGTTCATCTGAAGGCAAGGGTGAAGACAAAGAGAAAGAGAAATATGTAACTCAGGTTTACAGTGATAATCATGTGGGCTATAATCTAAATGGTGCTAGATGAATAAATGTGTGTGTGGTGTGTCCTTTACCTATTCTAAACCTCTATGAGAAGAAGCTGTACAAATAGGAAAACCCAACGATCCCGATAATGGTACAGCACAATGTGATCATCATCTTCTTCTGAAGATTCAAAAGGAGATTAAAAGAAATGGGGATTAACAAAAAAAAAAAGAGGGTATAAAAGTTTTTAAAAAATCATGGAACATTTACTGGACTGCTTGTCACCATCTGATTCAATCAAAGGCTTTAAAATGCTTATTTAACCCATTAATTAAATACAACCTAGATAATTTTGCAAATGTGAAATTTGATCATCAGCAAGACATTTTCTCTTCGAACCGAGGGAGGACTGTAAGAGTCTCATCCAAACTCCAATGGAAGCAAAGACAACACATTTCCCTGCCACGCCGTAGGAGATAGTTAAAAGGAAGGACCATGGGAACAGGAAAGAGCAAGGTCAGCGGGAAGGATGTGTGTGTGTGTGTGTGTGTGTCAGTACAGGCCTGTTTGAGTGAATAAAATAATGAGGGCGAGAAAGACTCAATTTTTCAGTGCCTTAAACCAGAGTCTAGGTGCTGCTGTCATTGCCATTCACTAACTTCTGTATTGCAATACAGCAGATGGATAAGTCAAAGTTTATCCATCATAAGTTTCGACTTAGTCAAAAAATGATTCACTCACACAAAGTCAAACTAACCCACATTCAGATGTGCCAAGTCTGTCAACTCAGTACTGCACAATGCAGATTTCAGCAGCATGAAAACAAACCATTAAATAAACATAAGATTTTATTCCATCATTAAAATCTATGGCATCCACCATGATACTACGGTGAAGTTAGATTGAATTTCAAATACATTTAAGCAGTCTTAAAATCCATACTCCACGCATTCTCCCCCTTTCTCATAGCCCACTGGATGAGAAAGCCAGACGTCCCTCCCCTTGGAGCTTTTCCTCCAATGGGTTTTGAGAAGGAGACGAGGAGAGGGGACGCGTGGAGTATGGCATTGAGATCTTCCCTCAGTGTCTCATTTAAAGCCTTGCAATTGGCCACAGTGTGAGGTAGGGAAATTAATTTTAAAAATTGGACAGATAGTAAAGAAAGGCTTTATGAGCAAATCAGACGTTAGATTCAAGTGGCGTCAAACACATGCACAAGGTGAAAAACCTGTCAATGTGTCCTTGAGCAAGGCACTTAACCCTAATTTTGCTCCAGGGGCTAACCCTGTAGGTAGGCCGTCATAGTAGATAAGAATTTGTTCTTAACTGACTTGTCTAGTTAAATAAAAGGTTCAATAAATACATTTTTAAAAACTAGACTGAAGTGAAATCCACTGGTTTCCATCCTCAGTACAAGAATAATAGATGAGATAAACAATGCCCCATTCCTCTGTGGGCTGGAGGTGGCTGTGGATAGCTGGCTAACTTTCAGCTTGAAGGGTCATCATGGCAAGACAATAAGGCACGGGTGGTGGCAGGGATACATTAAGTCAATGAAGATTTCTGTAATGGGGAGAGGAGTGTCATCGATTCCCTTCAGTGTGGATCAAGATCAATCACATTATTTACATGATTGGATACATAGAAAGCACTTCAGAGAATTTCATGGTGTGTTGCATGGTGTCCATTTAGTTGCGTGAGGGTAAAAATATAATTCCCTTTTATTGGCCTTATCAGAGGCTCATAAACAGTCTCAGCTTTGGCCCTCTTGTTTCTCTCCCACCTGATGCTGATCCTCTCAGCCACCTCAGGGAAGACACCAGCCAGTCCCACCGGCTGGGCCTTTTTCTATTGGTCAGATGTACATTAAGAGAGAGAGTGAGGATCCCAGGGAAATGGGTGTGATTGGTTGAGTCTACATCCCCCTCTTTGCCGTTACAGTTGGAGGAGGGCAGAATGGAGTGATTATGAAGATGGTTGGACGGGTGGGGTCCGTCGTCCCTCTATTATCCTACTGTCTGTGATAGGATGATGGCGAGGATGAGGACAGCGAGCACAGCACAGACCACTGCTATAATGATTGTCTTCTACAGAGGGGGAGAAAAACATTTATAAAAATGGGAGAACAAATCCATCAGTATATACGGTAGTCAAAGAGGTGGTGGATGCACAGACAGAACTACCAAGGGAAATGAAGCTCTGAACATGGACGGGAATATCATGCACTGTCAGTCATCAGGCAATTCTGACCAACGGGGGCTCTTTGATGCAGAGTATGCAGAGCTTCTATTGGCCGATATGAGTCAGTGATTGACAGCAAATGAATATCCCGCCCATCATAACACAGCGAGTCATCACTTACAGTCAAACAGGCCACACTACACAGCTCAAAGACCCCAATGAGAAATATAGACCCACATATACTACCCCACACATTCACAGAGCCCGCCCACACACACACACACACACACACAGGCAACCAGTGACCCAGCCATAGAGATGCAGAATGCTATTTCTATGGACACAACCCTTACCATAAGCAACGAGTGCACTTGTGAAATGCTTAGAAGGAAGTCCAGATAAGCCATGAGGTACACCCAGCGATAGAACAAACATACCCTATAAACAGACCAAGGAGCGTGAGCTCCTAAACATTTGAATACCTTCACACCACACACCCAGTGACGGTCAAAAGGCAAGAAAAATGGAAACAAGCCAAAGTTCCAGATCCACCCACACCCCACTGTGACACTCCAGAGTTCCTCCAGCTTTACTCACCCTTTACACAACTCTTATTCACACACCTTTCATCAGTTCTTCTTACTCAATCCCACTGACAACCCAATAATCAGAGCCACTATGGCCAGCAGGGTCATTAGAACTGCCACTATGATCACCATTTTCTGTGGGGAACAATTGAGTATCTGCTATGAAGACCATTTCTTGTGGGAAACAACTTTTACAAATGCGTTCTGTTGAGAAAAACTGTGTTCACTATCGTCACCACTTCTGAACAGCAGTAACACTATTTTCTGTGGGGAGCAAAATATGATTATTACACCCTGACTACAATCAACACTATGTAGAGAAATGGTCATGTCCACTTTTCATCACATATTCCTGGGCAAAGAGACAACATCTCCTTTCAAAACAGCCTAAAACACATGCATTACTCAAGGAGAAAAATGTTACATAAAGTCATGAATCACTGGAAAACACAAAACTGTAGTTACTGTTGAAAGAAGAAAATTATATAGAGCTAGAAAGAAAGTGGAAAATACAACGAACGAGGTGGAGAACGACCCAATAAGTGTACTGTGTGTGTGTGTGTGTGTGTGTGTGTGTGTGTGTGTGTGTGTGTGTGTGTGTGTATCCTTTTTCAGGGGGATATTGGTCCAGATCTGTAGGAGGAGGATTTAAGGTTTAGGATGGGGATCGTTAGGTACCAGGGTGCCAGGCAACAGAGCAGGGGGAGGGGCCAGGGGGCGGTACAAGGGCCTTTCTATAGCCACTCACACGACGGGCCTCCTGCTGAAACTTGGCGGCTTTCTTAGTGTCAGCTACCGCCCGCTCTACGAAGCCCACCGATTGGTCCATGTTGCTCTCAATCCTTTCAATCATTCCACCCTGGCAGAGGGCAGGACATTGCAGGAAAGAGACGTGCAGAGGAAGTGACAGAGAAAGAAAAAAGAGAGGGAGAGAGACAGGTGCAGAGAAAAGCAGAAGAGAAGACATGGTGGTGTGTGTGAGATGAGCAGTGTGTGAGGGGAGTGTATACAGTGTGTGTGTTATTAATGGGGAAGTGTGTGAAAATGTTGATACGTTTCAGAAATTGCTGCGTACCGTATAGTAGCCCTTGATCTTGACTCTCAGTTCACTTACATTAGACATGAGTTTAAGAGCCCCGACGCTCTGCCTGAACATTCCTTCTCTTTCATATCAGAAATTATATAAATAAATAGGTTACATTGATACACACGTTTATAGGGTTATTGTTCCCCCTCAGCCAAATCTCCATGTTACAGCGAGTGTTTATGGAAGACAGAGGGACCACCTATGCTAATGAGCTATCTAGCATGCTCTGAAAACCTGTGTGTAACGGAAGAAAGCTGCAGAAATACTGTTGGCTGCAACTGTGTTAAAGCCGGGTGAAACAGTGTATATTTTGCATTGGTGAAATAATTTTGATGTGATATAAAAGTAAAGGGCTTTAAGAAACGATTCACGTTTAGATGGAGTATTTGGCTGTTTTGGCTGCCAGAGCCAATTTACCCCTGAAAATAACATGTAAGGTCCTTGGACCGTAAGGTGTAACGGTAGGCTCCTTAAGAGTACATCTTGGGCTAACCGCATAGAAGCTTCCTAGAAACAGGGACAGTAGCATAGCTGATTCAGGTCCAGGCGGATAGCAGGTTTAGCTGATGATTAATATCAGGGTGTTGGTAGACCGTGTTGGATGGAGTGCAGTACCTTGCGTGCTTTGCTCTGGTACTTGATGGCTTTTTTGGTCTCAGTCTTTGCCACTACTATGTGGTCCACAGCTTTAGACACATGCACCTCTATATTGTTAACTATGTCACCCTGAAACATAAAACACACACACAGTGAGTATACAGATAGAGAACAAAATAAAAACCTCACATGCTAACTGAATACATCAGACACAGAAACAAAGAGGAATATATTAGAAAGAATGAAGATGCTTACCTCGCACACGCCTTTCCCTCAGAAAGCATAGGACAGCCAACAAGATACATGTGGTTACAGAGATTATATGTCGTTGTGCGGGGACAACAGTACGGGGTTGGGTCGATTCCAATGTGGCTTTAGTGATTCACAGACCACTGCAGGCTACTAAGATTTTGAATCAAATGTGACTCTTACTGAGAATGTAGACTCTTACTGAAGATGAATGAGAGATGGGAGGGAGAGAGATGGATAGAGAGACAAGGGGAACTCTGTCCCAAAGAGAAAAAGGAGGATGTACTGGAAAAGAGAAGGGAGAAACAGATGACAGACAGGGAACAGGAGTGAAACGAAGTTAGACACAGTAGGGTTTAAATGTAGGGCGGAGATATGAAATGGTGGATGGATGAATCACTTAATGACTGAATAGATGGATCGGAGGATGAGACGGGGAAGGAGGAGTGTACCTGGCTCTCCACCAGCATGGCGATGTCTACGAACATGTCATGAAGCTCTTTGATGCTGCTCTCCAGACGCACAATGTCTTTGTGTCGCGCCTCGATCTCGCTGAGAGCCTGCTTCGAGATCCCAGAGTCCATGATCTACAGAGAGGAGGCGGTTAAGTTAGTACATGCACGCACGCATGCACACACCAAAACACTTTCTTACCCCTGAAGTGAAGACGGCTGAGTTTCCACCCTCTAACATCTCCTCCAACTCCTCGTCTGTCGTGGCTTTGCCAGCTGAGAAACAGAGGATAATTTCAGTACATACACAAGGTTATGGTCCACTTGTGTGTATATAAAACTGTGCGTATATAAAACTGTGTCTAAGACTGTGTCCAACTCACTGATCTCTAGCTGTCTCTGGATGCGTCCTTTACTCCTCTCCCTGAAGTCCACCTGGGCCTCATTGTACTTGGTCATCACTTCCACAAACTTCCTGGACAACACTGCATGCTGGGAGGACAGGAAAGGGTCACAAGCCGTAACAATCCAATGGTTTGATATTCATTTCTATGGTCACATTGATGGTTAGGCATAGGGTTAGATAAAGGTTTAGAGGAGAACTTTCAGAAGCTGACCTGTGATTTGCGTATCCGCATGTCTGCTGAAATCCTCTCCTCTTCCTCAGACTCCAGATTCCTCTCGATGGCTGAGAATCAATCAACATAATTCGACAATCAGTATTCACACATACCCGCATTAACCAAAGAGCATTTAGTCTCGGTCGTATCATGTGTGAGGGGCTCACTTTTTAGTTTGTTCCGGGCGTTGTTAGCCATCTTCTTGATGTCGTTGGTGACAGCCTCCAAGTCATCCTGTGTTTCTGGTGGGAGAAAAGCAAATGAACACACACTGACAGTAACAGGCAACAAGAGACAAAGACAGAGATAGGAGGCAGTGTGTTTTACTCTGGTCTGATGTAGGGGCAGACAGGATGACTGAATACAGCTTCTTGACTTCAGACACATTTTCATCAATCTTATCAATACTGCTCCTGATGTCTTCGATCTGAAACGGAGAGAAAAATACAGTTTTACACACACTCACAAACACACACACGCACACACACACGCCAGTTAGAAAAATGAACTCACCTGAGAGAAAAAGTCATCCATAAAAGCGGCATTGTCGATAGCAATTTCCACTTCCTCATCGTCATTGTCACATGTCTAAAAGGAGAAGCAGAAGTCAATATCAGTACTGTATGTACTGTTTTCAAACAGTGGATCCACGGTATATGCACACTACATACTGACATCATGACTGTAAATAGAGAATGTACAGAGACTTAAGTACAGAGACCACAAGGCTTGGAGATATTGACACTGAAGGGCGAGGACAGGGCTGAAGAGGGAACAGAACCAGTTCTTGGCTGACCTTTCCTACTTAAATAAACTTCAGATCAACACGTAAACAGACTGAACACCACCAGGCTATATCATTAGCTGGGCCCAGAAAAAAGGTTAGTGTTCTAAAGAGGGTTAAAGCTCCAATCTTTAATTTATACAATTATGTCTAGTATGTCTAATAAAATAATTGTGTTTATTTCATGAATATAACTCCATTGAACTGCTCATTCTGATCGTGTGGGCGTGTTGATACAATTTTTTATATATTTACGTACACAGCCCTGATTGGCGGATAGGATAGTCTAGACCAGGGATGGGCAACGGGCTATTTTGATTTACACTGGTCCTGAGGCCCTTGTTAAGGTCAATGGCGTCATGAACTTTACCAAGTACAAGGACATTTTAGCCAAAAACCTGGTTGCCTCTGCCATGAGGCTGACACTTGGCCGCAAAGCGATCTTCCAGCAAGACAATGACCCCAAGCAATAATACAAATCCACAAAGAAATTGTTAATTGACCACAAAAAAGTCTCTGGACTTGAACCCCATTGAAATCCTGTGGTTTGAATTGAAGAAGGCAGTCCTTCAGCGCAGACAAAGGATATCAAGGATCTGGAAAGATTCTGTACGGAGGAATGGTCTAAGACAGTGTTTCCCAACCCTGGTCCTCAAGTACCCCCAACAGTACACATTTTTGTTGTAGCCCTGGACAAACACACCTCATTCAGCTCATTGAGGGCTTGGTGATTAGTTGACAAGCCAAAGACGACACAGATGTCATTTCCTCACATATCTTTGCTTACAATTGGAACATGCGTAATTGTTCCCACAACTTACAAGTGACAGATGACCGTTATAGGCCTCAGGAACTCAGTTCAATTCATCCTTGAACTTGCTTATCTGATGAATTTCAATCTCTGTTCTGTAAAATCTATTTGAATTCAGTGGCAGTTAGTGCTGGTCAAGAGCTGTTTTTATGAGCATGGCCTTATTTCTATTACAGCATATTGGATGACTGTCATTCATATTCCAGTCACCCAGTTCAATTTAACATCGATAGGTTTAGGCTACTACATGATACTCGCATTTTCCCTATACCCATCATGAGGTTGCTACAACCCAGCCTACATATAAACTTTCATAACGTAGGTGCACACATTCAGATAGCTCCCTCCCAGTTTAGTTCCACTTGGTTCCGTTTAAGAAACGTTTTGCAACAGAATCTCCGGAATGAATACACCCATGATCACCTGTACAGACAGTTCGCTTTCATAGCAGTCACATACTTGGCTCGTTGTAAAATTCCTTCTTGCATCCTATGCACTCTCACTCCTCACACTTTTTCTTTTTGCTTGTGGACTTCAGTGCACAACACAACAGCTGTCTGCGACGAGGCGCAAAAACCTCTCCAAGCCAAACCTTCATACCATAACTTTCACAGCCCACATCGTTGTCACCATATTAACGTTATAGTCAACAAATTAGAACTAAAGCGTTAGTAAACCCACAATCCAATCCATTTGTACACTCACGCAGTACAGTGTACAGCAAGCAGTTTAGCAGTTACATCGGCGTGCCCTGGTGCTCGTTCATACTGCAAGAGCTCTGAGATTGGAGAATGTCCTCCGGAAGTCATCATTATTACTGTGTAAGTCTATGGACAGGGGTGAGAACCATGAGGTTTTGTATTGAAGTCAATGTACCCAGAGGAGGACGGAAAGTAACTGTCCTCCGGCTACACCAAGGTGCTACACTAGAGGGTGCTGTTGAGTTCACCCATTTTGCATACTCCCACCATACTATGAGACATCCATGTCTTCATCACTGGAAAATATAAACTGTTGAGTTAAAGTGTGTGTGTATGTGTGTGTGTGTGTGTGCTGTGTTAAGGACATTGATACAGTAAGAGGGAGTAGGCCTACTTAAACATTGGGAACATATCTTATGTTTCACCGAGACGTGGCTGAACGACGACACAAATAATACAGAGCTGACTGGCTTCTCAGTGCATCGGCTGGACAGAGCAGCTACTTTTAGTAAGATGAGGGGCGGGGGTGTTTGTCTATTTGTCAATAACTGCTGGTACGCAATGTCTAATATTAAAGAAGTCTAGAGGTATTGCTCTCCTGATGTAGAATACCTCACGCTGTAGACCACACTATCTACGAAGAGAGTTCTCATTTCTATTATTCGTTGCCGTCTATTTACCACCCCAAACCGATGCTGACACTAAGACCGCACTCAACAAGCTGTATAAGGCCATAAGCAAACAAGAAAATGCTCATCCAGGATCGGCACTCCTAGTGGCCGGGGACTTTAATGCAGGCAAACTTAAATCAGTTTTTACCTCATTTCTACCAGCATGTCACATGTTCAACCAGACCACCTTTACTCCACACACAGAGACCCGTACAAAGCTCTCCTTTGCCCTCCTTTACTGACTTGCCTAGTTAAAAGGTGAAATAAAAAAAAATAAAAAAATATTCTGGACGCTTATAAGAAATCCTACTATGCCCTCAGACAAATCATCAAACAGGCAAAGCTTCAATACAGGAATAAAATTGAATTCTACTACACCGGCTCTGACGCTCGTCAGATGTGGCAGGGCTTTAAAACTACTACGGACTACTAAGGGAAACCCAGTGACGCAAGCCTACCAGATGAGCTAAATGCATGTTTCGGACGACTATGTGATCACGCTCTCCATAGCCGATGTGAGCAAAACCTTTAAACAGGTCAACATTCACAAAGCCGCAGGGCCACACGGATTACCAGGACGTGTACTCAGAACATGCATGGACCAACTGGCAAGTGTCTTCACTGACATTTTCAACCTGTCCCTGACCGAGTCTGTAATACCTACATGTTTCAAACAGACCACGATAGTCCCTGTGCCCAAGAAAGCAAAGGTAACCTGCCTAAATGATTAGCGCCCTGTAGCACTCACGTCGGTAGCCATGAAGTGCTTTGAAAGGCTGGTCATGGCTCACATTAATGTCATCATGCCGGAAACCCTAGACCCACTCCACACTGCCCTTTCCCACCTGGACAAAAGGAACACCTTTTTGAAAATGCTGTTCATTGACTACAGCTCAGCGTTCAACACCATAGTGCCCACAAAGCTCATCACTAAGCTAAGGACCCTGGGACTAAACACCTCCCTCTGCAATTGGATCCTGGACTTTGACGGGCCACCCACCAGGTGGTAAGGGTAGGTAACAACACATCTGCCACGCTGATCCTCAACACGGTGGGCCCTCAGGGGTGTGTTCTTAGTCCTCTCCTGTACTCCCTGTTCACCCACTACTGCATGGCCAAGCATGACTCCAACACCATCATTAAGTTTGCTGACGACACAACAGTGGTAGGCGTGGTCACCGACAACGATGAGACAGCCTATAGGGAGGAGGTCAGAGACCTGGCAGTGTGGTGCCTGGACAACAACCTCTCCCTCAATGTGAGCAAGACAAAGGAGCTGATCGTGGACTATAGGAAAAGGAGGGCCGAACACCAACAAACTATCATGGTCCAAACACACCAAGACAATTGTGAAGAGGGCACAACACCTTTCCTCCCTCAGGAGACTGAAAAGATTTGGCATGGGTCCCCAGATCCTCAAAAGGTTCTACAGCTGCACCATCGAGAGCATCCTGACCGGTTGCATCGTCACCCGGTATGGCAACTGCTCGGCATCTGACCGTAAAGCGCTACAGAGGGTACCAGAACATCACTGGGGCCAAGCTTCCTGACATCCAGGACCTATATACTAGGCGGTGTCAAGAGGAAGGCCGAACAAATTGGCAGTCACCCAAGTCAGACTGTTCTCTCTGCTACCGCACAGAAAGTGGTGCCGGAGCACCAAGCATAGGACCAAAAGTCTCCTTAACAGCTTCTACCCCCAAGCCATAAGACTGCTGAACAATTAATAAAATAGCCACCCGGACTACATTGACCCCACCCCCCCCCCCCTTTGTTTTTACACTGCTGCTACTCTGTTTATTATCTATGCATAGTCACTTTACAAATTACATTTGATGTTCTGATTTTTTTTGTTTATTTAGTAAATATTTTCTTAACTCTTTATTGAACTGTATCGTTGGTTAAGGGCTTGTTAGTAAGCATTTCACAGTAAGGTCTACACCTGTTGTATTCGGCGAATGTGACAAATGCGCTTTGATTTGAATTATGAAGACATCTTGGCTGTCGAAACGTTGGTTATAAAATGATTGCATCTGAGCTTTTCTTTTTCAAGATTTGAATGGAGAAACCTGATCCGAGAACAGCACTCCCTTTCTTTCAGTATCGACACGTCTAAGTCACTGCATCTCAGTGCTAGAGGCGTCACACTACAGACACCCTGGTTCGAATCCAGGCTGTATCACAACTGGCCGTGATTGGGAGTCCCATAGGGCGGTGCACAATTTGCCTAGCGTCGTCAGAGTTTGGCCGGTGTAGGCCGTCATTGTAAATAAGAATTTGTTCTTAACCGACAAAATAAAACGTTCTCTCTGTGCTGTGTTTTGTTTTGGGAAACGCATGTTACATCTTCGGACGTTGTAGTAAAGATGCATTCTTATAACACTAGCCTAAATCACTATTGGGAAACTGGGCCCTGGTCTAAGTCATGACAAGACAGAGCCACTTGAGTTCAAGGTCTTGGAGTCAGCTGATTACTCTATCAATCATGCATGTTGGACACAACAAATACAGTCCGTTTTTAAATCATAAAACTGGAAAGGACAGCGTTTCCCAGATTTTTGGTGGGGATTGGGGAATGAAATTCAAATAATTTTTTTACAATGAGACGGTGGTATACCCTGGCAAACACGCTATACACGTAAAAGACATATGACACGTACATGCCTAGTCAGACACACACAAACAGTCTCTCACTCTCTGACAGTGTTAGTGCTGCGGTAGTAAGATAAGACTATGCACTCGTTTCCTTCCTGTGTTCTCACTCAGTCTCTCTCATTCAGCATAAATGATGAAGAGAGGGAATAAAAAGTGAGAAAGAGCGAGAGAGGGATGTGATGAGTATCGAGTGTGTCAGTTTAACACTGAGACCGCAAGGTTAAGAGGGAGTGTCTCTTTAAATCATCTGTTTTAGGAAACTTTCACAACCAGGCTCATAAATTTAGCCAAATCATCTTGTGACTTATGACTCCACCTGCATATGTAACTTGAGACGTGTTATAGGGGAAATATGCAACTAGACAAAGTAATAACTAGACAGTATTTACAATGGTGCTGCTTCACTGATCCTTAATCTATAGCCATACGTGCTTAACATGGAGACGTTCAATTGGTCCTCGATCTATAGGGCCTTCGCAATGGAGCCGTTTCATTGGTCCTCTCGTTGTCATTTTGCTATGACGCTTAATCTCAACCATATGTTCTTCCTGGATCTAGAGTCTAGTATATTAACGCAGTGAATTACTTTACAGACAAACAGATCATGCTTACGTGGGACAGGGGCTCTGATTAGATTACACTATCCATAATAACTGATTTGGGATCAACGTTTCCTCTCAGAGAGCTGACCTTTGTCAATGTGAGTTATACTCCACTGCAGAGAGAAAATGACAGATTGTGTAGAGAGGGATAAACTGGAAAGAGAGAATTGGAGAGACAGATTGAAGTGACAGAGGCAACCTTGCTGTCAAAGGCTACTGTGACAGAGACTGCAGCACGGGAGATACGTCTCTGGATATTGTGACTGATCTGGAGGGTGACACTGCCCTAGAGAAAGACTAGTGCATAAAGACGGCCATACTGTGGGAGACAGACTAATACTTTGTCACTGTGTACCTGAGGGATGCATGTCTGAACATGTCTCTAGAGTTCAGTCAGACAGTTTGGAATGCTGTGCAGAGAAGGCGATCTATAGAGAGATCTAGCTGTAAAGTTACTACAAAGAATATAATATGGTGTGTCCAGAGAAATTATCCCCCATTTCCTGTTGTCTAATCTGTTGTTCGGTCTACTGCACCAGTCAGGTGACCCGATCATGCTCTGAGCACAACAATACAGCCACACAAGTTAAACATTAGAAGGAAAACAGAGGAGAGAGAGAGACAGAGGGAGAGAGAGAGAACCCTACAGAGGTCCAAGGCCTCCAGTCAGTCTTGTTTTATGTAAATAGTTGTCCCTAAACAAACTGCCACTCCATTTTGACTTTACTTCCCTTCCCAGTAGAAACCCATTGTACCTGGGAGATTACGCCTCAGGGCACCATTTGACAAACTAAACATGGCACATACTTGTCCAACAGTATGTGGGCCATGGTAACAGAATCTGACATGGCTGGAGCGGACCAGCAGCGCCTCACCCAAAGGGGAAGCGAACATTCCTCAACTGGAAAGTTATATCCTGGTTCTTTTGTGTTAGAAACTAGGCTACTAACTATCACATTGAGTGAGGTCATGTATGGAAGTACCCAATACAGGTTCTAGACTAGTAGAGAGAAGAACAAAGACCAAGAGTGTAAAGGGAACAAAATCGCCAATCTCACCATTATAGGCCTTGCATATTACAATACTAATTGTTAATTAGTATAGGTGTAAATTACACCTGCAGTTTAATTCCAGGAGATTATAAACTGATGTGGGAATGAAAGCCTACAACTGTGTAGGTCCAAATTAGAAATCACCTGACAAAGTGGCCAATCTAGTCACTTGATGCCACATTCTCCAATCCCCAGAGCATGCGATGACACACTGCACACTTGACACACCTGTGATCCCGTTACCTTGTCGTCAACCCCCACCCCAGACTGTCGCAGAGGACACCAATATGTCCCCAAGAGACACACCGCAAATACAAAGTTTAAAGTAAAACATCCCAGAAATGTTTCACGTGCACAAAAATCTTATTGCCCTCAGATTTTGTGTTCAAATTTGTTTACTTCCGTGTTAGTGAGCATTTCTCCTTTGTCAAGATAATGCATCCACCTGACAGGTGTAGCATATCAAGAAAATGATTCAACAGCATGATCATTACACAGGTGCACCTTGTGCTCCAGACAATAAAAAGCCACTATAAAATGTGCAGTTGTGTCACACAACAATGCCACAGATGTCTCAAGTTAAGGTAGTGTGCAATTGGCAGGCTGACTGTAGGAATGTCCACCAGAGCGGTTGCCAGATAATTGAACGTTCATTTCTCTACCATAAGCCACCTCCAACATCGTTTTAGAGATTTTGGCAGTACGTCCAACCGGCCTCACAACCACGACCACATGTAAACACACTGAAGAGTATTTGCATCTGTAATAAAATTATTTTGTGGGGGTGGGGGCGTATTCTGATTGGCTGGGCCTGGCTGTCAAGTGGCTGCACCACTGCCCACTCATGTGAAATCCATAGATTCAGGACTAATTTATTTATTTAAAATCGACTGATGTCCTTATATGAACAGTAATTCAATAAAACATTTAAAATTGTTGCATGTTGCGTTTATATTTTTGTTCAGTATAAATATCCAAGTTGATGAAAAATAAAACAACCGAACCTATTCTCTTTTCCATCATCTCATGCATCTATCTTTTCAATTGTAATTAAGGTAATTAATTATGAAACTATGCAACCAAATCAAATAGCGACAGTCCAAATAGGGCTTCGTATAGGATGATGAATAGCTTGTAAACTGCCGAATAAATCCAATAATGACATACTTTATAACATACTTGTTTTGCATATACCACCTGTAATTTGCATTCTGGCAGTTATAACATGTCTCGCTCTGTGAAAGGTGCCTTTCACACTACCCAGACCTCACTTACCGCTTTAAGTTGTTCCAATCGGTCCTTCATCTTGACGACTGTTAATAAAACAAGGTAAAAAAATATATATATATATATCTATAGTAATCTATATGTTAAAAAAACTATCCCCTATCTGTTAAATTCCTCAGCCAGCTGGACAGCTAGCTGTTAAACTGAATCCCACCTCCAGTGGGTTGAAAATCAACTCTCCCAGTCTTGGCAAGGTTCCTCTTAAAATGACTTTTACTGCTAAAATACTGCTTTTTCCACCAATAGTCCATAAAATATGGCTGCTAGGGGAGAAACCCGTGTTTTTTTATGCTAAATCTCTTCGGTTTGGGGATTAAAACAACAGTTGTGTACAGCCTGCATAATCTCCCTCGCTTGCCCCCAGTAATCATTATAAAACGCACTTTCTAGCTCACGCATGCGCGAAAGGCTGCTCGTTTGCCCACTTGTGGTTTATGGGGCCACGCCCAGGCCAGTGTGATACCTACCTGTGCGTGTTGGTCAACCTGCCATAACCTTTAAAGGGGAAGCACAGTCTCAGTCGAGTGAACTCTGGTGTAAAAAAAAAAAAAAAGATAAAAAATAACTCAGTTATCTTTGTATTCACACTGACCTTGAATGAGGACTCAACTCTTTTGCCAGTTCACTTCACTTATTTTGTGGTCCGAGTTCTCTTTGCATTCATATTGCTGTGTTTAGAAAGGAACCAAGATGTTTTTCCAACATTCAGGACAAGCCATTCCAGGTAGACGTACCTTAACATTTAGTTAAAAGATGACACATAATACTTGTAATCAGAAGATACTATTAGCATGTAAATATTATTGGTAAGAAAATAAATAGCAGAAGAATAACTGCATATTAAATAACGCTGTAATTAAAAAGTGTACACCCACTGTAGACTACTGCCCCTTTAAGAGCTAGACTTGATGTTGTACGCTACGTCGTCATTCTCACCTAATATATGTTGCCTTCCACCCCACCCTCTCACACTATTCAAACCCCACAAACAGTTTGTGAAGCTATTTTATGCTATAGATCACATCTTGAAAACAAATACTCTAAAAACTCCACTGATATTTTGAAATTGCTGTGGAATTCAAGCGAACCTAACTCAGACCACCTCTCAAGATGGTCTCAGTTCGGTTTGCTTCCGGGGCTCTTTTGAGGAGTCTGAAATGCTGGAGTGTTCACACTGGGCAACACATTTAACGAACCTCACTGAGTTCACAACAATTGTCTGAAAGGGACCAAGAGTGAAAACACCCACATTGACAATATGATGCGCACAACGTCTCCGCGTATTTAAGCACGGGTATATTTGTTTGGTAAATAGTGCTACGCAGGGTCGATGTTTATAGCCTATTCTGCCTCACCTCCAGTGGGACCTAACATTTATTAACAAATCTCCCTCTCTGTCAAACAGTCACACAGATTTGTAATCTCTCTCTCTTGGTTAAGCGGATAAGGAAACGGTTTATTACGTGCGGCCCGTGAGTGATAGCTTTTGTAGTGTTTTAGTCTGACACCACCACGAATGAGTAGGAAAGAAACCGTCTAGTCCAGCACACCATACAATACTCTCCCTTCTCAAAACACACACTAAACACTTCACGGACATAACCAATCAATAATAAACACAAATCACATTCAAGTGAATGTGAGGACTGTAAAAATCCTGCACCGTGTCATTCTGATTGGACCACTGGCTCTAACGAGTCCACAATCAGAGCCTTGAGGGACGGGTAATGTTGATTTCTTTAAGACGCAACAAGGCTGACACCTGGTGGTCTTTCTGACAAACTGCAACCTAATAGACATTAGATTACTGATAGAGGCGCTGGGTTGAAGCCACTTAGCCTCCATCTTGGCACTCCTACGCCGTATTTTGGAAGCTATAGAAATGCATTTAATAGTGTCTACATTCGTTTTTGCCACATTTGTTATATTACAGACACCTTAATACATACTTTTTAATTATATGTGAGCGCCAATATATGGTGTGGCAATATGGACTACCGGTGGCTTCAAAGCCCATAGCATCAGCAATCAAAAGCTATTGGTCGTCACATATTGCCAATGTTATCCCAGGTGCAGCATTATGTTTGTTTCTAGCTCCAACAGTGCAGTAATACCTAACAATACACACACATCCCCCGAATGTTTAATAAATTACGAAATATCAGGAAGAAGCAATGTCTGAGTCCAGAATATAAATAATGGTGTGTAGACAGTATGTGGGTAGAAAAGGTGTAGGTAAACCTTTACCCTTAGCATTTTTTTTTACCAAATGGTTGATATTCCCACTAGGACCTTGAAGATATATTTAAAATAAAATCCCAAAATTCTTCTGTTGAATTTGAGTCAAGAAAAATTAACCTGGGTAGGCATTTACTTCAGAAGTTAAACCACACTGGCACAAGGCAGAGTATCAGGGTTGGGTCCATTTCAATTCCAATAAAATAATTATCATTGGGAAATTTGAATTTCAGTTTACTTCCCGAATTGAAATTCACCCCAACACTGGCAAGTATGCTTCATCAATCAGCTACTGGAAAGATTTAAGTCTAGCGTGCTGAACTTCGACCCCCAAAGATATGTTAAAACACTTAACAAAACAATGAATCAAAGACAACTGCATGTTGTATTGAGAATGTTTTTAATCAAAGTTTATTCCCCCAAGTGCTTCCAGTCAGTCGGCCTTAGTCCAGCGTGTTGTGCCGGGGTAAGGGCAGAGGGGTGGTGCTTGATGTTGAGTAGCACATTGCCATGCCAACACTAGGGCGGGTGTCTTACAATGAAACTAGAGAACCACACGACTTTACCAAGTTTGTATTTTTTCTTTTCTTCCAGTTTTAAAACAAACGAAACAGAAAAAAAAAAAATTGTTCAAAAATAAATCTGCAACGGGATTTTACATTAAACGGGGCAAACTCCAACAACTTGGGGTATGGGGGGGGTCATACATACACAACAGGTTAAAGGTCATCATCTTCATCTGGGAGCGCAGTTTCTGATGCAACCTGGGGAAATAACAGTTAGGTTTACGACCAATCAGCAACATACCTGAAGACATTGATGTATGGTGTTATCATCCAGCCACTGATCCAATTTCATATGGTAAGACATTGATAAGATCAGATAATTCCGATCCAATTTAATCTGATAAAATTGTATCCGTCTCTATGCAGTCCATATATCCACGCTAGGCCACTGTGCGTTTCTACTCACTTTGAGGTCGTGCTCGTACTGCGCAGCGAGGGAGGGGTCCATGAGAATCTCTGGGGGGGCGAGAGCGGGCATAGCCACGAACTCCAGGTTGGGGTCTCCAATCAGCTTCCGTGCTAGCCACAGGAAGGGCTTCTCAAAGTTGTAATTACTCTTGGCAGAGATGTCATAGTACTGTGAGAGAAGGAGAAACGAGGGTTATCATCACCTTGCTATGGAACACAGTCTAAAATCTTTATTTACCCATTATTTCACCAGGGCTAGTCTCAGTTTGCACAGAAACCCAAATACACTACTATACAACACAACTAGTCAACTATATTAAAGTGTGTCATAATTACCTGGAGGTTCTTCTTGCGATGGAATACGATGCTCTTGGCTTTGACTTTCCTGTCTTTGATGTCCACCTTGTTGCCGCAGAGGACTATGGGAATGTTCTCACAGACTCGCACCAGATCACGATGCCAGTTGGGTACGTTCTTGTAGGTGACTCGGGACGTGACGTCAAACATGATGATCGCGCACTGGGCTGGAGAGCGGAAGGCGAGGGAGTAGAACCGAGGAGAGTAGAGGAAAGAGGGAGCAGAGAAAATGTACAGAGGGGGATTCAGAGAGAGGAGGCAAAGAAAGCAAGAGAAGGAAATAGAGAGGGAGAGTCACAACGTGAATATACTTAAACACAGCATCCTTACTGGAGTGGGGAGGTTTACCCATGGTTAGAATAGCTATTGTCATTCTCTACTAGACAGTCCTGGCCCTGGGGGTCCAACTTCTTCATGGACTAGAAGTACTCTGCTACAGGGTAAGGTTTGGCTCTCGGTTATAACTAGCCAGTGACCTTCCATACAAAGCTCTGTAGGCAAGTATGTCAGTGGCGCAGAGAGTTATTTTTTTAGCAACTAGGGCTCAGAGTTCTTCCTCCTGGTCAGCAAAACTTACAGGCCAAGTTAATAAGCACTTTTATATCATACCTTGGATGTAGTAGCCATCTCGGAGCCCTCCAAACTTCTCCTGCCCGGCTGTGTCCCACACATTGTATTTGATAGCCCCTCTGTTGGTGTGGAAGACCAGCGGGTGCACCTCCACTCCCAGCGTGGCTGAAAAGTGTAAACGAATCAATTAAATGTATTTATAAAGCCCTTTTTACATCAAACCAATGTCACAAAGTGATATATAAAAACCCAGCCTAAAACCCCAAACAATGTAGAAACACGGTGGCTAGGACCTCCCTCCCTCCAATGTGACACGGCTCCCTCCCAATGACTAAAACTCTTGACAAACCATTCTACCACTACAGGCTGAGTGCAGAGGCCTAACACATGTGGTAGTGTTGGGGGGTTCCCACTCTAAACTGGGTGTGTTGGTATAAGTAACTACATGCCGATGGAGAGAGACTTACCCACATATTTCTTCTCAAACTCTCCTGTCAAATGTCTTTTGACGAAAGTGGTCTTTCCCGTTCCTCCATCGCCAACCAACACAAGCTGAGAGGGTAAGCGGGTTAGAAGTTGGAACACATGGCACATGGGTTCATGTTCTAAAACAAAATAAACAGTTAATGTGTGAGAAGGAAAAACGCTCACCTTGAACTGGACCTGCGGCTCGCCTTCTGCCATTGTTGAATGTGTCGTGGCTTTGTTTATTTTCTCCTAAAACAGACAAGGCAGTATGGTTAGTTAGCTAGTATGGTTAGCTGGATGAACTAACTAGTATTTGCTAATGATGAGATTGCTCAATCACAACGGGGGTTCCCAAACTTTTTCCACTTGAGAACATCCTGGCACGTCTATTTCTATGGGGACAAGCACTGTTCATGACAAACTGCTCACACCCCTTTTGTTGGGAGAAAACGTTGCAGTTTTAAATCTAGTTTCCTGCAAATCTACATATTTTATCATGGGGTTTAAGAAAATGTTGCCATTTTAAAGCTAATTTTCTTGCGATTCTATAAATTTTGCCATGTCTGATGTGTATTCAGGCGATATAGAGTGACAAAAAAACAACTACAGGCTAAAATCAAATAAAAAACATGGGTTATAAATAGTCCTCTAAGGTATGCAATGACTAACATGGAAAGAGGAGGTGATGATGTACTACCCAATGATACACCTAATCCATTCTACTATTACAACGTTCAAGAGTAAGTTTAAAGTCGGGCTGAGTTCCTTTATATAAAATAAATACAAAAAGGACCTCAGCCCCAGTTTGGGAACCACAACAACCTTTCGACATAGCTGCACGGGTTCAATCTAACCAAACAACCTTTGTAACTAACTAAGTTTTTTTTTTTTTTTTTTGAAACTGCCAACTTATATCTTAAAACGTTGCATATTTCCAGACATCTGACAAAATCAGTATATTAAACCGTGTAAGCAATCCGTCGGTAGTTATGCCTACTAAATATAGTATTAAATCAGGTTATTTCATGTCAGGTTAACTAGAGAAGACAGCATGCAGTCCTAAACGCAGAGGAAGACTATCAGAGTTTGATAAGTGCGCCATTCAGCAGGATGCCGCACTTTTCTAGTTTCGGCTGGAACAATGTCCCTGCAGCACAATCTGTTCCCTGGTAAGTAATGGTTGTTATGTAACAAAACTAAACCTGCTCAAAACCGATATAATCTAATATGTGTATGGACTAACAATATAACGAGACACCCACCCCAATCAAATATTGGCAACGAAACAATAAATTAGTTGCCGTATACCGTTAGCTAGCTAGCATTTCGCTAATAGCCACTCTTCTCACAATGCTAACGTGCTAGGTAGCATGGTCTTGCAAATCAATAAAACTGTCTTAATAACTTGGCTTGTTGTCAAAATTAATGACTAAACTGAAGGTATGAATACACAACGGACGTACTTTAGTGTGTCTAACTGTCCCGATGTTGAGTGACGATGATTAGAAATTGAATTTAGACTAGCATCACATCAGGAAAAATGTTCCGACTCACCCGGCGTTGAAACGAGGAGGAAAAGAGTAAATGGCTGCGTTCGCGGGAGATTCAGCGTGGACCTGAGTCCGTTTCCGCCTGATCAACGCCTGCGATAAAACTCTTTTTGAGATATTAAACTCTCAATGCTACACACGTAATAAAGCTTTATCGGGACAGGTTTATAACAGTTTAAAAACGAATTATTAAAGTTTTGTGAAATATAACATGCATTTTTTTTTGGCCATGATTCCATAATTTCTTCCGCAATTTGGCCATATGATTTCAAGACAATGGAAGAGTGCAAGCTATAATATTTTTTATTCAAGCCGTCTACCTACAGTGCCAAGCTATCACTTTCTAATCTTCATTCAATCCCACATATAATTAATACCTAAATAAGAATGAAAAAGTACAAACAGGAGGTCTTCAGAAGATAATTTATTTTCTTCATACAATTAAATATACATTTATAATGCTTATTCAAAATCTCATATGACAACATTTGCATAAGGTATACACTTCAATCAAATAGTGAATAGTGCAACATGTTGTGCTTTTACACTTGTGCGTATTTATTTATATTTGACAATGTCAAAAGTATTATGTATTGTGTTGTTGATGTATTATTAATTGATATAGGATTGTCTTAGTGTTCACAGTATGCATAGTATAGGTAGTTAGACAAGATGATGGTGGTTGGTTTTGCCAATACGATGGTCTATCTATAGAGGTAGTCTGCATGTATGTTGTCAGACTCCCACTGATCTCCATTGTTCAGCAGCTTCTCTTTGTGTAGAGCAACTCCCCGTGGGTCTCCTTGGCAAACTCAAAGTTTGGACCCTGAGGGAAATCAAAAAGAAGTCATTAGCCCTAGAATACTCCAGAAGTTCTGGAATAGGCTACTGAAAGTTATGTTCTAGAATGACCAAAGCCACTAGAATTTGACAAGCTGGGAGAGAGAGAGAGAGAGAGAGAGAGAGATGGGTTGTCAGCTGTTTACCTCCACAATAGCATCAACAGGGCAGGCCTCCTGGCAGAAGCCACAGTAGATATACTTTGGTCATGTCGATGTCGTAGCGAGTGGTCCTTCTGCTGCCGTCTGCACGAGTCTCAGCCTCAATGTTAATGGCCTTGGGCAGACACAGGGGGCAGCAGAGGACAGAATTAGCAGGACGAGGGAAATAAACAATGTCAGTTTCCGAATACCCATACCAGCATACTAAATAGGATGTGAAAAATAAAGTGTAATAGTATGTGAAATTTCAAAAACAGTACTCCGAATGAGTCATCTAATGCGCAAACTCTCTCTCTCTCTCTCTCTCTTGTTATGTTATTTTCTTTGAAAAACAAGGACATTTCTAAGTGACCCCAAACTTTTGAATGGTAGTGTATAGTTTGTAGTACTATGGAAATTAGTATAGTGACCAGGGTTTTGAGAGCAGTGTAGTGCATTACCAGTGTGTTTATGGGGGTGTATTTGGGTCACCTGGGCAGACAGCCTAACACAGCTTGCAGGCAATACAGCGCTCCTCTCCACTGGGGTACCGGCGCAGAGCATATTCATCACGGAAACAAGTAGACAGGGGACCCTTCTCAAAGGGGTAGTTGATGGTAGCGGGCTCACGGAAAAGGTAACTCATAGTCATCCCCAATCCTGGAGGAGTGTGTGGGAAAGACAAGTAAAGAAATGTTACTTATGGTGTGTGTGTGTGTGCATCAGCAGCCATGCACCTGTCATCGATGTCTATTTTATTTTAAAATCGCATATCAGACTGAGAGCCTAATGATTCTTAGGTAGTTCATTATGGTTTTAGTTTAGAAAACATCTCTCAGAAGAAGCGACAGTTACAGGGATGGTAAAAACAGCTTGATTGCTGTAGCAACATCAGGAAAACTGAATGGAGTTGTGCTTCAAATATAGCAGTTCTGCAACGTCTTTAATTGAGCCTCTCATAAGCCTTAATTGCCGGCCTCAACACGTTACGGTAAGAGATAAACTGTAAAGGAAACTCTGGGGACAGGTCGTCTGGATACTGGACAGACAGTTTGGCAGATGCAAACAGATTATCGCCTTTAGCAGACAACAATTCTTGAGGGCTTGAACAAAAAAAGCTGTTTGCAATTTTGTTCATGCACGGTGAACCAGCGTTTCAGTTGTGTGGCTGCAATATCAAGTCCCTTATCTCTGGTATATCTTGGCATGCATCATTCAAGACTAAATATAAACTGTGTGCAGCATAATGGACATGCAAAATGTCTCAGGTAAGACTGTCTAGGTTACTCAATATAGAAAACAGTCGGGCCTGCAACATGGACCTACAGGCTGTGGTGAAAACATTTGCACACAAAAAAGGAGGACTTCAGGACACCAGGGGAGTCTCTCAAGGAGGACTTCAGGACCCCAGGGGAGTCTCTCAAGGAGGACTTCAGGACACCAGGGGAGTCTCTCAAGGAGGACTTCAGGACCCCAAGGGAGTCTCTCAAGGAGGACTTCAGGACACAGGGGAGTCTCTCAAGGAGGACTTCAGGACCCCAGGGGAGTCTCTCAAGGAGGACTTCAGGACCCCAGGGTTTATAAATAGCAGCTAAATACGGTATATACAGTTGAAGTCGGACGTTTACATACACATAGGTTGAAGTCATTAAAACTAATTTTCTCAACCACTCAACAGATTTCATGTTAACAAACTATAGTTTTGGCAAGTCGGTTAGGACATCTACTTTGTGCATGACAAGTAATTCTTCCAACAAATGTTTACAGGCAGATTATTTCACTTATAATTCACTATATCACAATTCCAGTGGGTCAATTCCAGAAAATTATGTCATGGCTTTAGAAGCTTCTGATAGGCTAATTGACATCATTTGAGTCAATTGGAGGTGTACCTGTGGATGTATTTCAAGGCCTACCTTCAAACTCAGTGCCTCTTTGCTCGACATCATGGGAAAATCAAAAGAAATCAGCCAAGACCTCAGAAAAACATTTGTAGACCTCCACAAGTCTGGTTCATCCTTAGGAGCAATTTCCAAAAGCCTGAAGGTACCACGTTCATCTGTACAAACAATAGTACACAAGTATAAACACCATGGGACCATGCAGCCATCATATCGCTCAGGAAGGAGACACGTTCTGTCTCCTAGAGATGAATGTAATTTGCTGCGAAAAGTGCAAATCAATCCCAGAACAACTGCAAAGGACCTTGTGAAGATGCTGGAGGAAATAGGTACAAAATATATCCACAGTAAAACGAGTCCTATATCGACATAACCTGAAAGGTCGCTCAGCAAGGAAGAAGCCACTGCTCCAAAACCGCCATAAAAAAGCCAGACTACGGTTTGCAACTGCACATGGGGACAGAGATCGTATTTTTTGGAGAAATGTCCTCTGGTCTGATGAAACAAAAATAGAACTGTTTGGCCATAATGACCATCGTTATGTTTGGAGGAAAAAGGGGGAGGCTTGCAAGCCGAAGAACACCATCCCAACCGTGAAGCACCGGGGTGGCAGCATCATGTTGTGGGGGTGCATTGCTGCAGGAGGGATTGGTGCACTTCACAAAATAGTTGGCATCATGAGGAAGGAAAATTATGTGGATATATTGAAGCAACATCTCAAGACATCAGTCAGGAAGTTAAAGCTTGGTCGCAAATGGGTCTTCCAAATGGACAATGACCACAAGCATACTTCCAAAGCATACTTCCAAAGTTGTGGCAAAATGGCTTAAGGACAACAAAGTCAAGGTATTGGAGTTGCCATCACAAAGCGCTGACCTCCATCCTATAGAAAATGTGTGGGCAGAACTGAAAAAGCGTGTGAGAGCAAGGAGGCCTACAAACCTGACTAAGTTACACCAGTTCTGTCAGGAGGAATGGGCCAAAATTCACCCAACTTATTGTGGGAAGCTTGTGGAAGGCTACCCGCAAAGTTTGACCCAGGTTAAACAATTTGAAGGCAATGCTACCAAATACTAATTGAGTGTATGTAAACTTCTGACCCACTGGGAATGTGATGAAAGAAATAAAAGCTGAAATAAATCACTCTCTACTATTCTTCTGACATTTCACATAATAAAGTGGTGATCCTAACTGACCTAAAACAGGATGACTAGGATTAAATGTCAGGAATTGTGAAAAACTGAGTTTAAATGTTTAAAAGCTGAATCCATTGAGTTGTTATGGGCACTACTGAATATCAACATTTGTATTACTTACTGTACATCCCTCTGCAAGCTGAGGCTGAAGTGTCGAACCAAACCAGGGCTGATAACCCCAAAGGTGCCTAACAAAGAAACAGAGAAGACAGTGACACAGGTAGCGGTTACCCCCCGCCCCCCCCCCAAGGAATGCAATTTGATTTACAGGTGTCTCTCTTACCTGGCCTGGAGCAGTAAAGCAAACACAATGCAGTAGACATCAAAGTATGAAGAAACTGGAGAGAAAGAGACGGAGCATTTGTTGAATAGTTGGTCAATGAGTCAAATAGACAAAGTAGTGGATACCTGATCCCACATGTCCAACAGCAGAACAACCCTCCTCTCTGTGCCACTATGTGACCTCCAGTTAGCACATCCTGAACACCAAAAGTAGTGCTTTAATATGTTAAATGTATATTGATGAACCATAATTACTACTGCTGGATAATTGATACGTAGTTAATTGAAGGGTTGTCGCAACTTGTTCAAATGTTTAAATCATTATAATACTACTAATAATAATAGTTATATCAGTGTTCCTTATCAGTCCAGTATGTATGCAGGTATTTGTATTTACAACCAGCAATACCAAGAAAGGCCAGTAGGCGGCAATGGTACTGTACACTGTATGGGTGGAGTTTTCGTTAATACAATGAGCATGGTGCGATCTCATCTAAAATAATCTCCATTGAGAACCATCAGTTTGTCTCAGTATTGAATTGACCTTTTTATTTATTTTTTTCTGATACATTTATATAGTCATTAAATATGTGCTACTGGCCTGAGTCTACTACAATAGCTTTACAAGAACAAAAATATCAAAATAAGTAAACTTCTAAAAGTGAAAAAACAACAGCTATGGACAAGTATGTCACACAAAGTATGCCATTTTAAATAAAATAACATTTCTCAAACAGGGGTCCGAGGACCCCTAGGGGTCCCTGGTGTAATTGCAAGGGGTCCGTGAAATAAAAAAGTGTAATGAGCGTATTCAGTACCACAAGGTTTCCAGAAACTTTACATATAATATAGATGGGTGGGGGTCCCTGAGGACCGCTCAAAACCTTGCCTGCCTTGCCTCAAAATATGCAGCGGTTCCAGTACCCAAAAAAGGTTGAGAACCACTGCTATACACACTACTGAACTAATGAACAAAAGATCCGAACATATGTTTGCGGGTTTCAATGGATCCAACAAATTGCTGGCAGCTATTTTCCCTCTAGAGACTGTCCAGCCTGTCTTTATGTACATTACAGACATCTACACCGTTCAGTCTCTCTTGGCCCATGCTAGCCCGTAGCCAACGAAGTGCACTGAAACTCCTCTCAGCCTCACCTGAAGACACTGGCACCACAAACAAAATTCTGATCAGCACCTCAACTTGGTCAAACAACCCCTGCACCTCCAATGGAAGCCTCCTGAGTGCCTATCCACTGCTGCTACAGGGGTATTCGTTGCAAAAGAGAGACAACTGCACTGAAAGAGAATCTATGTTCAGCTCAGGGTTCTGATCTAGAGACTCATCCAACTCCCCCGTGACAAGCACTCTTTCCAACATTGCAGGACGTTTAGACACTTAGACTGTCCTGGTCAAAACGGTCTCCAAACTGAACCCCCTGAACACTTTCTGCCCTATAGTGCCGGCAAATTGTCTTGAGTGTGTCTCAATGGATTCAATGGATTCAATCAATGTTGTTGCTTTCTCATACAGTGCAAGGTAGCTTTCGTCATTTCTCTTGCCCCTAAGAGATGACCGCACACACTCGACTGCAGCCTGCATACCAGAGACAGTCTGAGTTTTCTTCTGCAGTGAAATGTTTAGGCAATCAAGCTCTCCAAGAACTGCAGAGGCAAGTGTGAGGCCCAACACAGTCTTGCCTTTGCTGAAGTGCTCAAATAAGCCACTGGTAGTTGAAGCTGTCTTGGGTGCAGTTTTTGCCATCTCCTCTAGGCTGCTTAGTACCCACTCATACTTCCCTACCACAGCTCTAATAGCAGTACTCCGCACAAGAAAGGGAATCCCAGATCAGTGGGGAGGCTGATCAGCCAGCCTGTGTAATCAGATTTACACAGTGTGCTCCACAATGCACATGGAGGTCTAATAGCTGCTGCCTCCTCACAATTGCCTGTGCACCTGTGTATTTTCCTGCCATGTTTGAGGCACCATCGTAACTCTGCCCACGTAAGCCAGACATGGGCAAATTTAGCCTCAACAACACATCAGTTGCCACTTTCGCAATGCCCTCGCCTATTGTCTCCGACACCCTGTATAGCCCAATAAACTCCTCGTCAGGGACAAGGTCATGCAGGCAGACACTCTCCTGTTCAGCACCAGAGACATCTTGAGTACCATCAACAATTACTGAAAATGTTACAATCGGAAGAGACCTAATCTCAGCTGCAAAGCCTCGAATGACTGTATTGGCCAAGATGTTCAGAATTTCATTCTGTGCTTTGGGGCCTCTGTACATTGTGGTACGCTCTGATAACCACTTCAGTAAAATGGGATCATCCTCTTCTGCCTTAATTTTCAAAAGCTGGTATAAACTCCCACTGTTATTAGGGTGGCCTCTAAAGGCTTGTGTGTGTGTGTGTGCGTGCGTGCGTGCTCTAGAGAACCTAAACACAACAATGTCCCACCACACAGGTGGGAAATGAAGAAACTTAAATGGGATCCCCAATTAGAGACAACGCATAGCAGCTGCCTCTAATTGGGGACCAAACACAAATGAACACATAGAGTTCACTAGAACTCTGCTGTCGGGTCCTCTGGCTTCTCTATGGTCGACTCACAGTCTGTCTCCTAGAAAATACATGTGTTTGCCATACTCCTAATTACCTTTGATAATGTTGCCAACCAAAGACTCAACAAACTTACCTGAGACTCTCTGTCTCTGCCAGTCTGTCCCTGCCTATCTGTCCCCAGCTCTACTGTCTGTTGCCTGCTCTGCCTAATGACATCATTATGAAACATTTCCATTAGCATTTCACTTCCTTCTTATGAACATTTTATCGATAACTCATCCCAAGTTGGGTTGTCGTCCTAGTAACTGGCAGACTACCCCTGTCCACCTGGTCCACCTAGACTTCCAGTCATTGCGCTAATGCTAGTTAGTCAAAACATTACCTCTAACTACCTTCATACTGGACAGAGACATAAAGATGTTATTCAGGAGTTCATCTGACACACAAGTATGTATGTAGTACGTGCAAAAATCCTGAAGTATCCTTTTAAAATGCTCTTTAGCTGATATATTAGTGCTGTGATGGGTCCGTGGTGGGAGGAGTGCACAGGTTTTGTGTGTGTGTGTGTGTTTTGTGTGTGCATGTGTGTGTGTATGTGCACGTGCATATTGGGTGTGTAATGCAATAGAATCAGATACAGACACACAAAATACAGCAGGCACGACTCATTAAATTTCAACAATTTTATTTCCTGGTTACTGTTGTTTTTTTGGGGTCCAAGATGATTATAGGACCACGTCATCTCTTCTTAAACCCCCTTAAACCCCCAATCGTTATAGAACATCACAAATGGTGATTATGAGAGCAAGACAGAGATGAAGAAAGGGATGAGGCCAAGGGAAATGTAACATATGAACTACACAGTATGCACAAAAGCAATGGAAAGAGGGCAAAGCTTTTATGTATATTGAAGTAACTGTTTATAAAGTTATTTTAAGCTATAGTAGAGTTCAGAAATAGTTTGGCCCAAAAGATCTTAAAACATATTTTAAAAAACAATTATTTTAAAAAACAGATGTTAAATTGTTACCTTCCCTCACATGAACTTATGACTTATCAACAGCTGCTGATAAAATAAGGAAGTGGGGGAGGTTCCTCTCTGCCGATTGGTTGAACTGTCACTCAATGCTGCTGGTCCAGGCAGAGGGAGACAGCTCCCGAGTCATCTGAAATCTTCTCCTCTGGTTTGATTGACAGCTGGCTGCAACTTTCTCGGGAGATTAATATCTGTATCTGTGAATCAGAAACCTAGGGAGAGGAACCGAGGGAGAGAGAGAGAATAAGACAGACTCGAGGTGCTCTCTTCCACATACAAATGCCGTATAACACAAACAATATGCTTTTGTCTGAGTAAATAAAAATGTACCTCTTCATATTTCTTGGCCTTGTATTGGTCCGCCCCCTTCAGGAAGTTCAGAAGGATGATGTCACAGAGGACCGTACCCTGCAGCAAATCAGAACAAATACACAAGTTGACAGAATAAATCCTGAAATATTTGCCTTGATTCCAGGGTTAATGGTAGTAACGTATTGCATGGCCTCCTTTTAAAGCATACAGTCTGAGTACAGAAGCCTTACCAGTCCCACAGAGGTAAAGGCTGCCACTACGTTGATCAGAGTAGGAACTGTGTTGAACTTCCTCGCCTGAAAGGACAAAGACAAATGAATCCCATATAATACACAGATAACCGGTACTCACACACACACACCCTAATCCACACTCACAAAGCCAGTAACCAGGATGTCAAAGCGGATGGCGTAGGCCTTGTGGAGAGTGCGGAAGTCCCTCCCATTCTCCGTCCCATTCTCCGTTTTGTAATATTTGGCAAATCTGTGGATGGTGAGAGAGGGGGAGACATGAATGTCAATGAACACAGAAATAAAACAAGAGGATGAGGAGGGTAAGAAGGATGGAGGAAATTTACCCGAAAGAGGATGGGGAGAAGGAGGAAGAAAGAGGTGGAGTCACTTGAACGGTAGTAAAACTGAAAGGAGTTACAGCACCTGAAGTTGTATCCCCGAGAAATAGAGTTCTTCTGAAACACAGCATCAAGTCGCGTAAAGGAGTAATGTGGTTCACATCTTTCTTCTGACAAATCCAGATTACACTTCCATTCAATATTGATCCCAATCTCTCCACCCTGATGGAGGGAGACAGAGGGAGGGAAGAGAAGGAAGGGCGGATGGTGAAGAGGGGGAAGAGGACATGTAGGAACAAGCATGTGGGACTGGAGATACATAATATGGAGAGGGAGAAGTGGGAAAGAGAGAGGTTGAGAAAAGAAAGATGGGAGACCCTCGGGGAGAGAGATGGCGATAGAGGAGAGGAAGAGGGGAGGAGAGGAAGAGGGGAGGAGATGGGTCTCACTGTCTGAGCGATGGTGGAGAAGTTCTGTCCAGTGTAGCGCAGCACGTCTCCCACCTTGAAGATGGGACAGTGGCGGTTGTGCTCCTGGTCATATGTACAGTCCCTGATATAAGTCCTATTCAGGGACGACGGGAAGTTCCCTCTGTGGGAGAGAGAGGGAGTGGGAAGGTTAACAGTAGTGATCGAGTCAAATCCCTTTCTTCGGCAGAAAGTGGAAGTGCGACCTCCTGAAAGTACTCGAGCACGACCTCATAAAGGCCTTCCCCCAATACAGCCCCAGAAATGGAAGGTGTGTGGGACTCACCTGGTGACGTTGAACATAGGGAAGCGGATACTGTTCTTGATGAAGATGGTGAAGTTCTCCACCTCCATCATTGGTTCCCTGAGAAAGGAGAGAGAGAAGAGAGAGTTAGGTAGGTTGGATGCACAAGTTGTAAACATGATGTGTCATATGTTCATGATCTAATTGTCTATATAAAGCAGCTTTTTTTACGAGAGCGAGAGCGAGAAAGGGAGAGAAAGAGCAAACGAAAGAGAGGTCTTACATTGTGACGATGTCATTCTCAGCAGGGCACCAGCCCTTCATCTCACAGCGGCGTCCTATAGAGGAGTTCACACAGGCACCAGTTATTATTCCTGTGGAGGAGAGAGAGAGTGAGTGAGTGAGTGAGTGAGTGAGTGAGTGAGTGAGTGAGTGAGTGAGTGAGTGAGTGAGTGAGTGAGTGAGTGAGTGAGTGAGAGACAGAGAGAGAGACAGAGAGAGGAGGAGGAAGGAGCAATGGAGGCCCAGCAGGGGAATGGTGGTGAAAGGAAGATGAGGAAAGAGTTGGGACTGACCGTTTCCAAGGAAGCTCCCTACATGCTTGTCACAGTCTTCATCCGTGTCACACTTGTACTTAATTTCACTCTGAACACACAAAGAACATATACACAGGCAGTAGTAGCATTGCCCTTCGACTAGAAGCTCTGTCACCACTCAATATTCAATGCCCCAGCTTTTGTTAGTGGTAAGGGTTGGGGCTTCACAGGGTAGAGTACATTGTAATGTTAAAAACATGGTATCAAGTGCTGGAACAGGTAGGTACATGGTACATGTATGTATACTGGACTAAAATGGACTCACCTCAGGGCAGGAGCCTTGGAACTGTTCCTCTGTGACGATCAGCTTGGTGATGATGCAGAACACTGCGGCACCCTGTCAGAACATATACAAACCACTTTGGCCTAAACATCATCAAGTCAACCTATCAGGCCTACTGCTAAAATCCTCTAAAAGCCTCAACCAACGCCTTAATCTTTTTTTGTTCTTGTTATCATTAGCAACCTGTTTATTGCCATACTATTTCACCAGTTTGTTGGGCTATTGCTAACTAATGTACTCTAATGAGCCACTCAGACACTTATTCCACCCAGCCAAAGGACTTCATTTAGTTTCCATCTTCACCTCACACCAAGCACTTCGCTTTAAGTGTTTAACATCACCACAGTGAAATGCTCAATGACATTATATCAAGTATCTATAGACTGTTCGTGTACCGCATCTCTGCTGACTGGGCAAGTTTTTGTATTGTGTACATATTGCAATCATTTCATGAACGTTTAATCAACATTTTGTACACTGAGTATAAAAAAAACATTAAGAACACCTGCTCTTTCCCTGACACAGACTGACCAAGTGAATCCAGGTGAAAGCTATGATCCCTTATTGATGTCTCTTGTTAACCACTTCAATCAGTGTAGATGAAGGGGAGGAGACTGGTTAAAGAAGGATTTTTAAGCCTTGAGACAATTGAGGCATGGATTGTGTATGTGTGCCATTCAGAGGGTGAATGGGCAAGACAAAAAATGGGAATGCCTTTGAATGGGTTATGGTAGTAGGTGCCAGGCGCACTGGTTTGTAAGAACTGAAATGCTGCTGGGTTTTTCACCCTCAACAGTTTCCTGTGTGTATCAAGAATGGTCCACCACCCAGTCAACCGGACACAATTATGGGAAGCATTGGAGTCAACATGGGCCAGCATCCCTGTGGAACACCTTTGTCACCTTGTAGAGTCCAACGAATTGGGGCTGTGTTCCCAATGTTTGGTATACTCAGTGTATATTACACAGTGTACAGTTATAATACACAAGCTGTGTACAGTAACTATGTTAGTACTGCAGTATAACTTCAGTGTTGTTTTAGATTAGAGTAAAGAGTAAGGAGTCAAGGTTAGGCATCTGGGTGTCACAGACCTGCGTAGGAGCGACATAGTCCGCCACGTCCATCACGCGGTTGTTATGGTAACCAAAACCCTTCACCTTGGTCATGACAGAAGACTCGATGCCAGAGTCTTTCACCTGGTATGCTTTTTCGTGTAAAAAGACCCAACTAAACAACAAAGACAGAAAGAGAGATAGATGGAGGCGAAGGTTGTGGAGAACGACAGGGAGAGGGATGGGTAAGATGAACAATATCACACACACACACACACACTGTGGTGGTATTTTCTGTATTATCAAACAAGGATAGACAAACTTATCACACAAGTCAGAGTTCTACATAAACAAAATCTTTATTCACGTATTAATAAGGAAAGCAGGTCACACTAGAGACGCAAGTAAATTACGTGAGTAATAATGCTTTGTGATAATGATGGCTGGTCGACGGACCACCCGTAGGTGATTGGTCGAGAGCCCCGACACAAAGAATACAAAGACCTTTTATAGCAGAATACATCCTCCTGAATGTTCATGATAAACAGCAGACGTGCGGAATGGGTCACAAGGTGAGACTTGAGATATGAGAAAGGAGTATCCCACAGCCAGATAGCATTTGCCATGAAGACTGTTCTTATTGTACAGAAACACAAAGCTCCTCTCATATTATCTTTACCCAAGCCATCTCTCCCTGGTACCTTCCAAAACACAAACACCAACTCATGCTATGGGCTAAATCAATTGTCAGCTCCAGATACCCCTGTCTCAAGTAAAACCCATGTCCTTCACCACATGCCTAGACTAGCAACAGGGAGCTGGAGTAGAACCCATCCCTTTGCAAAGACAAAGCCTTAGTAGAACAGAGATGTTTTACTCTTTGTTAAGTGTATATAATTGTCAACCATTACTATTAAACAAGTCAGGTAAATTCATTATTATTCTCTCACAAAGCTCATTGAGGGGAGTTAGCCTCTCTAGGTCAATCTCAGGATAGGTGCAACTTCAGAGATGCCGTACAATGGTTCCAGACACTACCCCGCACATCCTACGTCAGATCTTATCTCCTCCAAGGCCGAAGGAGGGAGTGTCTGGCGCCCAGACATTGTGGAGACCAGTAAATGGTTCCCCATTAATCAAGCCATTCCTTCACATGGTTTGCAATAAGTAAAGACACATATTCTTACATGAAGACAATGTCCCCTCCTGTCCTCTTCTCTTTCTGATATTCTGCATAGCAACAGGGACATGTGACAGACAAGCCTGACTTTTCCCCTCTCTGGTCCCCAGGTGACTGAGGCCCATATGAGGGAGAAAGTGCAACTTCCAACACCAGAGTCCAAAATAATACATTCTAATAACAAGAGTTCAACCATTCATATCGTATAAGCATATTATGCAGATTATCTTAATTATCTATGTTACCGATTCTTCTGCCACAACACACACACACATTCACACAGACAGAAACAGGTTGTACAGACCAAACGAAGTAGATGATGATGAGCAGTTGTACGGCGCGGTTGATGATTCCAACAGACCAGCTCTTCACCACCACAGACTTGGCTGTCCCGTAGGTGAAGAAGTCCGTAATACAGCCCCATATCATAGACATCCTGAGAGATTGGTTGTGTTGTGTGTGCCCGTGTGTCTATGTGCAAAACAGCTACAAGGATATTTTGCATCAGTTACTCCAGGTGTGTGAGTGTGAGCCCAACATGTGTGTAGATATTCCTTCAGTTGCCACACAATGCTGCTGATAAGACTTCTCACAAAAAAGTCCCACTGTGTGTCGTCTATCTTTCTTTATTTCACCCTCTTAGTACCTCTCTCTGTAATGATAAGTAACAGTGTTCCTCTCTCTCTCTTGTTCACTAACTCTTTCTCTCTGGTTCATTGGGTAATCATATCGGACCTCCACTCCCCCCTCTTTGGCTTTTTAGCTCTCTGTTCCTCCATCACATCCCCCCTCTCTCCTCACCACACCACAAATCCCTATCTCCCTGCCGTCCTGTGAGTCCCTTCCCTCCATTTCCCATCAAAACAGTTCTATCCTCTCACAAGTGTCTCACTACACGTGAACACAAAACACTTATCTCAAATCGCCTTAGGCCTACGCATCCTCAAACAACCCCACACCAACACGTGAACAGTACTCTGCAGAATGGTAAACACGCAGGAAGAGAGATCAGTACAAACCAGGTTATTATTATCAAAGGAGTAATGATAATGGCTATTATAATCATGCTTAGTGTCATACACGTTAAGTGTGCTAATGTAAGAATTTCAACAGCCGTATGTGTGTTTGCGGCGCGTGTGCCTGTGTGTTTGTGTGTGTGTTGTTGTTGTGTACATGTGTATAATATCCAGAGACCGAGCTGGAAGATGTCATGTCTTAATTGCTTAAGTGGTTCCATTATGTCTGTGGCCACAATTACAGTAGAACAATGCAAGAAACAAACACAATTAATACATTAACAATACGATTATATGAGCTCTTAATGCACATGCCAAGGCAATGTTATCACGTTTCAGGAAATGGAATGGTTCTGTGAAATCTATTTACAGTACGTCCCAGACATACATGATAAAGTAGAGACTTAATAAGGGGTGTGCTCATGAGAGAGACAGAAAGAGAGACAGAAAGAGAGAGAGACAGAAAGAGAGACAGACAGAAAGAGAGACAGAGAGAGAGAGAAAGAAAGAGAGAGAGACCGAAAGAGAGAGAGACAGAGAGAGACCGAAAGAGAGAGAGACACAGAGAGAGAGAGAGAGAGAGAGACGACATAAGATTGACTGAGGTCTCTCTCATTAATGACATTTTTGTGAAAGGGAAAACCACAAGTGATCATCACACAGGAAATGACTCAGCATGGACAGATAAAAATTCACATTAGCTAAATTATAGATATACACACATAGTGACCTGAGGGAAGGAGGAGCAGTACTCATTTTCGGGATCTCTGATGAACATGGTAATTTGGAGTGGAGACACGTCTTACCAACCCAGGGGAATCCCTCTGGGTCGGAACCACACACTATTATCCTGATACCCCTCGCTTTTAAAAACCACCCTCCCCACCTCCCAGAACCTTTTAATAACCACCCTTCCTATTCTGAACCCACTCTACAACCACTGTCTCTACGCTGCCTTGCCACCAACTATAATTCTAATTCACTCTGAAACAAACCACCCCTGCTTGGTTAAACAGGATAAATGCATATATAAGTAGCAGGAGTAGCACTAAAGGTCCCCTCTTTGTTCAAACAACTTTCTGCATCCAGGATGAGGATCCGATCATTCGTTCACCTTCTGACCCCACACTCACGCTCTGTCTGTATGGTGTCTTATTCTGTCTGACGGAGGCATTCTCAGGCTCTCTCTTCTCTAATTCTGAAGGGCAAGACTATTACCTCCCACTATGATGACCACATAATAATGTTATAATAACGTTGAATAAATTATACATCAGGAAATGCTCGTCTATGTGGCAACATCAACCGAACAACATTGTAGACCTTCCTGTAATATCTATTATCTCTCTCAGTACAGCCACTAATGCCACAACAAACTCAATTAACAATAAGCAATCTTTCGATCTGTGTTGAAACATATCTATAGCAGAACAGCAGTGATCAAATGCTTAGTACATTCACAGAACTTTCTTGCCTTTATTTCCAGCCTTATGTAGCCTGGACCACCTTTTAGCAAAACTATAATACAAATGTCATGAGTGAATACAAACTCACTGTGAAGTATTCTGTTCACAGAATATAACACATTGTATCAGGGGTGCAAATCAGGGGCGCAAATTTGGTTTTAGAAGTGGGGGGGACATAATGTATACAGTATATACCAGCATTCTCATTCAAAGGTTTTTCTTTATTTTTACTATTTTCTACATTGTAGAATAATATTGAAGACATCAAAACTATGAAATAACACATATGGAATCATGTAGTAACAAAAAAAAGTGTTAACCAAATCAAAATATGTTCTATATTTTACATTCTTCAAATAGCAACCCTTTGCCTTGATGACAGCTTTGCACACTGATGGCATTCTCTCAACCAGCTTCATGAGGTAGTCACCTGGAATGCATTTCCATGAACAGGTTAAAAGTTATTTTGTGGAATTTCATTCCTTCTTAATGAGTTTGAGCCAATCAGTTGTGTTGTGCCAAGGTAGGGGTGGTATACAGAAGATAGCCCTATTTGGTAAAAGACCAAGTCCATATTATAATTTTGTATCACATTCCAATTGTAAAACTGGGGGGGACAAAAATGCCATTTCTAAATGTGGGGGGGATATGTCCCCCGTCCCCAGTGAACGTTGCGCCACTGAATTGCATTCATCAGAAGATACATGTGTGCAATTGTGTTCACTGTTTCCAGAAATCAGTAAATACTACTGCATAGTACCATGTACAATATATGGAAGGATTTAGGCAGTTGTCTCAATGTAATAATGTTTTGAAAATGGGTTACTTCTACATACCATTGCGTTACTCCTAAGTCATCATCTTCGACATTGTAACCTTCCAGGATAGAGCATTGCTTTGATGTGGATTTGTGTTTTTACACTGCTGCTACTCGCTGTTTATTATTTATGCATAATCATAAACCCCTACCTGCATGTACATATTACTTCCAATTTCCTCTCCTAACCTGTGTACATCTTATTTCAATTACCTCAACTACCTTGTACCTCCGCACATTGCCTCGGCACCGGTACACCCTGTGTATATATAGCATCGTTATTATCAACGTAGGTTCACATGGCGCACACACACAAACAATAACCCACGTGCCAGTGGGCAGGCAAAACCCTTAAATAGGATCCCCAATTAGAGAGAACGCAGCACAGCTGCCTCTAATTGGGGATCGCTCACACAGGCCACAATAGAGATGCCCAGAGGCACTAATCCTGACAGTGTTCATTTTTTACAAACTTTATTTAGTAAATATTTTCCTTGTTTCTATTGTGGAAGGTGTTTCTGTGCACCAATGGAAAGTCTACAAAACTATGAGCAAACCAGCCTTTGTATTAAATACATGTAATTGGATTGTGATGGAATTGAATCCTGCACACAATGTGCTTATTTTTATTATTTATCAAGAATAATACACTACATTAACAAAAGTATGTGGTCACCTGCTCGTTAAACATTTAATTTCAAAATCATGGGCATTAATATGGAGTTGATCCCCCCTTTTCTGCCATTACAGCCTCCAATCTTCTGGGAAGGTTTTCCACTAGATGTTGGAACTATGCTGCGGGACTTGCTTCCATTCAGCCACAAGAGCATTAGGGAGGTCGGGCACTGATGTTGGGCGATTCAATCCAATTCATCCCAAAGGTGTTCGAGGGGGTTGAGTTCAGAGCTCTGGGTGGTCCTGTTCTGTGAGCTGTTCTGTGAGACGATTTTTACGCACTTCAGCACTGTGAGCTTGTGTGGCATACCACTTCGTGGCTGAGCCATTGTTGCTCTTAGACATTTCCAACTCACAATAACAGGGCAGAAATTTGACGAACTGACTTGTTGGAAAGGTGGCATCCTATGAGCCACGTTTAAAGTCAATGAGCTCTTCAGTAAGGCCATTCTGCTACCAATCTCTATGGAGATTGCATGTCTGTGTGCTCGATTTTTACACCTGTCAACAACGGGTTTTGATAGCTGAATCCACTAAGTTGAAGGTTGTTCGCATACATTTGTATATAGTGTATTTGATTTGAAGTGTATGAAATTGTTTAGTGAAATAGGCATAAAAGGATAAAAGCAATTTTGACAGTATAATAGTTTTGATGAATGTATTTATGTTTTGACAAGGCGACTACATTTTTGAAAACGTATTTACTGTTTTTCCAAAAAGGCCACAGTTCTGTCTTGTGAACTCTGTTTCGTGCACAAGGAAGAGTGCATTTGTGTACAAATAAGTGTTTATGCTATACTTATCTGCCCATGTAGTGTTTCATCTGATATATACTGAATAAAAATACACAGAATTAGTTAAGAAAATCAGTCAATTTAAATAAATAAATTAGGCCCTAATCTATGGATTTCACATTAATTGGCAGGGGCGCAGCCATGGATAGGCATGGGAGGGCATAGGCCCACCCACTGGGGAGCCAGGCCCAGCCAGTAAGAATTTGTTTTTCCCCCACAAAAGAGCTTTATTACAGACATAAATATTCCTGCAGTCAGCATGCCAATTGCACACTCCTTATGTCCCCAGCACAAGGTGCACCTGCATAATGATCATGCTGTTTAATCAGCTTCTTGACATGACACACCAGTAAAATGGCTGGATTCATCTTAGCAAATGAGAAATGCTCACTAACAGGGATGCCAACAAATGTGCCCACAAAAAATTTCGGGGATCTTATATTTCAGCTCATGAAACCCAACACTTGACATATTGCGGATATATTTTAGTTCAGTATAGTTGCTAACCTCAACTACATATTATAGGTGTGTGAGTTTGTGTTCTTTTGAGTATTTTCAGGGTATATAATATGTACAGGAGACATGTCTCAAGGGGGTTAAACCAAACATCTCCTCTACCAGATACTCCTCCACTCATAAAATACATTCTTGGCCCCATTCCAATACTCCTAAATGGCTTCCTTTCCTTTGTCCTATCGCCTCCTAAATAATTTCATTTCCTTGAGGACTTCCTTTCCTTAACTAACAAAAGCAGAAGTTTTTGGGGGTGGCCTGCGTGAGTTGTTGTAATGCAGGGTGGAGGTGGTGGTGGTTGAGCTGGTAGTAGGGATGATGATGATGAAGAAAAGGAGGAATGATAGTTAGGACTTCCTTTCCTTAAGGAAACAACAATTAAAGATTTTATTACAAAAGTTTATTCATTCAGTCTGAAAACAAAGACACAAACATGACAAAAAACTCAAGACCCCTCTGCATGTCTCAGTGCTATTAAACTACAACCATCCCCATGGGGCGAATAGAATAGAACCCAGTAGAATCATGGGTAATGTAGTACATAATTACTTTCTAAGAATGTGTGGGACATAGACAGGCAGTACAAGTTATTGGTCCATGTAACGCTTAGTGTCCGTGTGTGTCTATTTGAGCGTGATATGATCTGCATGTGTTTTTGTACACCCGTCACTGTGAGTAAACTTGTCCAAATGTTCCCAGTTCGTTCTGATATCGTCAGGAGGTACAGCGAGGCTCCCACCCTCTCATTAGTCAGAGTCCTCCTCAGAGCTGGGGGGCGTGGTCATCACTTCCTCCTCTTCCTCAGACTCCTGAGAGAGAGAGAGAGACAGTCTTCACTATGATAATCCCATCATTTTATTTGAATGAATGCTTTGATCATAATCTATGAAAATGGCTACCTGAATAACATTCTTCCTATTGTTGCCATAGTGACAGTGCAGTACCTTGCCCTTGCTCTTGGGTTTGCCTTTGGTTTTCTTGGCCTTCTTGCGTTCACCGTCAGACGAACTCTCCTCGCTGGAGATAAACTCTCGGCTCTTAAAACTGTCGTTCCCTCCTTGCTCCTTTTCTTTCTCTCCTCCATCAGACTTCCTCTTCTTGACTCCTGCCTTCTTGTCATCCTTCTTGCCTCCTGCCTTCTTCTTGCTCTCCCTGGTGGAGAAACGGAAAGGGAAACGTATGGTCAAGATGGCTGTAAATTGTGTGTTAAAAGCAGGGTTACACGTGTGTGTGTGTGTGTGTGTGTGTGTGTGTTTGTTTGAGAGCTCGTAAGTTTAACTGGTCGTGTGTGTATCTGAAGTTCATGGGTGTGTCAGAGGAGGCTGGCGGGAGGAGCTATAGGAGGAAGGACTCATTGTAATGGCTGGAATGGAATAAAACAGGTAGTTTCAGTATGTTTGAAACTGTTCCATCCCAGTTATTACAATGAGCCCTTCCTTCTATAGCTATCACCAGCCTCCACTGTGGTGTGTGTGGCATCTTACTTCTTGGTGGGTGTAGAGGAGCCTCCACCATTCTCTCTGTATTCCTTCATGGCTTTCTCATAGTTCTTCTTAGCCTCCTCTGCTTTCCTGTCCCACCCCTAGAAGAGAGGCCTTTTGTTATCAGTTTTCCTAAACAATGGTGTAAATACAGTTTGCTAGGATTACAATTATTTTATTCAAAATGCCCAAGGAAAGAAGTGGAGGGCACTCAACCAACATGAGTCTAGGTGCAACCAAAAAACTAGATTGGGCGCAACGCCCACACACACCATTAAAAACATTATTTTATTCAAACAACTACTACATTTTAATGCAATAGTCGCTTAATAAAATAATATTTTAAAGTGGAGGACATTTCAACTAAAAAATGCCCAGAAAAATGGGAAAAAGAGAGGGATAAAGAGAGAGAGAGCAGAACAGAGAAAGCTCTCCCCCACCCTCACCTCTTTGTCGTCCTTCCCTATCTGTTTCCACATCTCTCCTGCCTTCTTGGAGATCTCTGTGATGGAGATTCCTGGGTTTTCCGACTTGATGCGCTCGCGGCTGGAGTTAAGCCACAGCATGTAGGAACTCATCGGCCTCTTGGGGGCGTTAGTGTCCTTCTGCTTCTTCTGAGAGACAGACAGACAGAGCGAGAGAGAGAGCGAGCGAGCCAGAGAGAGAGAGCGAGCGAGCCAGAGAGAGAGAGCGAGCGAGCCAGAGAGAGAGAGCGAGCGAGCCAGAGAGAGAGAGCGAGCCAGAGAGAGAGAGAGAGAGAGAGAGAGAGAGAGAGCGAGCGAGCGAGCCAGAGAGAGAGAGCGAGCGAGCCAGAGAGAGAGAGAGAGAGAGAGAGAGAGCGAGCGAGCGAGCGAGCCAGAGAGAGAGAGAGAGAGAGAGAGAGAGAGCGAGCGAGCCAGAGAGAGAGAGAGAGAGAGAGCGAGCGAGCCAGAGAGAGAGAGAGAGAGAGAGCGAGCGAGCCAGAGAGAGAGAGAGAGAGAGCGAGCGAGCCAGAGAGAGAGAGAGAGAGCGAGCCAGAGAGAGAGAGAGCGAGCGAGCGAGCCAGAGAGAGAGAGAGCGAGCGAGCCAGAGAGAGAGAGCGAGCGAGCGAGCCAGAGAGAGAGAGAGAGAGCGAGCGAGCCAGAGAGAGAGAGAGCGAGCGAGCGAGCCAGAGAGAGAGAGAGAGCGAGCGAGCGAGCCAGAGAGAGAGAGAGAGCGAGCGAGCGAGCCAGAGAGAGAGAGAGAGAGCGAGCGAGCCAGAGAGCGAGCGAGCCAGAGAGCGAGCGAGCCAGAGAGAGAGAGAGAGAGCCAGAGAGAGAGAGAGAGAGCCAGAGAGAGAGCGAGGTGTTTGTAAACTTCAGACTTAAACTGTATATTCTGGCTGGTCTAGTCGAAATTCACAATTTTCCCGTGTCAGTCGTCACCTCCACCTTGAAATTCACCCTTTTTCCGTCAATGGCTTTTTTAATGGGGAAAAGAAGGGCTGACTTCAACTGTATATATGAAGGTATATTCTTCTCTGATACAATAATAAACATACATTTTACTGTATCCCCTCTCTCACCTCTTTTTCCTCACCCTCACCTCTTTGCGTGGTTTCCTCTCCTTTCTCTCCTTCACTACTTTGGCCTTCTTCGCAGGTTTCTTCTTCTTTCCCTCGTCATCGCTGCCATCACCTCCGCTACCGCTGTCGCTCTCCGACGCATTACTGTCATACCTGAGGGAGAGAGGGGAGGAATACTGTGAGAGAGAGAGAGAGAGAGAGAGAGAGAGAGAGAGAGAGAGAGAGAGAGAGAGAGAGAGAGAGAGAGAGAGAGAGAGAGAGAGAGAGAGAGAGAGAGAGAGATGGCAGTAATGGAACTGAAGTGGTTAATGGATGAAGGGTAAAACTCACTCCTCAGCGATATCACTTTCCTCCCCAGGGTTGAAAGACTCATCTAGTAAAAAAAGAAAGAAAAAAAAAAAACCTGTCACAGCTCTCCCAGACATGCTGCTCTGTTGGAAACGGAAATCTCCCACAACAGCCACACATACCTATGATGTTCAGAAATCTATTAAACGTACCAACGAGCCCCTTTGAGATCTCGCACTAGTGAGGCCCTGATTAGCTACGGGAGCTGTCACTCAGCGGTCCGGCCACCCTATTGCCTGCGGGAGTCGTCACTCACCGGTCTCTTCGTCGGAGTCGTTGCTACCGTCTCCTTCCTCTCTGATCTTGCCCTCGGCCTTCATCCTCTCCAGGTAGGCGTCGTGCTGGTCTTCATCAGAGTCACTGTACTCGTTGTTCTTACTCTTCATGCCCTGTCGGGGGAGGGGGTCGCAGAGTCAGAGACTACACTACCCATGATGCTCCAGCAAGGCCCTACATCTCTATTTCTGCCTTTGGACAGCAGGTTAAGGTAGAGAAGGGCCTGTGCTTCGTTTCCTTACCTCCCTACCTTTAGGACTACTCCTAGGAAAAGGAGAGACCAGGGAAGAATCTCAATTACATTTCCTTGATTCCTCGCATCCTCTCTTCACCTCCCTCAAAACCCATTGGATAAGAACAATGACTATATATGAATGGCCAAAGCCATCAATCACGATACCATTCATTCCTATGGGAAGACTCAGCGCATTGAAGCCAAATGTTAAGATGGTGCCTCATGGAGACATAACATGCTCGCTTTGAGCTACTCCAGGAAGTGACGTTGCAGGCTAGCTCAGTGCTGCCCTAAAATAATCAGTTCAAGGACATACATCTGGTGTATAAGAAGTAGTTATTGGCACCATTCACTATAATGGGGGGATCATGTTTTCTGCAAACAATGCCTGCCGTACCACGGTCAGCCTTGAACTTCCGTGGCTTCAATGAGAGGGGGGGGGGGGGGGGGGGGGGGGGGGGAGTCATTGTCCCCTGGATGAGGTCAGAGAAGAATCAAGGAAATTCAATTGAGATTCTCCCTAGATGAAAAGCTAAGAAGCTAGACAAACAGGAGGAAGTGGCGTACAGTATCATTTGTAGTTCTTGACCGTTCAGGTGACCCCCAAGGTAGTCATTTGTTACCAAGGCAACTACCACTCAGGGCAACGAAGTGGGCCGTTGACAGACAGAGTGGGCTGTGTTTATATTACCAGAGAGCATTATGGGTGAAAAATCAGGACTTCCTGTATTTTTTTGTCTTTCAGTTAACACACTGCAACACCTCAGGCAATACATTAGTCAAGACAATGCAGGCAACCAACCACACACCTCTCGCTCTCTCACACACACACACCAATACATCTCTAGATGTCTCACACAAAAATAGCATAATCATAAGTCGATTAGTAAATCATTTATTACCATTCACAGCAATCAACCACCATGATTAGAATTGTAGCACCAACGCCCCCCCCCCCCTCCACACCATGCCAGCAGTAATCACTCCAAACCAAAAACCAAGCCAACACTCCGGAACCCCCGTAACCATACCAACCTTCTTCTTCAGGAGTACACAACAGACACACAAGAAAAGAGCGAAATACGTCAATATTTCTGAACACATCTTGGAGGAGAGTTGAATGCATTAACACCACAGTAAACATCTAAAGGTTACCTCCTTGAATCCTCGGTTCTTGATGTTGAGTTTCTTGGCGTTTACAAAGTCAAACAGCTTCCCGTACTCTTCTCTGTGGGAAAAAAAAACAAAGAAAAAACAGAAACCATTCATCAGGCAAAGAATCTATACAGTTGTGTGTGCGTGTGTTTTTTAAGTCCCCTCCATACCTCTCTATGCTGCTGAAGGTGAACTGGTTCCCCTGCTTGGTCTCCACCTCAAAGTCGAAGGAGCGCGTCGTGGTGGTGCCTCTGGCGAAGTTGACACAGGAGATCTCCTCGAAGCGCAGGTGCACGGGGGGCTTGTGCACGTAGATGAAACCCCTCTCCAGGGGGTAGAGCAGGCCTGACTGTGCCTTGTAGGAACATGTTATACACTGGGCCCCGGGGGTGTTACTACAGAGGGGAGGGAGACTCAATTATGAAAACACATGACAAAGTGCTTTATGATAAAGTGTTTATAATGCAGTTCTTATGAAGAGGAACTGTGTAAGCACCGCAGGGTTTAAACTTTAACGAGAGGAGTAACATCGGTGCATATTTGCGAGTGATTCTGCAAGCGTGTGTGTGTGTGTGTGTTGTGCGGCCTTGTGTGCGTGTGTGTTCACCCCTGGAAGTTTCCGGGTACGGTGATCTTCCTGTTGACCAGAGCCTTCATCACCCTGCTGACCATCTCATAGAGAGAACCGGACATGTTCTTACTGAGCTTCCCTTCGTAACGCTTCTCCACCTCCTCCCTACAGAGAAAGAGGAGGGGGGGGGGGGGTAAAAGGAGAAAGAAGTGAGAGAAACATACTTTTTTTTTTTTTAAGGGATTCTCGCCACCCAATAATCCGAGTTAATTGTTCCCCTCCCATTGGGTGTTGAGCTGCTGTCGTTTTTTCTACCACTCACTCGCTCATGTTGAGGGTGAGGCTGAGCTCCTCCTCCTTAGAGAAGAGCAGGATGAGGAAGTGGTAACGGGTCTGTCCCTGCTTGATGGGCGGGTCCAGACTGATCTATAGACGGAGGGAGGGAAGGATTATGAATCGAAGACGATGGCACGGGGTTTGAAGTGAGCATGACTGCATTTACACTGCATTGTCCACATGTTTGGTGCCTGATAACTTAACACAATCTACACACGACTGTCAACCACTCACCTCAATCAAACACACACACACAGTACACTTACCACAAAGAACATCTGCCTCTGGTCCTTGTGTGGTAGCAGGAAGAGACGCAGCACGGTAGTGTATGGGATCTTGTAATCAAACGTCTTACCATGGAGGTGGAGGAAGGCAGGGTAGATAAGGATATCATACCTGACACACAGAGAGAAGAAAGTTGGTGAACGACTGTAAGAAAGAGAAGAAGTTCAAAGTAGGCGTTTTTGGCTGTTAAGGGCTGTTCTTATGCACAACGTAATTTGGAGTGCCTGGACACAGCCCTTAGCCGTGGTATATTGACCATATATCACAAACCCCCAAGGTGCCTTATTGCTATTATCAACTGGTTACCAAAGTAATTAGAGCAGTAAAACTAAATGTTTTGTCATACTCGTGGTATACGGTCTGATATACAAGGGCTTTCAGCCAATCAGAATTCAGGGCTCAAACTACCCAGTTTATAATAAACAACGAATTGAAATAAAAGATCCCAGAAATCAAGAAGCTGATTAAACAGCATTTTCATTACACAGGTGCACCTTGTGCTGGGGACAATAAAGGCCACTAAAATGTGCGGTTCTACCATAAGTGGCCTTGAATGTCATTTTAGAGAATTTGGCAGTCTGTCCAACCAGCCTCACAACCCAAGACCTCCAGATTGGCTTCTCCACCAGCCAGCCAGCCACCAAGTCAGCTGTTGAAACTGAGGAGTATTTTTGACTGTAATAAAGCCCTAAGCTTGTTGCTTGCCTTCCCGCCTTTGGGACGGCTTCCATTGTTAGGGCGGAGACATGGGCATCTGATCATTATATACAGATCTCCGGTCTGATACTTTTATGACCGCTACGTTAGGTTAGATATACACAGACAGTACGAGAGAGGAATGAACACAACAACAGAGAGAGAGAGAGAGAGAGAGAGAGAGAGAGAGAGAGAGAGAGAGAGAGAGAGAGAGAGAGAGAGAGAGAGACCGTTTGTGAAAGTATGCCTTCTCTACTTTGAAGAACTAGTAAAGAGATAGTCAGACAGCTCTGCAGCAGACTTAGTCAGGCTAGCTAAATAGGAGAACTAAAGACGGTACAGTATGAGGAGCACATAACGTTAGATTGGCTGGCTGACTGCTACTGTCTGAGCAGAGAACAATTTAAATATTGGATTATTTCATAGTAAGTTCATACTCAAAGTGGACCTGACCGAGGAAATGTAATATTGTTTTGGCAATTGAATGTTCACTATTTTTCCATTAAAAAAACTAAAATCATTGTAATGTAATTATTTCATAATGCATTTAAATATTAGAAAAAAAAATTATCAAAAAAGAAAACCGTGATAATGTTTTTTAATCAAACAAACCGACTTTAAAAAGCACTAATCGCTCAGCTCTACTTGTCTGTGGTAGTTATTATGTGGAGGGGGGGATAGTAGTGAACACTTAGCGGATCAATCTGATAAATGTAGAGTAATGTTATATAAAATAATAATACTGATGAATAGAGGTTGATGGTGCTGATGCCACAGTACCTGCCCCTGGGTGTGAGGCACTGCAGCTCTTTAAAGACACACACAGCATCTCCTGTAGCCTGGATCACATCTGCCTTAGACAGCACGTTCGCGGCAAACGCCTGACAGGGAGGGAGGGAGGGTTAAAACAGGAATAACATCCATCACTGCATTGGTGTGAAAATGAACTGTTTCTGAGTACAGGACAGCTGTGGTGGTAGCGCCATCTGCTGGGGTAAAGCCAGTAAGGCACTGACGATCACTCCACTTAAACCAGAGTGGTTGTTTCGTCAGGTCCGGTAATAGAGCGTGGGTTACCTCCACAGGGTCTGCCCCCTCGTCTGCGGGGCCGGGGGGAACATAGAAGCGGACTTCCATGAGAGAGACCTCAGCGTCGTCGTTCTGGTGGAACTCCAGCGTCACCTCGTTCTTCCCTGTGGCACACTGGGACACGCTGGCCAGGGGGATCTCAAACACCGAGCTGTCATTCACATCAAACGACAACAATGGACCTGCGGAGAGAGAGAGAGAGAGAGAGAGAGAGAGAGAGGGTTAAAGACTACATCTCCCATAATGCACCACAACATAGCTGGAGGAATGCTACAATGAACTCTTCAAGAGAGATCCAAAAAAATGAAAAACCTGGTTTTGAAAACATCCACGCCATCCAATAGGAAACTATAGAACGATTAGATAATCTGCTCCGGTGTTGTGTAACGGGCGTTCAGAGTTTTAGTGGGTGTTGTTTACCAGAGAATTTAGCGGTGCCCCAGTTCCAGCCCTTCACACACATGTCCTTCTCCGTCAGCTCCACCTTATAGTTGGCCTTGAAGAACTCCGAGATCCTCTCATAATCCTGCCGAGGGAGAGAGGAGATGTGTAGAGGGGGAAAGAAGAGAGAAAGCAAAAGAGAAAAAAAACTTAGTAAAAAGATCAAGTTCAGTTAAATCCTTACTGCCCACACTATACTGAACCCCCCCCCCCCCCCCTTGACGAGGAGTCTAATTAATCAAAGCTCAATTATGGCCCCTCCCGCCACTCAGCCCCCTGGGATGCTGGAGGTGAATGTAATCCGTCCGCTCTCTCCCTCTCCGCCGCTTACAATCAGCCTGTTTATTTATCCTGCAGGCCCGATTAAAGCTGTAGCAATCACTTCCATGTGTGTGTGAAGGACAGAGTAGTGTGTGTGTGTGTGTGTGTGTGTGTGAAGGACAGAGTGTGTGTGTGTGTGTGTGTGTGTGTGTGTGTGTGTGTGTGTGTGTGAGAGAGAGGAAAAACAGTGTGTGGGAAAGAGAGTTTATGCACCTGGGTATCAGCTTGTCTGTTATTAGATTGTGAGAGCCCACTGTGTGTGTGTGTGTGTGTGTGTGTGTGTGTGTGTGTGTGTGTGTGTGTGTGTGTGTGTTGGACAGCGAGAGAAAATATACTCCAGACTGTGTGTATATAGGATATCAGATCAGTGTGTTGGCGGAATCTGTGTGTGTGTTTGTGAAGATGTATGAAGATATTATGTTTGTGTGTGACAGCACGTGTATACAGATCTAAGTGTGTTTACATGTCGGAGTATATACTGGATATAAATCTGTGTGCGTGTGTATAATGCGTGGCCTGTATCTGTGTAGAGGTACATATCAGTGTGTGTGTGTGTGTCCCTGCTGTCCTCATCAGCCCATGCTCCGTCTCTCATTACCGCCTTGGCAGAGTGCTGTTGCTTTCCTCACACAACCGTAATAAATCACACTCAACCCAGCTTTCCCATCCACTGTCCACACAGAATCAATATACGCATATGTACACACACACACACACACCAGTCCGTATCCTCCACCCCATAGTTGCTTCATTACACTACCCCTCTTCCTCTCCCCCTAACTAATATGATGCTTTGTAATATGATGCCATGTGATCTTTACACCAGGGTGCTATGCATTAGCAGACACTGTAGCAAAGTATTTTGCAACAGAAAAACGAAAACAAACACTTCTCATTGGACAAGATTGTCCCTCCCCGTGTTGGCCCCCGGCTTTGTTTCCGTATTGTGCCTAGTGAACACAACCCAGTTATGGCTAATACATTAGGGTCCTGATCAATACAAAGCAAACTCCGTTAAAAGAACGGTGAGATTCAAAAGCAGTACCAAATTAGTAGACGGATGACTTGAGAATTTCCTAACTCGGCCAGCGCACTTCACCACTCCTAAATCAAATAAATTATCATTACTTGTTTAAGACAGATATTCAAAGCATTGAGCATGCATGGGGAGTAGGCTGAGGTGGTGTTTAACCAGTGGTGTAACGAAACACGGTATATTAGGTGAACACATCAAACCGACTAACTGGCTGGCTGCTCTACAGTTGACTGTACGTTTGAATTCCTCACCAGTGACAGTGTGCAGGATAATAAACAATGACTTCAGAGTCAGGAGATACCATTTTCAAATATACGCTGATTAACCTCACGGGACCAGCTTTCCCGCTCTCCCTCTCCAGCAGCACTGGCAAGGCTAGATTATATACACATACAGAGACACATCCCACTCTTGCACTCACTCTCAAGCACGCGCGCACACGGATCAACAAATGTATCTAAAAGCTCAGCCGACACCTACCCACAGAATTCTCACGAACACACAAAACCACAGCGGACAGAGAAATTACACAGCCATTTTCAAACAAATTCTCTCACTCGTTCACACACACCACTACCTCACCGTGTCTCTGAAGCCGTCATATTTGTAGACATGTCCGGTGCTGGTGGCCAGCTTGATGCCGTGTCCCAGACATACACGCCTCCACGTGGCCTGAGACAGCTCTGCTGCCGGGATGTTGTCCACCTTCCCGGTCTTACTGCTCTTATACACCATATTCTGCTTACTGAACCGCAGACGACCATCATTCTGCGGGGAGTCACCACTCACACTTAAATACACTTAGGCTATTGTTAAATCGCCAAACTTGATAGTAGCTAGATGCTGAGTTTTGGTTGGTGCCAGTTTGTGGTGATTTATTTGTATATCAATTACAACAGGGGTTCACAAACTTGGGGGCCCCCCTTTAAGCATTGGGGAACAAACAAAAACATTAGCTGACATGGGCTAGTTGATCTGGACATTTCTGACAAGTTATAAATATCTCTCTATGGTATAAAATGACTAACATGAGGAACTAATGATGCACCTTTTACTATTAAAACAAAGTAAGTTTAAAGCCAGACTGAGTCACTACCAGATTTTCCAACACTCTATGGTCCTTTAAAACCTACTTTTGTCAAATTGTGTGTGCTATAACTTGCAAATAAACAAATGTGACAAAATAAGAAATTAAGTCTGCTTCATAATTTGTTTCCTGCCCTTACTTCCCAGTATCCATGCCACCTATGTGTACTTCAATCCTGATCCAGGAGACCCACAGGGTGTCCAGGCATGTGTTCTACTTTCATCCCAGGCAGGACTAACACCTTATTCATCTAAGCAGGTTTGTTAACTAGTATTGGGCTACAACAAAAGCCTGCACACCATTGGGCTCTCCGGGACCAGGATAGAAGGACACTGGTTAGTTAAGACACTGATGGTAGGTGGCATGAAGAGGCAAGTTAGGTACTGACCCAGGACCCCTTGGATTCCTGGTAGATCTCGTTGAACTCAATGGTATCTCCCATCTCTGCCTCCGCAAGAAGTGATGTTCAGCTGAGTACACAGAAGAATATAATGTCAAACAGTTTGTTAGCAATGTTAGTCATTTGCATTGGAGCCCAGGTTGTAATAGCTAACTAGCTAGGTTACAAGCTAATTCCTTTGAGTAAACATGCGAGTCTGTTGTTGACACATCAATTAGTATCTAGGTAACAGCGTAAAAAACAAAACATGTAGTTAAGTCTAGCTAGCCAATAAAACCACCATGTAGCTAATTTAGCTAGCTAAATATTTATAAGTAACAACTCAATGCGGGTATAAAAGCGTAGTATTGAGAGAACAACAATAAGCAAACTGTAGTTAGCTAACTTAGCTACTTCCTTTGTGGCTAGAACATGTCGATACTAGCTATTTAGCTACCATAGTTAACTGGCCATTCATAGCGATGTGGCTAGCATGCTAGCTGGCTAGTGATTATGTGGCGTTTCTATGCTAACTATTTGACTCCTATGGATAAATAGTAGCAAGGGTAGTTTTACTGGTCTCATTTGTTTGGTTTTATACACATTTACGTACAATCCACTAAATATCTCCCTGAATAAAACGATCAAACTTGATGTCTTACTGTCAATGTGATGAGGACACCTCGCTGTTTCCCGCGTGAAGCATCAGCCCGAGCGCTGAAGTCACCGGAAATAATCCATGCTCCTTTTGAATTTACTTCCGTTTCGTTTTAATTTCCAGAATGTAACACTTTTCAAAGATGTCCTGCCGACCCGTGTAGGTCTTTAGCCTGACACTCACATAAACAACTTGGCTTAGAAATAGGTGAGCATTGTTTAATACGGATGATTTTAGTCACTAAGCTAGGCCTACTTGTCTCCTGTTATGAAATGCAAATAAACCTGTCCTAGTTGTCAGAACCACATGCAATAACTGCTCACCACCACTAAGGGGCGCACGCAGCAGCCTGTTGTTAAAAGATGCGTCAGAGGTTCTCAAATTGAATTGCTCATTTGTGACCATGGATGATGATGAAGCTACAAGACTCCCCACCAGTCCTTTCCGATATATTCTACTAAACCAATCTGGCACGGGAATTACTCTTAATAGGTTACTGAAATCCTGTAAAAGATTTGTAAAATCCTGTTGCCTTGTTCCAATACCAACATACCATGACTACTACTATGAGCAGACACATATCAATGTTTCGACAATAATGAAATATTAGTTTAGAAATGGTTAGATTTAACATATCATTCTCTCTCTCTCCCCCTCCCTCTCAATTCAATTAAATCTCACTCTCTCTGAATTCAAGGGGATTTATTGGCATGGGAAACACATATCTTTACATTGCCAAAGCAAGTGAAACCCATTTAATCTCTCTCTCTCTCTCTCTCTCTCTCTCTCTCTCTCTCTCTCTCTCACACACACACACACACACACACACATCAAACGCAGCCCACACTATGTGTACACAATGGCACATGTTGACCGACAGGTGGAGGTGAGAGAAGGAGATCAGACTAATCTAACTGTCAATAAAGCTAATGCCAAATGAATGAATATAACACAAAGGAGAAAGTTAGGAGTGGAGCAGGAAAACATTCACATAGGCTATCACACACACACACACACACACACACACACACACACCTAAATACACAATGACCACACACATACAAACGCATCACGCTCTATTCATAGAGACAATTTACTCAATTTGAATATACTGTTTAACTTCGCTGAGGTAAGCCTGTGAAATTGACATAGGCTAACGTACAAATATCCTGATGAAACATGAAACGAATTAAACAATAATGTGTTTGATGAAAAGGAAGAATCACAGACATAGAAATTAGTTGTGACAAGTTCGAGTCTCGTGCTTCCAACGACTCCTTCAAGTTTAGCCGATGCGTCAACTTGGTGAATCACCAGGAGAATAACTAAAGAAAGAAGGAAAAAGGATGGGAGGGGGAAAGGAGGGGGGCAGAAAAACTTTCTCCCTCCTTACAAAAACCCTCCAAACCCCTCCGCCGTCAGTCAGTCTGTCACACAGACCACACACCCGTCAAGTCTGCGGACCGTCAAAGTCAGCCAGGCGGATTTTGTGCGCACACCTCGGCTTTTATAGACAGCGACCCACGGGTAGAATTTGGTGTATGCGATATTTTTTGATCAACTCACAAATGTTTAATTAGAGAGAGAGTGTTCCATGGACATAGGATTCAGAAGATTATTTTTTCAAGAGAAAGATACTTGAAGTTAGACTAATCAAGGAAAAATTAAAGTTTATGGAGAAAAGTTTTGAAAAGGTTAAATCAACAATAGAGATACGAATTCATCACTACGCAATTAGTCCGGTAGTCTTTGGATAAAGCCTTGCTGATTTAATCAGTGGACGCCGAAAGGAAATAAAGGATTTTTGCGAAAATTAAAAATGCATTTTGCAGGTAAGTCCCAGTAAAAATAATCACGGCTAAATATTTTTCCACGATAACGTTCTTATAAAAATGTTTATTTCTTTATTATAATGATGATTATTATCATTTAATTTAATAATGGTTAATATTATTGCATATTTAATATTAGAATATCCTGACCCGCTGGCTTTTACAAATGTATATTTTACTAAATATACCAGTGGCATTTCTGACAAAATTATTTGATAATTTTTAAATGATCCACAGTATTTTGGATAAGAACATGATGATGACCAAGGTGAATTAGCACTTTGTTTCTTGTAATTAAATTTCAATAGATATTAATCCTGAATATTTGTAGAAATCCCTCCTCAAATATAGAAAATTGTAATAATATAAGCATATTCACAAGATAACAAATACTTCTAACACATTTATATGAGAATACAGAATAATTGTAGTAGATTCACTTTTGTCTGCAGATATCACAAACAAAAAACACTGACCTCCAAAGAAATGCTATAATGGCACATTGGATATTTTGATACTTAACATTTGAACAAATACTGAGATAAAATATGTGGCCTCTTTTATAGACGTTACACATATATATCAAAACATAACATTTTCGTTTAGAAAACGTATTTGTTCTATTTAAAAAGGAAGTTACAGTGTAGGACATTGAGGAGGCAATTTGATCTGAATGTACGTTTTTACAAGCTTGTAGAAATGAGTGCTAGTGTGTGTGTGTGTGTGTGTGTGTGTGTGTGTGTGTGTGTGTGAATGGAAAGTTTCCTTCATTGTAAAAAATGGCTTGGGTTGAGAGGGGTCAGACGCAGCTAAAGCCCTTGTCTAGTTAGCTGTCACTGATATGAGAAAGTACATGATTCACGTTAGTAGGGTGTGAGAACACACACACACACACACACACACACACACCTGCCCCTTGGGACAGCTTGTGCGGCTGCTGTTCCATGTCTGTGAAAGGGGGAAATGGAAAGGGAGGTTAAACACAGTGTGACGAAATGATGCTATAAGCATTAAAACAAAAGAATAATAGGCTGAAGAAGTCCCTCCCTCCCTCTTTCTCTCTCTCTCTCTCTCTCTCTCTCTCTCTCTCTCTCTCTCTCTCTCTCTCTCTCTCCCTTCCTCCCTCCCTCCCTCCCTCTCTCCCACACTTTCAGGTGGTCTTCAATGAAGAAAGGTTAAAATAACTAAACCTCCCCATGCCCCATACAACTCATTCAATATCATGTATATAACTAAAGCACTTGAAACAAACTCAAGTTGTCCCAGATACTTTGAGCAAACAAAGAATATAAACCACAAGTTCAAACAAACAAAACATATTGCCTTTGACCTCTCTCTCTCTCTCTCTCTCTCTCCCTCTCTCTCTCTCTCTCTCTCTCTCTCTCAATTTAAGGGGCTTTATTGGCATGGGAAACATATGTTTACATTGCCAAAGCAAGTGAAATAGATAATCTCTCTCTCTCTCTCTCTCTCTCTTTCTCTCACGCTCTCCATCTCTTTTTCTCTCTCTGATACACACACACTTCATATTATGGCTGTAAGGGTCAATTAGTGTTGGGGCTTTAGATAACAGTGTTTGTGTCCATGCGTTGTGACACCAGAGCATAACCACTCAACGGTTCAAACCCACGCCTGGACCTAGAGCAGAGAGACAGAGGAATACAAGAGAAAGCAAAGAGAAAGAGAGAAGGAAAGAGGGATGAAAGAGAGAGAGATTGACCCTTCACATCCTTTGCGCAGCCCCATCCTTGACTCTTTGTGTGTGAGAGAGGGAGAGATAGAAAGAGTGAGAGTGAGAGAAAGAAAGAGATTGAAAGAGATTGAGTAAGAGAAGGAGAGAAAGTGGTGGTGCAGGGTTAATGCAGTACAGATTCCCTATTGACAGGAGTTAGCAGCACCCAGAGGGAAAGAGAGAGAGGGAAAGAGCGAGGGAGAGGGGGAATGATATAAAATGAGTTGGTCACGCTTTGAACAGTTACACATGCTGTTTACATTTTTCCCAAATTAACATGGCCCCTCGCTTCACCAAACGCCCTTACCATCTCTCTCTCTCTCTCTCTCTCTCTCTCTCTCTCTCTCTCTCTCTCTCTCTCTCTCTCTCTCTCTCTCTCTCTCTCTCTCTCTCTCTCTCTCTCTCTCTCTCTCTCTCTCTCTCACTCTCTCTCTCTCTGCCTTTCCCATATTTCTCTCTTATTCAAGTCCCTTTGCTCCCTCTCTTCCTCTCTGTGTTTCTCTCGACCTCCCTCTCTTTATGTCGGTCTGTCTCTCACTGTCTCCTTCAGGACCCCCCCCCCCCCATCCCCCCTCCTTTCTCTCCCTCTCCCCCTCCTCTGATTTCCTAAAGCAGAGACAGACCGGATAAATTGAATGGAAGGCTCTTGTATGTTTTTTTTTTTAGCGTATTTATTTTTTAGGAGTAAGCCGGGGGTGGGGAGTTAGTCGGAGCAGGGGGAGGTAAATTAGAAACCGAAGTCTGAATGTCTGAAAAAAGGAAGAAAGAATGCAAAGAGGTAGATGGAAGGGATGAGGAAAGCAAATTAGAGAAAGGAAGGCAATTAGGTATAGAAGAAAGGAGAACTGGAATAGAAGGGGGAGGTTTGAGGGTTCAAAGAGGGAAAGTAAAAGAGAGAGCAATAAGTGAACATCGAAAGAAAGAAAGAAATAAACATAGAGAACGCTAATATTGATCGTTAACGGTGGATGAAAAACTGAGAACGAATTGAGTGTAATAAAAGCGACAGTAAGGACAATTAAAGGCAGATTTATCTGGGAATAATAGAGGGAATAAACAAATGCAGGTTGGCTTTTATTGTCATGAATCTTGCCCTGGAGGCTGCTCTGCAGAGTAGTCACTAGCTGGTGTAAGAGATGTGATCGTACTTCATAACTCTCTTGCGTTGTTTTTAATTAAAGGAATACCCAGCTAGCGGTTCCTGTTGATTGGTGTTTATTTTGATGATAGACAGAAGGGAGAACATTAGATGTGGAGGACAACAGTATGTTGATGGCTGTATATTTGTCTGTTAGCATGGAAATAACTGTGAATTAGCAGGGAGATAATGCGACCATTACAATTAGATCATGCTAGCTAACTCGCTCTTGCAGCAATAACATACAAAGCACATCACAGGATGCCCCCAATATCTAACAGGTACCGTACACCTATATATACACATCAGGACATGTACTGTACATAGTCAACTTGTACATGTTGTAAATATGAAAACAGAATATATTTCAGAACATCACCTACCACTTGCATATCAATATCAGACTGGGAAGAATTGACGTTCGCAATCTCCCCCTATCTGAAAGCGTAACCAATGGTATAACAACTTTTATTATTATTTTATTTAACCTTTATTTAGCTAGGCAGGTCAGTTAAGAACAAATTGTTATTTACAATGACGGCCTACCAAGAAGCAAAATGCCTACTGCGGGGATGGAGGCTGGGATAAAAAATGTAAATGTCCAGGGTCCATTCCATGCTAAGTAGATCAAGTTGAATTTCAATATGAACTCCAAGAAGATATCTCCAGTGATAAGAGATGGGGAGAGTGTAAGTGTGTGCATGTGCATGTGTGTGTGCGTCAACGTGTGTGTGTGTGTGTGTGTGAGTGGGTGCAT
>CM042384.1:4790063-4795063 GCA_023634145.1 Thymallus thymallus
CACCATTGACACAGATCATTTGGCCACCATTTTCCCTGTGTGGTGCTGGAAGAGAGGGCCTTAAAAGGCTCCGCACATTAGCCACCCTTGGTCACTTCCAAGATACACACATCACACACACGCACGCACACACACACACGTGCATGCACACATGCTCTAACGTACACGTTCACTCACTAAAACACACACATGCACAGCAATGTATACACACCAATGTATTTCAAATAAAAACGTCACATAATCATGCACATATGCGTATGAATGCAAATTCACAAGCACTCACATACCACATAAACACTTTTACAACACCAACCTAAACACAAGCAAATTCAGGCATATAAGAGACAAAGGCATGCTTTCACTACAAACACACTTACACAAATACACATATACAGCGCCCAGTGAAAGTCTACACACCCTTTGCACTGTCTTCACATTTTGCTGCATTAAAATTACATCTAAAAAGGGATTAAATGACATCTAAAAAGGGATTAAATTACATCTAAAAAGGGATTCAATGACATCTAAAAAGGATTAAATTACATCTAAAAAGGATTAAATGACATCTAAAAAGGATTAAATGACATCTAAAAAGGGATTAAATGACATCTAAAAAGGGATTAAATGACATCTAAAAAGGGATTAAATAACATCTAAAAAGGATTAAATGACATCTAAAAAGGATTAAATGACATCTAAAAAGGGATTAAATGACATCTAAAAAGGATTAAATGACATCTAAAAAGGGATTAAATGACATCTAAAAAGGGATTAAATGACATCTAAAAGGGATTAAATGACATCTAAAAAGGATTAAATGACATCTAAAAAGGGATTAAATTACATCTAAAAAGGGATTAAATGACATCTAAAAGGGATTAAATTACATCTAAAAAGGGATTAAATTACATCTAAAAGGGATTAAATTACATCTAAAAAGGATTAAATTACATCTAAAAAGGGATTAAATTACATCTAAAAAGGGATTAAATTACATCTAAAAGGGGATTAAATTACATCTAAAAGGGATTAAATTACATCTAAAAAGGATTAAATTACATCTAAAAAGGATTAAATTACATCTAAAAAGGGATTAAATTACATCTAAAAAGGGATTAAATTACATCTAAAAGGGATTAAATGACATCTAAAAAGGGATTAAATTACATCTAAAAAGGATTAAATTACATCTAAAAAGGGATTAAATGACATCTAAAAAGGATTAAATTACATCTAAAAAGGATTAAATGACATCTAAAAAGGATTAAATGACATCTAAAAAGGGATTAAATGACATCTAAAAAGGGATTCAATGACATCTAAAAAGGGATTAAATGACATCTAAAAAGGATTAAATGACATCTAAAAAGGATTAAATTACATCTAAAAAGGGATTAAATTACATCTAAAAAGGGTTGAATTACATCTAAAAAGGATTAAATTACATCTAAAAAGTGATTAAATTACATCTAAAAAGGGATTAAATTACATCTAAAAGGGATTAAATTACATCTAAAAAGGATTAAATTACATCTAAAAAGGGATTAAATTACATCTGAAAAGGGATTAAATTAAATCTAAAAAGGGATTAAATTACATCTAAAAAATGATTAAATTGGATGTTTTTCCCTAGAGATCTACAAAACCTACAAAGTGAAAGAAAGTTAGAGGTCATTTTCTAAATGAATAATTATTTTTTTAGATGAAGATGTCTTCACACCCCAGAGTTAATACTTGGTGGAAGCACCTTTGGCAGTTATTATAGCTGTGAATCATTATGAATAATATATTCTACCAACTTTGCACAACTTTTAGGGCAACATTACAGACTAGCTAGAGACCATCAGTAACATTTCAACTAACTATCTACTAACCCAAATTTTTGCTCTAAACCTAACCTTAACCATTATCCTAACCCTAAAGCAGTTGCTTATCAACAGATAGTTTGTTGATAGTATAACCATCTGTAGAGCGTCTACAGATGGAAAATACGGAATATCCAAATAAAGTGACCTTTTTAAAAGTAATTTGTAAAATTTCAAAGTAAATTATTTACTTTGAAAATGTACAGTAGGTTGTGTAGATTGATAGGAAAAACATCTAAATTAATCCCTTTTTAGATGACATTTTAAATGGGTACTTCTGGATTTTGTAATGAGGCCCTTTATCTACTTCACCAGTCAGCTAAACTTGTGGATAACATTGTTATGTCTCTGTGTCCAGCAAGAAGGAAGTTAGAGATGCTAACTAGCGTTAGCACAATGACTGGAAATATATGGGTATCTGCTATACTTCCAGTCATTGCGCTACTGCTAGTTAGCAATTGAGCTAGTGCTTGTTAGCAACTTCCTTCAAACTGCACGTAGATACATAGAAACGGAATCCATAAGTTCATCTGACTCTGGGGAAGTTGCCAAAATCCCGAAGTATCCTTTTAAGGCAGCAAAAAAGTGAACTGTGCCAGGGGTATGTAGACTTTTGCTAGCGACTGTACACACACACAATGTTGCTGATAATAAAGTAACCCACATGCTTCAATATCTCTGCACCGATTTGAGTGTGGGTGTGTGTGTGTGTGTGTGTGTATTCCTACCTGCGTGCAGTGCGTGCTTGTATGATTGTGTGTGTGTGCATGTGAGCGTTACTGTGTGTGAGGAGCAGATTGAACAGAACAGTAAGACCATTCGTCTGACTGGTTGAAGTTTTATTTGAGCCCTGAGAAAACATTCGATGGCCAGAACCTCTAAAATTAGTTTGAAACGGAAAAGTTTTATTGGCAGCTAGACTACTTAGATTTGCCAATATTTAAACAGACAAGAATATCACCATAGAGACAAAGAAATAAACGGGAATATTGTTAAAATTTCTCATAAATATTGTGAAGGTGCTCTTACCGAAGTTGAATTTGGATGTCATGGTAACAAGTTAATGTTGAGAGTGCTGATAAACTCACATCGGATCATATTAGGTAATATTCTGTCAATTTAAATACCTCAGTGTTATTATAATTCTACTACTGTCGATAGTACACTAAAACAATGTCTTGTTTGGTTTTAATCTTTAACAAATACTGATCTTCTCATCTTATTGGTTTCTTCCCCAGTCCATCACATCCAGTTCATGCTGCTATTGGCTGCAGCCGTGGCATCGGTCCAGGTCCCAGACCCCTCCTTCAGCCTGTCCAATGAGAGGACTTCGATTGAGAGGACGTACGAGCTGACCAAGTACCTGGAGCATCAGCTCAGAGAGATAAAGGACACCTATGTGAGTACTGTTACTGTGTATAGATGCTGTGTCGAAGCACATTTATGTTGGAGCATGTCAATGTTTCATTCCACAAGTGTTTGAATTCAACACATATTTGAGAAGCCTGGTTCCATTCTGTTTGTGCTCCAACCAGCCCCTTGGTCTTTTCTATGGGGAGTTTGCTAAAACAGAAACAGACTGGCACCCAGGCTTGTGTTTGAGCATAACCAATCCATGTCTGATTGCACATGTTGGATTAAATATTTCTTCTCTCTCTCCCACTCCCTCTTTCCATACCCACTCTTGACTGACTCCCCCCCCTGCTCCTCCTCCAACTCCTCCCTCTTTTACCCTCCCATCCCCTCTTCCCTGCCACAGTTATCCTACCTGGGCCCTCCATTCAGTGACCCAGACTTCTCCCCTCCGCGGCCCAACAGCACAGCCCTGTCCCTACCCAGCGCAGCCACCCGTCTGGAGCTGTGGCGGGGCCTGGAGAACCGTGCCAGGCTGGCCCAGAACCAGAGGGCTTACTCCGTTCTGCTGGGGGCGGTGAGGGAGCTGGCACGCTCCACCCTCTGCCCCTACCTCCAGAGCTCCCTGCTGCACTTCTCTACAGGCCTGGACGGTCTGCTGGGGTCTATATCAGGCCTCATGAACACACTGGGGTATGCCCTGCCTCCTGCTGGGTTTGAGGCACAGTACCCACATCGGGAGACAGGGGGCGATGGAGAGGCGACGGGCCGCAGGCCAGCTCCACTTATGAGTCAGGGTCTCTATAAGACAGGGGTAGGGATGGGGACGGGGCCAAGGAGGCATCCCCTTGATGATCAGAGGGGTCCGGGGACCACCAGAGGGCTGGTGAGAGGACAAAGGGAGGAGAGCAGCAGGAGAGAAATGATGGAGAGAAAGAGGGAGAGAGAGAAGGATAGAGGGAGGGGGAGGGAGGGAAGGAGAGTGGAGGTGACTGGGGCTGCGGTTAGGAGCGTGGGATCGAGGCAGGAGGAGAGAGGGGAGCGAGGGAGGAAAGGGAGGAGGAGAGAGGCAGAAGATTGGGAGGGGGCCAGTGAAGACAGGGAAGAAGAGGAAGAGTTAGAGAGAGAGGGAGGGAGGGAGAGATGGGGGAGGAGGAGAAGGCTGCTGACTGTTTCAGAGGAAGGAGAGAGAACAGTAAAGCAGGGTCCACTGGAGTCTGACGCCAGAGTCACTCTGTCCTTCTCAGACAGACAGATCTTCCCCCAACAGCAACAACTTCTAAACAACAATAACAACAACCTCAACAGCTACAATTTCAACTACCACCCCCAAAACAAGGACCGAGCCAGAGAGGGGGATGCAGAATACAGGGCGACGGAGGAGGAACTATACATCATCAGAGAGTCTGCATCCCTCCTCTCCTCCTCTCCATCCCTCCATCCCCAGCGCCGATCTCCTCGCTCCTTATTCTCCCCCTCCCTCCACCCCCCCATCTCACCCCTCTCCCTCTTCTACCCATTTGGCACTGGGACAGGGGAGGGACACACCCTGTTGTCAGAACCAGTGCCCCTGTCATTGAGGAGGGGTCCCCCACTGCTGCCGCCTCCTCCTCTGTCCCCGCTCCTGTCCTCTTCCCCTCTGCTGGCAGTGCGGCCGGCGCTCAACGACTTCTCCAGGAAGGTGGAGGGCTTCTGGGTACTGAGGGAGCTGCAGAGCTGGCTGTGGCGCTCCGCCAAGGACTTCAACCGCCTTAAGAAGAGACTTAGAGTCTGACAGACTGA
>CM042384.1:4800063-4802563 GCA_023634145.1 Thymallus thymallus
ACAAAGGCTCCTCATCTCCCACTCTGGCAGGCACACACATACACACACATATACACACACACACATAAACACACACACACACATATACACACACATGCACTCACTCACTCACTCACTCACTCACAAACACACACACACACACACACACACACACACACACACACACACACACACACACACACACACACACACACACACACACACACACACACACACACACACACACACACACACACACACACACACACACACACACATATAGACAAAGAGAGAGAGAGACACACACAAAGAGACAGACTAAAATATGATTTCTCTCTCACACAAACCTATTTCAAGGAACCATAAAAAAAAACTAAATATTTTTCCAGTTTAACAGTGGAAAATACATACAGGGCATATTTTTTTTTCTTCATTCCCTTTTGTTTTCTTGCAACTCAAACACATTTAGATTGGACTAGACCAGAACTAACTCAATCCCAAGTACGTGTCTGAGAAATGGACAGGCCTGGACTTTGATATTGTAATGGTAAGTTAGTCTCGTTAAATACAGTGTAAATACAGTGGGTGTTAAAAAGAAGGGACGATCTGTGACAGTGTTGATTCTTCAACAAAGGTTTTAGGAGGTTGAAATAATTAGTGACTTGCTTTGGATTTGCGTAACGACCAAACATGAATGGCACATCAAAGTGGTGACAGCTGTGACCGGTATCCTTCTACAACTTGCGGTTTGAAGAATAGGACACAAAAATAATTTATGTCAACAATCGCTTTATTTTCAGTCCGCTGATGTTTTACAGTAAGACCCAAATACTATGAAGCACTTACTGTGACTAAGACTAACACCACATTTATAAATCATCTCTCATTTATTTAGTATCACTGTCAGAATGACAGAATCAGAGTGACAGAGAGCTATAGATCATTTTCAGTGAGGGTGTTGAGTAATCAGTCATCGGTCCACATGTCGCTTGTCAATTGTTCATTCCAGTCAATTCAGGAATTACACTGAAATTCAAACTCGAATCCGAATTCTCTTCAATGCTTGTGGAATGTGGAATTTGAATTGGAATTGGGTTTACTTTCTGAATTGACTGGAATTGAAATGGAATTGACCCCAACCCTGCTGGTCTTTACATTCAGAATATTTTCTATCTCTCTGACTCACCTCAGACTCACACATGGTACCCCCCCTTAGAGGTCAATGGCCAGGGTTCAACCAATCACAGCCTTCTGACCCACAGACATGAGGTCATACAGGCGAGTTGGGGAAAGGAGGAGGAGAGAGAGAAGCACTAGAAACTTGTAGGAAGGGGATGTTTGGAAGGTATGGAAAGGAGAAAGAAGAGGGTGAAGGAGGTGAGAAGATTTTTTTTTAAGTGAATGGAACTAAAGAGGGATGACAGAGGCTGAGGTTGGAGCAGATGTAGGAAAGAGAGAGAAAGTCCTATCCATGTTTAGCTGGGGGCACAATTATTTTTCACACTGCCTATCTCTAAGCTAAACTTGCCCTTGACGTTTTAGGAAACCATGCTTTTAAAGTCACTGCATGATCTTATCGCGCATCTCTACCAGGCTAAGCACTTCTTAAGACTCTTCACCATCCATTTATTACTTATAATCTCCCTCTTCCTCTCTATGTCCCCACAGCCTCTCTCCTCTCTATGTCCCCCACAGCCTCTCTTCCTCTCTATGTCCCCCACAGCTCTCTTCCTCTCTATGTCCCCCACAGCCTCTCTTCCTCTCTATGTCCCCCACAGCCTGTCTTCCTCTCTATGTCCCCCACAGCCTGTCTTCCTCTCTATGTCCCCCACAGCCTGTCTTCCTCTCTATGTCCCCCACAGCCTGTCTTCCTCTCTATGTCCCCCACAGCCTCTCTTCCTCTCTATGTCCCCCACAGCCTGTCTTCCTCTCTATGTCTCCCACAGCCTGTCTTCCTCTCTATGTCTCCCACAGCCTCTCTCCCTTCATCTCTCCCGTTTCCACCTCCTTCCATGGCTTTCTGTCTCCCTTCCCTCTCCCCCTTCTCCCTTCCCTCTCCCCTTCTCCCTTCCCTCTCCCCCTTCTCACTTCCCTATCCCCCTTCTCCCTTCCCTATCCCCCTTCTCCCTTCCCTCCCCCCTTCTCTCTTCCCTCTCCCCTTCTCTCTTCCCTCTCCCCCTTCTCTCTTCCCTCTCTCCTTCTCTCTTCCCTATCCCCCTTCTCTCTTCCCTCTCCCCCTTCCCCCTTCCCCCTTCTCCCTTCCCTCTCCCCCTTCTCTCTTCCCTCTCCCCCTTCCCCTTCCCCCTTCTCCCTTCCCTCTCCCCCTTCTCCCTTCCCTCTCCCCCTTCTCTCTTCCCTCTCCCTCTTGAACCTATTTGTTAGTTGTCCCTCCTCTCTCTCCCTCCTCTCCCTCCCTCCTCTCTCTCCCTCCTCTCTCTCCCTCCCTCTCTCCCTCCTCTCTCTCCCTCCTCCCTCTCCCTCCCTCTCTCCCTCCTCTCTCTTCCTCCCTCTCTCCCTCTCT
>CM042384.1:4805063-4895063 GCA_023634145.1 Thymallus thymallus
TTTAAATAATGGTGCACTTAGTTTACAGTAAAGAAAACTGAATTACAGTGCAGCTTACATAAGATAATAAAAACATGAACATGATTAAGAGGAGAAACACATAAATAAATACAATTAAATGTGAACATCTAACCCATCTAATGTCCGTTTAAAACTATTGAAAGAATTGATGGAATTGGCATTGTTCTGGTGCTGTCACCATTACATTTTTGAAAATAAACTTGTCTCAGCAGCAAAGCCTGCATATTTGCATATTCGATCCAAAGAGGGCAGAGATGTCTTTACCCGTTATCGCTTAACAAGCCTGGCGGAGCTGTCTTGTCGAGATACAAATGTCTTGTTGGTGCATAGTGGGATACTATGCGCCAATAGACACACACACACACACACACAAAAAAGTCAGGTTTTTGTGAACTTTTTTAATTAAACATATAAATAAATGTTGTAAAAGAATACTGGTATTCAGACTACAGACTACAGACTTTGCAGATGTATACACTGGCAGAGATCATATATAAATAAAAACAAAAGAAATCAAAAGAAAGTAGCAATGAATTGACAGCAACTCGCTGACCAGGTACATTTTGTCCACGACCTGAGAGTCCTGCTTTGTACTGTATGCAGCCTAGCCAGCCAAGCAGAAGACTTGGTCTAATCCATTGCATGTTTCCTTTGCAGTCCTAAGAGCAGCAAGAAGGAGCCTACAGTGAGTAAAAAGTCTGATTTATAAATAAAATACTATTTTGTCACTTTGGCATTGAATAAAAATATTTGGTTTTAAATATACTTAAGTATCAAAAGTAAATGTAATTGCTAAAATATACTTAAGTAGAAAATCATTTCAAATTCCTTATATTAAGCAAACCAGAAGGCACTATTTTCTTGTTTTTACATTTGTGGACTGCCAGGCTCCAACACTCACATTTACAAATGAAGCATGTGTTCAGTGAGTCTGCTAGATCAGAGGCAGTAGGGATCACCACCTATGGTCTTTTGATGTGTGTGAATTAGACCATTTTCCTGTCCTGATAAGCATTCAAAATGCAACGAGTACTTTTGGGTGTCAGAGAAAACGTAAAAAATACAGTATTTTCTTTAGGAATGTAGTGAAGTAAAAGTAAAAGTATTCAAAAATATAAACAGTAAAGTAAAGTACAGATACCCAACAAAACTACTTCTTAGTACTTTAAAGTATTTTTACTTAAGTACTTTACACCACTGCTAATAGCATAACTACCGTCCAGGTAACATTATGTACTAAATGTTAAAATCCTGTTGCTGCAGGATTCTTTTGTTACATTGGTCAAATTAAGATCTGACATCTGAATAAGGGCTCCCGAGTGGCGCAGCGGTCTAAGGCACTGCGTCTCAGTGGTAGAGGTGTCACTACAGACCCTGGTTCGATCCCGGTCTGTTTCCCAAACGGCCGTGATCGGGCATCCCATCTGGCGGTGCACAATTGGCCCAGCGTCATCAGGTTTTGTGGAGGCCGGGGTAGGCCGTCATTGTAAATGAGAATTTCATCCTAACTGACTTGCCTAGTTAAATTAAGGATATGAAAAATAACAAACAATCAATTAAATACATGCACAATTGATAGTTTCCACATTCAGTTTATGTTACAACCCTGATTCAGATTGACTGGTATTTACTAAATATATGTTTTAAATACCATACAAATACAAGCTGACACAGGGCTGTAGAATAAACTGTTACCTGTCTAATCAGTTCTATGAGGTGCAGTCAAGTTCTAGACTGTTTAGAATCTTCATCCAGTGACGAAGACGACCCATCTTCCACCTCAGCTTGTTCCAGGGGTCGAGGTTGACATGGCACGGAGACGGACACGGGCCGGAGTCAGGCACAGCCTGGGATGCGAGATGGAAGAAGGTGTGAGAGAGTACCTTTAACCCAGATGTACACACACACAAGCAAGCATGAACACACACACACAAGCAAGCATGAACACACACACGCACACACATATACACGCAAGTACGACCGCACACACACACACACACACACTTACCGCTATTTTCAAAGACTGTCTCAATGATTGGGCATGTTTGCGGACAATTTCAGGCATGTCGGCGTGGTTACAATCTATTTTGTCCAATAGGCACCATGTCTGCAGGCAAAATGTAATTAAATTCCAGTATTTGGCTATAGGCTGTGTTGTAATGTGTTGAGTTCTATAGTTATACGTCACCCACCTCTCTTATTTTTCCAGATTTGTCCAGAGGCAATATCAAGTTCGGCTGTTGGACATAATACATGACATGATGAACTTTAAAATTCATGTCAAACTCGCGTACACCTTCACAGCTACAAACGGAATATGACAGTGCACGGATCAAACGTACAGGCAGTAAACATCCGTGTGAACTTCTGCCATTTATTTTCCCAACATCAATCTGTTAAATGACGTTAAAATGTTTTCGTTTACCTAGTTACTACCGTGTCAGATATAGAGTTGAAATGTATAACATTTGGAGTTTGCATCCCAATGTTACACTTTATAAACATCGCAGGAGACTGAAATGTGACAAAACTGTTTAACATAGAAACACCGAAATGTTCGTCTATTAAAAAAATTAAAAAAAAAACTTTATTAACAATGAAATTATTAAAGAAAAGCGCCTTTGGTCATTGACTGCAGAAAGGGGCTAGAGATAACGGGTAAAGACATCTCTACCCTCTTTCGATCCAGAATGCAAATATGAAGGCTATGCTGCTGAGGCACTTCATTATTTTTTTAAATCATGGTGACAGTGCTTCAAACAAGCACCAAAAAGTAGCTCCAGAAATGTTTTATTTGTAGGAATTAGACTAGCTCTTATGTTACCTGGATGCTAGAAGAGGTTAAGTATAGTATTATTTGCTTTACCGATGTACTGTAGCTGTTATAAGTAGGATATGTTGATCCTAGATCTGGTTTTAAAGGCAAACTATAAGTCAAGCTGTCTTACCTCCAAAGGTGAGAGGTCAGAGTTCTCCTTTTGCATGAGGTTGACCTCGTCACTCAGCCGCTCCACCAACAATTCCTTTTCATTCTGAGCATGTTCTGCAGATTGGAGGCTGCACAGAACTGGGGCCGCACAGATCCCTTGCACACACACCAACACACACACACACACCACCAGCTCCAAACACGCCACTGAGATATAGAGAAAGAGAGGATGAGAGAGAGAGTGTGAGAGAGAGAGAGAGAGAGAGTAAGAGAGAGAGAGAGAGCAGGAGAGAGAGAGCAAGAGCGAGAGAGAGAGAAGGAAGGAAGGAAGGAAGGAAGGAAGGAAGGAAGGAAGGAAGGAAGGAAGGAAGGAAGGAAGGAAGGAAGGAAGGAAGGAAGGAAGGAAGGAAACAATGAGGAGGAAGGGAAATTAGTTAATTCAATCATTATGTTATCTCCATGGTGGTATATTACTCTAGACGGATGATAAAATACTGTAAGCCAAGCCCCAACAAAGGCAATTATATACTTACTTTGCTCTGTGAAGTTGTTAGCCTATAGGCTACTCCGTTTCTGTAGTGCAGGTAGAAGTAGCCACCTGATTTCCTCTATGAAATAAGAGAAGAGTCTTTCGCTGTCTTGCAGGCAGTGGCTCTCAGGTAGTTAAGGGGTGCTTGCAATCAATGGTCTACATTAAGGTGATCCTTATTTATATGGGTGGTTGAAACATAGAAATGGGATGTGAGTAATGTACAGAAAAGAGTCAGAGTCAGAGTTCCCTAGAATAATGTTGTGAAAGACATACATGTCTCAGTGACGAAAAGGAGATGGGTCTTGCCTAACATCTGTCTGGAAGTTTAATTGGAGAAAATTCCAGTAGTCTGTACAGTTGTGGCCAAAAGTTTCCAAACATTTCCACTGCATTTCAACCCTGCCACAAAAGGACCAGCTGCCATCATGTCAGTGATTGTCTCGTTAACACAGGTGAGAGTGTTGACGAGGACAAGGCTGGAGATCACTCTGTCATGCTGATTGAGTGAGAATAACAGACTGGAAGTTTTAAAAGGAGGGTGGTGCTTGAAATCATTGTTCTTCCTCTGTCAACCATGGTTACCTGCAAGGAAACACGTGCCGTCATCATTGCTTTGCACAAAAAGGGCTTCACAGGCAAGGATATTGCTGCTGGTAAGATTGCGCCAAAATCAACCATTTATCGGATCATCAAGAACTTCAATGAGAGAGGTTCAATTGTTGTGAAGAAGGAGTCAGGGTGCCCAAGAAAGTCCAGCAAGCGCCAGGACTGTCTCCTAAAGTTGATTCAGCTGCGGGATCGGGGCACCACCAGTGCAGAGCTTGCTCAGGAATGGCAGCAGGCAGGTGTGAGTGCATCTGTACGCACAGTGAGGCGAAGATGGAGGATGGCCTGGTGGATGGCTTGGTGTCAAGAAGGGCAGCAAAGAAGCCACTTCTCTCCAGGAAAAACATCAGGGACAGACTGATTTTCTGCAAAAGGTACAGGGATTGGACTGCTGAGGACTGGGGTAGAGTCATTTTCTCTGATGAATCCCCTTTCCGAATGTTTGGGCCATCCGGAAAACACCTTGTACGGAGAAGGTGAGCGCTACCATCAGCATCCTCAGACCATTCATGTGTGGGGTTGCTTCTCAGCCAAGGGAGTGGGCTCACTCACAAGTTTGCCTAAGAACACAGCCATGAATATAGAATGGTACCAACACGTCCTCCGAGAGCAACTTCTCCCAACCATCCAAGAACAGTTTGGTGACGGCCAATGCCTTTTCCAGCATGATGGAGCACCTTGCCATAAGGCAAAAGTGATAACTAAGTGGCTCGGGGAACAAAACATTTTGGGTCCATGGCCAGGAAACTCCCCAGACCTAAATCCCATTGAGAACTTGTGGACGATCCTCAAGAGGCGGGTGGACAAACAAAAACCCACAACTTCTGACAAACTCCAAGCATTGATTATGCAAGAATGGCCTGCCATCAGTCAGGATGTGGCTGAGAAGTTAATTGACAGCATGCCAGGGTGGATTGCAGAGGTCTTGAAAAAGAAGGGTCAACACTGCAAATATTGACTCTGCATAAACTGAATGTCATTGTCAATGAAAGCTTTTGACACTTATGGAATACTTGTACTTATACTTCAGTGTACCATAGTAACTACTGACATAAAGATCTAAGAACACTGAAGCAGCAAACTTTGTGGAGACCAATACTTACAACTGCGACCTGGCCAAGATAAATCAAAGTAGTGCGACAATAAAACAACACAGTGTTTCTCATGGGATAAACAAACGTAAAGACAATGACAGTATAGAAAATCTATATACAATGTGTGCAAATGTAGTTAGATTAGGGAGGTAGGAAAATAAATAGGCCATAGAGGCGAAATAGTTACAATTTAGCATTAACACTGGAGGGATAGATGTGCAGATGATGATGTGCAAATATGCCTTTGGTACGGGCAGAGATACTGGGGTGCGAATGAGCAAGAATAACAGTATGGGTATAAGGTAGTTGGAGTCACCCATCAAGTCATTTATTAAGACATCCATTAAGTCATTGCCTGTCGGATGACACTGACTAATCTTGCATAAGGACATGAATAATGTACTCTTCCTTTGCTTGTGAAGACTGAGAGTACCATTACTATTATACTAGTTTTCCATGGAATGGACATCATTGACATATATCAATTAAGTCATTATTATACCAACGCATAATATCCTCTTACTCACACTACATATGATCTAATCTAGGAAACCCAGAACAAAAAGCTTGCTATTTGCGCCAGATGCTCAATTTATTTGATGTATATCTGTCCACCAGAGATTGCTGTCACGTCTTCCCCCATTCCCCCTCTCTGGCGCCTGTACTTGCTTCTCGTCTCCCAGCGTCTGTTGTCGCAAGATCGTTACAGAATGCAGACACCACAATTGGATCTGGCGCCTCAGCCGGCTCGTCAGGCTCGCCCAGGTAGGACGCCAGGTGGCGCCCCTAGAGGGGGGAGTAGTGTCACGTCTGCTCCCACTCCCCCTCTCTGGCGCTCGAGGTCGCCAGGCTGCTCGTCATTACGCAACACCTGTTACCATCGTTACGCGCACCAGCGCTTCATCGGACTCACCTGGACTCCATCACATCATTGATTGCCTCCCCTATATGTGTCACTTTCTCAGTTTTATTCCCGTGTCTGCATTGATGTTGTTTTGTTTCTCTCTCTCTCGTCCAGACGCTGTTCTTGCTTTGTTTCATGTCTATTGTTAAATCCTCACCCTGTACTTGCTTCTCGTCTCCCAGCGTCTGTCGTCTCAAGATCGTTACAGTTACACCACTGGTTTAAAGTACTTAAGTAAGAATAGTGCTACTTATGTCGTTTTTTTGGGGTAACTGTACTTTACTTTACAATTTATATTTCTCACTTTTCCTTCCCTACATTCCTAAATAAAATGTACTTTTTACTCCATACATTTTTCCTGACACCCAAATGTACTCGGAAATTTTGGAAAATGGTCCAATTCAAACACTTCTCAAGAGAACACCCTGGTCAAACCTACTGCCTTTGATCTGGCTGACCCACTAAACATATGCTTCATTTGTAAATTATATCTAAATGTTGGAGTGTAACCCTGACTATCCATGAATTAAAAAATCAAGAAAACGGTGCCATCTGTTTGCTTAATATAAGGAATGTGTAATTATTTATAGTTTTCCTTTTACTTTTGATAATTACTTTAGAAATTACATTTACTTTATATTTACAAGGGAATACTTTTAGACTTTTCCTCACGTAGTATTTTACTGGGTGACTTTCACTTTTACTCAAGTCATTTTCTATTACGGTATCTTTACTTTTAATCAAGCATGACAACTGGTTACATTTTCCACTAGTGGATTACACATGATCAGATTAGAACTCGTGTTCAGTGTAGTTCAGGTCATAGGCATATACAGGGCCCTCTACTAATATTGGCACCCTTGGTAAATGAGCAAAACGGGCTGTGAACATTTATTTATTTATTGTTTATTCTCTTGGTCTTTCATTCAAAATATTCACAAAAATGTAACCTTTAATTAAAGTACAATTATTTATTATTATCATAAAACAAATATTTTTCTCAAATATATGTGTGCCACAATTATAGGCACCCCTTCATTCAATACTTTTTGCAACCTCCTTTGGCCTAGATAACAGCTCTGAGTCTTCTCCGATAATGCGTAATGAGGTTGGAGAACACATGGCAAGGGATCTGAGACCATTCCTCCATACAGAATCTCTCCAGTTCCTTCAGATTCCGAGGTTCATGCTTGTGGACTCTCCTCTTCAGCTCATCCTACAGGATTTCTATGGGGTTTATGTCAGGGGACTAGGATGGCCATGGCAAAACCTTGATTCTGTGGTCAGTGAAACATTTTTGAGTTGATTTTGAGGTGTGCTTTGGATCATTGTCCTGCTGGAAGATCCAACTACAGCCCTAGCAGAGGCAATCAGATTTGACAGTGCCGATTTTAGCATGTAAATCTTGGTGGGGCAAAAACGTTTTTTGGGGGGATGCATGACAGCAAAGCCACTACACAACACAACATTAAACAATACATTCATTACACTATAACAGTGACTAACAGTGCTCACAAACTGTTAGGGCCTACTGTACATAAAGCTGTCTCACAGCAGAGTCCCAACAGCAGTCCCAACACCTTACCACTGCTACACCTGGTTATCAGCAGAGCCTTGTTTGGCAGTGAAACAGTTCATTCAGCCTCATTTACTGCCTTTTCAAAAAACATAGCTGATATGGCTGACTTGCTTAAACAAATGTTGTTTATACTGACAATTGAGATGTACAAACTATGGCATAAGGGGACGACAAGCGGATAAGAGGCAATCCGTAATTTCTATTAAGACATTAATGAGCGAGCGACGTTGGACGTAGTCAATATAACTATTTGTTCAGCACTTTTGAAATATACAGTGACAGAATTCAGAACATGGGCCGTTCTTACAGAGTTCTCCCTGTACACCAAGTCAAAACCGTAGAATAAATAAAGGGGGCATATAAGCAGACAATGAAATCTGCCCTTCATGGGCAAATTTTGTCATCAAATAAAGACCGTTAAAAACTTATTTTTCGAGTCTGAGGTTGTTTATTTCCGACTTCCCAGTTGCAATGCTTGCAGTCAGCCACTGTCACCGATTCCTTCCATACCACTCAGTGTTGAATTTGTGATTTCCAACTTGTTGTGTAATGTTCTTGTCCAATGGCCGATGAGCACCGATACGTTTTATCTATATTTTATCTTCATTATTCCTCTTCATATGACAAGGATAAAAAATGATTTGCCAGTAGATTGTCGACTTGATTCATGATGATGACTGCTAGCTATGATTTTGAAAGTAAGATGTTGACATGATCAGTCCAATCAAAGCTACTGTACATATAATGTGCTTTTATGTAATTTTATCTGTGGCCAATGACCTTGAGCCTTCTTGGAGGGGCACTTCTAATGTAACTCTATGGCAGGATCCAAAGGGCTTGAATGTTCGATGTCTACCCTTAGACTTGGCGGTGACGCAGTGTCCCCATGAGTGACAGAACATTGAGCCAATCTTATTTTCTGTTGGCTTGCCCCACCACCACAGAAAGAACTGAGATAGGCTGAAACCCCTGTATTTTGGAGCTGCCTTACTCAAGAAAACAAAAAAGAGACCATGTTTGTATGCAGCTTTATTAACTCAATGATATATATTTTTTTTTACATTGTTTGCAAGCTGATATGTGACACGTATTAATGCAAAAATAACATGCAAATCAGGCAAAGCCCAATTTTTGTTGCTAAAAATGTGGGGCTCAAAACAGGTGCCCCACCTGCCCTGAATTAAGGGGCAACACTGGTCCATGATACCATGTATCCTAACAAGTTGTCCAGGGCCTTTGGAAGAAAAACAGCCCCACAACATCAAAGATCCACCACCATACTTCACAGAGGGGATGATGTACTTTTGTGCATGGCTATCTTTCGGTCTATGCCAAACCCACCTCCGGTGTTTGTTTCCAAAAAGCTCTATTTTGGTCCGGTCCCATTGAAAGTCCCAGTAACGTTTGGCAAACTGTAGGCGCTTGAGTTTGTTGTTTGATGACAGCAAAGGCTTTTTTATGGCAACCCTCCCGAACAACTTGTGGTTATGTAGGTGGCTTCTGGTCGTAGTTTTGGAGACTTTCTGACCCCAAGACCCAACTGACATTTGCAATTCTCTAGCTGTGATCCTTGGAGATTTTTTGGCCACTCTAACCATCCTCCTCACTGTTCGTTGGGTCAAAATAGACACACGTCCTCTTCCAGGCAGACTGTTAACATCTCCAGTTGCTCTAAACTTCTTAATTATTGCCCTGATAGTGGAAATTTGTATTTTCAACCATTGAGCTATTTTCTTATAGCCATTTCCTGATTTGTGCTGCTCATCAACCTTTTGCCTTATATCATTACTGTATTCTCGGGTCTTTCCCATAGTGATGGATGACTATGGGAACTTGGCCTGTGTGTCACCTCATATTCATACCCCAGAGAAACAGGAAGTCATGGCTTACCATTTAAGTGTTCCTAATCACTCAAAAAACATTAAATATGAATGGGAATATACTTCAGTTAGATTTTACTCATAAGAATTTATAAGGCTGCCAATAATTAAATATTTATTTAATTTATTTCACATGCATTTTTTTTTCGATCAGTTTACTTCAATTAAAGGTTCAATTTTTGTGAATATTTTGAATGAAAGACCAAGAGGATAAACAATAAAGAAACATTTGTCACAGCCAAATTGTGGTCATATTTACCAAGGGTGTCAATATTAGCAGAGGGCACTTTAGGTTCAGACATGCAGTTGTTGCACTACAACTGGGCGGCAGGTAGTTTAGCTGTCAAGAGCATTGGGCAAGAAACCGAAAGGTTGGTGGTTCGACATCCCCAAACCGAATAAGTGAAAAATGTGTTGGTTTGAGCATGGCACTGAATAAAAGTGTCTGCTAAATGACTAAAATGTATTTTTTATAGATAAACTCCAAACATCAAGCAATGCAGATGTAGAAGCACGGTATCTAGGAAAAACTCCCTAGAAAAGACAAAAATCTAGGAAGAAACCTAGCATTTCCACTCAACACCATGATCCATACAAACACATATTGATTTAGATGTAGAACAACGAGTTACATGTAGATCAGGACCTCCACGCTGTTGATTCTCGCTAAGTAATAGGTGCATTCAACGTCAATACCTCTCACAAATACAAGTAGCTATGAAGTCGATCTCTCCTCCACTTTGAGCCAGGAGAGATTGACATGCATATTATTAATGTTAGCTCTCTGTGTACATCAAAGGGCCAGCCGTGCTGCCCTGTTCTGAGCCAATTGGAATTTTCCTATGTCCCTCTTTGTGGCACCTGACCACACGACTGAACAGTAGTCCAGGTGCGACAAAACTAGGGCCTGTAGGACCTGCCTTGTTGATAGTGTTGAGAAGGTAGAGCAGGGCTTTATTATGGACAGACTTCTCCCCATCTCAGCTACTGTTGTATCAATATGTTTTGACCATGACAGTTTATAATCCAGGGTTACTCCAAACAGTTTAGTCTCCTCAACTTGCTCAATTTCCCATTATTCATTACAATATTTAGTTGAGGTTTAGGGTTTAGTGAATGATTTGTCCCAAATACAATGCTTTTAGTTTTAGGAATATTTAGGACTAACTTATTTCTTGCCACCCATTCTGAAACTAAATGCAACTCTTTGTTAAGTGTTGAAGTCATTTCAGTCGCTCTAGTAGCTGATGTGTATAGTGTTGAGTCATCCGCATACATAAACACACTGGTCTTACTCAAAGCCAGTGGCATGTCGTGAAAAAAGTAAGGGGCCTAGACAGCTGCCCTGGGTAATTCCTGATTCTACCTGGATTATGTTGGATAGGCTTCCATTAAAGAACACCCTATGTGTTCTGTTAGACAGGTAACTCTTTATCCACGATATAGCATGGGGTGTAAAGCCATAACAGCAGCAGACTATGATCAGGCTGATTGGTTGACTATTTGAGCCAGTTAAAGGGGCTTTACTATTCTTAGGTAGGGGAATGACTTTTGCTTCTCTCTTAAATTTAAGATATGGCAAATATGACTGGCAATATCGTCTGCTATTATCCTTAGTAATTTTCTATCCAAGTTGCCAGACCCGGGAGGCTTGTCAATCATTTTTTCACCTCTTCAACACTTATTTTACAGAATTCTAAATTACAATGCTTGTATTTCAGGATTTGGTCAGATATACTTGGATGTGTAGTGTCAACTATTAAAGTAGTTGGCAACACCATTTCTGGCCTGCAGGCGTCACACAGGTGTCAGGGACCGGGGGACCCATATCCTGACCAATGCTGTGCGCTCTAAAGGATAGGGGGGTCCATTTAATTGAGAGGGTACCCAAAGAAAATGTTGACATTGTCAGAGGGCACAGATAGAGAAGGTGAAAATGTAGGGTTCCTGTCCTGTAATATGTTCAACTTAATGTAACCCAATCTAATAGGTACATTGGAAAAGGGAATTGTCTTATTTTCATGTTTTTTGTGAAAAGCTGAAAATCTTCTTCCTCTCTCTGCACTCTCGCTATTTCATCATTGTCACTTTCCAGGGGGCTACAGGTAGTGTCAGAGAAAGCCATGAGGAAGACAAAGGAGCGCTGATCACAAAAGGGCTTCTCATAGTGGGAGTGTGCCCGATTGCTAGGAAGTCAAACGACACAGAGAGAAGTCAAATTGGGAGTCAACCAAAGAAAGGGAGCGAAAGAGTACACGAAAAAAAAAAAAACGTTTACATTATGCAGTGTCAGTAAAGACTGGTAGAGAACGCGGTGTATTTTTAATATAAGAGACCAGTGTTTTGTTTTGGGAAGGTACAAGAAGAAATCGAAGTCGCAGAAAGTCTTTCTCTACAACTAGAACCTTTCTCTCAACGTTGTGTAGTTATTTTTTTTTTAGAAGAAAAACAACTGAAGTAAGTATTTTTTTTTAATTATTATTGGAAACCTCTAACATATTTTAGTTGACTTTGTATTTAAAAGCGACACTGAAAGCTAGCAAATGTGCCGAAATGCCACAAAAGCAAGCACTTCTCACACACGTGGCACAAGGCTTCTAACTATTAGCTATTTCATTACATTTTGGTTTAGCTGAAGTATCTGAATGGCGTTTTGGCAGTTGCTTTCAGACGTAGCTACCTATATGTGCGTGTTAATTCGTTATTAAAATGACGATTTATGTTATGATATTTGCTTATTGCTATTTTTGGATGACAATAATAATGCCGATTAATTAGGTAACTAGCTTGTTAGGGAACTCTCTGTGTTACTGAGCTGACGTCAACCAGGTTAGCTAAAGTTACCATTTTGGAAATGACTGTAGTTAACCGAGCCGGCTACTTTTGTCCACATTTGGCAAACCGGTCATTGTGAATATTTTGGCATTGTAACTAACTACAGCTAGCTAATGTGTCAAAATAAACTTGGTTATTGAGCCACACATTTTAACGAATATATAGTACCAGTCAAAAGTTTGGACACACCTACTCATTCCAGGGTTTTTCAGTATTTTTACTATTTTCTACATTGTAGAATAATAGTGAAGACATCAAACCTATTAAATAACACATATGGAATCATGTAGTAACCAAACAAGTGTTAAACAAATCAAAATATATTTGAGATTCTTGAAACTAGTCACCCTTTGCCTTGATGGCAGCTTTGCACACTCTTCGCATTCTCTCAACCAGCTTGATGAGGTAGTCACCTGGAATGCATTTCAATTAGCAGGTGTGGCTTGTTAAAGGTTAATTTGTGTAATTTATTTCCTTAATGTGTTTGAGCCAATCAGTTGTGTTGTGACAAGGTAAGGTTGGTATACAGAAGATAGCCCTATTTGTGACGTAAATTGAGTATGTAGTATGCTAATTGGTCATAGTATGGATAGAGTTAGTATGCCAAAAGTTCCTGGATGTCGTACTACATTCGCCAAAATACGAAGTATACACGCAGTGTAAACATACTATTTCTGTACTTTTAGCGCCCATAATGCAGTTCTTCGTGGTTTCACAACGTTTTCAGGGTTGAAGAAAATTGTGGAAAATATGCAGCTGAAGTCAAACGAGAGAGGATACAAATTCATTGCTAATTATTACAAATGTTAAGCAATGTAATAAAGTAATGACTTTTCAAATAAGTTACACTACGATGACAATGTGTTAGCTGCGCTATCCTTACGAACTGCATAGCATATATCATTACAGCAGTAGGTACTATCCGTTATGTTAGCTAGCTACCTCGATAGTTGGCTACTAATGCATAGAACTTGCCAGTATAATAACTGTATGCTATCTAACTAACTACCCAACGTTCATTGACTTGATGATTCATGTCATTCTTAGCTAAGTGGTATAGTCGTTGTGCGTTCTCAATGGACATACATTCGCTAACAAAAATATCTAGCTAGTAATTTGTTATGCTAACGAGCTAGCAAAAGGTTGCATAGCAACATAATCAACTTCCGGTAGACAGGCGTTGCGCTAGTATGCTCAACTGAAAGGATACCATTTGTTTACAGTATACTAAAATTAACTAATAGTATGTAGTATATACTCATTAAGTATGTTAGTATGGGTATTCGAACACAGCCCAAGTCCATATTTTGGCAAGAACATCTCAAATAAGCAAAGAGAAACGACAGTCCGTCATTGCTTTAAGACATGAAGGTCAGTCAATCCGGAAAATGAAAGTTTCTTCAAGTGCAGTCGCAAAAACCATCAGGCGCTATGATGAAACTGTCTCTCATGAGGACCGCCACAGGAAAGGAAGACCCAGAGTTACCTCTGCTGCAGAGAATAAGTTCATTAGAATTACCAGCCTCAGAAATCGGCAATTAACTGCACCTCAGATTGCAGACAAAATAAAAGTAACAGACACATCTCAACATCAACTGTTCAGAGGAGACTGCATGAATCAGGCCTTCGTGGTTGATTTGCTGCAAAGAAAACCACTACTGAAGGACACCAATAAGAAGAGACTTGCATGGGCCAAGAAACACGAGCAATGGACATTAGACTGGTGGAAATCTGTCCTTTGGTCTGATGAGTCCAAATTTTTGATTTTTGTTTCCAACCTCTGTGTCTTTGTGAGACACAGAGTAGGTGAACGGATGATCTCTGCATGTGTGGTTCGCACCGTAAAGCATGGAGAAGGAGGGATGGCGTGGGGGTGCTTTACTGATGACACTGTCTGTGATTTATGTAGAATTCAAGGCATACTTAACCTTTATGGCTACCACAGAATTCTGCAGCGATACGCAATTCCATCTGGTTTGCGCTTATAGTGGCACTATAATTTGTTTTTCAACAGGCTGTGTAAGGGCTGTTTGACCAAGGAGAGTGATTGAGTGCTGCATCAGATGACCTGGCCTCCACAATCACCTGACCTCAACCCAATTGAGATGGTTTGGGATGAGTTGGACCGCAGAGTGAAGGAAAAGCAGCCAACAAGTGCTCATTATATGTGGGAACTCCTTCAAGACTGTTAGAAAAGCATTCCAGGTGACTACCTCATGAAGCTGATTGAGAGAATGCCAAGAGTGTGCAAAGCAGTCATCAAGGCAAAGAGTGGCTACTTTGAAGAATCTAATATACTTTTTTGGTTACTACATGATTCCATATGTGTTTATTCTACAATGTAGAAAATTGTAAAAAATAAACTGTATATACATTTGAAGTCGGAAGTTTACATACACATAGGTTGAAGTCATTGAAACTCATTTTAATCACTCCACAGATTTCATGTTAACAAACTATAGTTTTGGCAAGTCGGTTAGGACATATACTTTGTGCATGACACAAGTAATTCTTCCAACAATTGTTTATAGACAGATTATTTCACTTATAATTCACTATATCACAATTCCAGTCGGTCAGAAGTTTTCATACACTTGACTATGCCTTTAAACTGCTTGGAAAATTCCAGAAAATTATGTCATGGCTTTAGAAGCTTCTGATAGGCTAATTGACATAATTTGAGTCAATTCTAGGTGTACCTGTGGATGTATTTCAAGGCCTACCTTCAAACTCAGTGCCTCTTCGCTAGACGTCATGAGAAAATCAAAAGAAATCAGCTGACCTCAGAAAAAAAATGTAGACCTCCAAGTCTGGTTCATCCTTGGGAGCAATTTCCAAACGCCTGTAGGTACCACGTTCATCTGTAGTCTAGTACGCAAGTATAAGCACCATGGGACCACGCAGCTGTCATATCGCTCAGGAAGGAGACGCGTTCTGTCTCCTAGAGATGAACATGCTTTGGTACGAAAAGTGCAAATTAATCCCAGAACAACAGCAAAGGACTTTGTGAAGATGCTGGAGGAAACAGGTACAAAAGTATCTATATCCACAGTAAAACGAGTCCTATATCGATATAACATCAATCCTATAGAAAATGTGAGGGCAGAACTGGAAAAGTGTGTGCGAGCAAGGAGGCCTACAAACCTGACTCAGTTACACCAGTTCTGTCAGGAAGAATGGGCCAAAATTCACCCAATTTATTGTGGGAAGCTTGTGGAAGGCTACCAGAAACGTTTGACCCAAGTTAAACAATTTAAAGGCAATGCTACCAAATACTAATTGAATGTATGTAAACTTCTGACCCACTGGGAATGTGATGAAAAAATAAAAGCTGAAATAAATAATTCTCATTTCACATTCTTAAAATAATGTGGTGATCCTAACTGACCTAAGACAGGGCATTTTTACTAGGATTAAATGTCAGGAATTGTGAAACTGAGTTTAAATGTATTTGGCTAAGGTGTATGTAAACTTCCGACTTCAACTTTCCAGACCACTGGCAAACTACCTAGGACAGGTCGTCCCACCAAAGTCAGCCCAAGAGCTGACCGTAAGATGCTCATAGACGTTTGCCAGTGGTCTGGGATTTTGCTTGGATTTGGAACCCCTCCCAGACTCATGGGCATCAATAATTTTTATTTTGAGGGCCTTGGTCTTGGTCTTTGATCTTGATGTTTTACCACACACACATGGTTAAGATCAAACCAGACCAATTTTCTTATCTTTATGGAAGGCTGGACCCTCCTAAGTTTCTCTCTGATGTTTTCTAATCATTTGCACTTGTTTTGGTACCTAATTCTAATTGTAGCCATTTTATATGATGGTAAAGGTAGGGGTGTACCAACTTGTTTATTTTAATTTCATAACATTTTCCCCAAACATTTTTGTGTGATTTGTTAAATTGGATAACCTTTATCTGTCAATAGTGTTGAAGTGAAGATTACATATCCATCTGTCCATATATGTAAAAAAAAAAAAGGCAACTTTCCAGGAGGTGTACTTACTTTTTCACATTACTGTATACAGTGGGGAGAACAAGTATTTGATACACTGCCGATTTTGCAGGTTTTCCCACTTACAAAGCATGTAGAGGTCTGTCATTTTTATCATAGGTACACTTCAACTGTGAGAGACGGAATCTAAAACAAAAATCCAGAAAATCACATTGTATGATTTTTAAATAATTAATTTGCATTTTATTGCATGACATAAGTATTTGATCACCTACCAACCAGTAAGAATTCCGGCTCTCACAGACCTGTTAGTTTTTCTTTAAGAAGCCCTCCTGTTCTCCACTCATTACTGCACCTATTTGAACTCGTTACCTGTATAAAAGACACCTGTCCACACACTCAATCAAACAGACTCCAACCTCTCCACAATGGCCAAGACCAGAGAGCTGTGTAAGGACATCAGGGATAAAATTGTAGACCTGCACAAGGCTGGGATGGGCTACAGGACAATAGGCAAGCAGCTTGGTGAGAAGGCAACAACTGTTGGCGCAATTATTAGAAAATGGAAGAAGTTCAAGATGACGGTCAATCTCCCTCGGTCTGGGGCACCGTGCAAGATCTCACCTCGTGGGGCATCAATGATCATGAGGAAGGTGAGGGATCAGCCCAGAACTACACGGCAGGACCTGGTCAATGTCCTGAAGAGAGCTGGGACCACAGTCTCAAAGAAAACCATTAGTAACACACTACGCCGTCATGGATTAAAATCCTGCAGCGCACGCAAGGTCCCCGTGCTCAAGCCAGCGCATGTCCAGGCCCGTCTGAAGTTTGCCAATGACCATCTGGATGATCCAGAGGAGGAATGGGAGAAGGTCATGTGGTCTGATGAGACTAAAATAGAGCTTTTTGGTCTAAACTCCACTCGCCGTGTTTGGAGGAAGAAGAAGGATGAGTACAACCCCAAGAACACCATCCCAACCGTGAAGCATGGAGGTGGAAACATCATTCTTTGGGGATAATTTTCTGCAAAGGGGACAGGATGACTGCACCGTATTGAGGGGAGGATGGATGGGGCCATGTATCGCGAGATCTTGGCCAACAACCTCCTTCCCTCAGTAAGAGCATTGAAGATGGGTGTGGCTGGGTCTTCCAGCATGACAACGACCCGAAACACACAGCCAGGGCAATTAAGGAGTGGCTCCGTAAGAAGCATCTCAAGGTCCTGGAGTGGCCTAGCCAGTCTCCAGACCTGAACCCAATAGAAAATCTTTGGAGGGAGCTGAAAGTCCGTATTGCCCAGCGACAGCCCCGAAACCTGAAGGATCTGTATGGAGGAGTGGGCCAAAATCCCTGCTGCAGTGTGTGCAAACCTGGTCAAGAACTACAGGAAACGAATGATCTCTGTAATTGCAAACAAAGGTTTCTGTACCAAATATTAAGTTCTGCTTTTCAGATGTATCAAATACTTATGTCATGCAATAAAATGCAAATGAATTACTTAAAAATCATACAATGTGATTTTCTGGATTTTTGTTTTAGATTCCGTCACTCACAGTTGAAGAGTACCTATGATAAACATTACAGACTTCTACATGCTTTGCCAATTTTGCAGGTTTTCCTACTTACAGTGTATCAAATACTTGTTCTCCCCACTGTATATCCATTGTTGTGTCCTGAATTTGAGGACATGAGGTCGGTAACCAGAGACAAGTTCGAGGTCAGGCCCGCAGAGAGACAGCTGTGAGCAAGTCACTGACCACGCACTATCGGCGGGTTTGCGATTTTTAGACACTGGGGAACAGAAGTCCCGTGCTGTGTCGTTTTATTGAATGAAAGTTAATAGTTTTCTCTGATTTCTTGTCCTGTTGTTAAGCTCGTGGAGGTCGGTAAACCCCACTGGTCAAGGTCAGATTCAGAATGATCTCTTGGGGAGAGAGAGAGTCAAGAGAATGACAGTTTTAAAAACTCTGTAATAATAACCGTGTCATAAGGCTTTTTAATAGGCTTCCAAGTGTTTTCAAACCTCTTAACCTACACACAGCCTTATTCATAGCTGAGTAGAAGTTTGGAACAGCATGTTGCATCATTCAGCTAGGTGTGTACAGTAGTCTGCAAACAGGCACTGCAGGATATCGTGTGGGTTTGTTTTCCTCACTTACTCGCTCTTTCTCCGATGCACACAAACATGACACACTTTCCTGTGGTATGATAGGGGTTGACAGGTGTTTGTTAAATTACCTTGTTTCTTTGTTCTTCTACTTGTGTATTCACCTTCGCTCCCAGGACTGTGCTAATGGAGGAGTCGTTCAGTTGGGTGTAAACCTGGCTGTACGTCTAGTTTTGGATTGAAGAAAAGATAGACAGACTTGTATAACTCAGTTTGCACTCTTATGTTAAATGTTTCTGTCGTTGCACGTGCTACCACTGGCACACACGGGTTACTACAGGCACAGATAGACCTCGGTCTCATCTAAAATAGCACAGGCCTTTTCTCTGTATATGAAACCCCTTTTCGGTTCCAGGTAGAACCCGTTTTGTGTTCTAGAGAGTGTGTGTGTGTGTGTAGACTGGAAGGGATCCTCTGGAAGTCCAATTTGTGTGACTACTGTAGATCCTAGGACTAGGCCCTATACTTAGCTGATGCATACTGTTGTTGTTGTGGAGACAGCGTTATTGTCGCAGTCAGTCAATGTCCTTCTCTATTCCCTCAATCACAGATGGCACGCTAGTAACTCAAAATATTAGAATGTGACCATCACAGTTTTAAGATGGGTAAATAACTCTACAAATGATGAGGAATAGCATGTTATAGACAGAAGTTGGATGATTGCCAATATAATGTATAGGTCAGAGTTACTGTACATTTACAGACTTAAGTTGCTAAGTGCCTGTAAAGATGTTACTCATTGTTGAGAGGGTAAAGAGTCATGTGTCCAGCATGGGGTGTCAGTTACAAGATAAATCCCCTTCTTCAGATGTTTTCTTGGGACAAAGGAGTGCGCTGGACTATCCTTAATCACATTACACACAGTCACACACACACTCTCTATCTCCCCCCGACACACACCACCCATTTCCTCTCTCTCTCACAGCCATTTCTCAGTTTTGTATTGCTATCCTTGTGTGGACCAAATAATTGATTGCCATCCAAAATCCTATTTTCCCTAAATCTAACCCTTAACCAAAACCCTAAGCCGAACCTTAACCACTGACCCTAAAACTATACCTAACCCTAAACTGAATTCCAACCTAACACCTAAGCCTAAAATAAATTAATACAATTTATTTGCCTATAAGCAAAATGTCCCTACTTGTCCAAATGTTCCTTGTTTTACTGTCCTTGTGAGGACTTCTGGTACCCACAAGGATAGTTAAACATATAAACACACACACACAGGACTCATTCATAAAGTATGTTGAATGGGTTTCCTGTTCACATCTGTCCAACCCCCACTTAAGCAAACTCCACAGACGTAAGCGCCCCAAGCCCCCCCCCCCCCCCCCAAGTCAGAGACTGATGTCACCTGTCCTCTGTGGTGTTGCAGAGGCAGACGGTTGTCTTCTATTGATTTTAACTAAAAATGCTATTTATTATGAAAGCCGACCAGGGGATTTGGTGGGTGACGTGGCATGACCTTGTTTTGTCAGAGCTGTGCTGTTGTTTGAACTCATTCTAAATTCCAGAGGGGTGACTTACTGATTTGATTCTAGCCAGTGTCCACTTGTCAAAGTGACGTACTGGCCTATAGCTGGAAATGTGTTGTCTAATACTGTACTTTTGGCTGTAACGTTAATTAATCTCTCGCTCTCTCTCTGAGCAGCAATGGCGCCCTCTCTCCTCCAGGCCTATAGAAGGCGCTGGTGGATGGCTGTGACAGCGGTGTTGGAGAACCTGCTGTGTTCCGCTGTGCTGCTGGGATGGGGCTCCCTTCTCCTCATGCTGAAGGGCGAGGGCTTCTACTCACACCTCTGCTCAGGTAGGACACACACAATCAGAGGAGGAAGACACACACACATACACTGTCCCTCATGCACGCACACTATTCTTCAGCATACATTATACGTTATCAGGGATGAGGGGCAACCACTCTCACTCCGCCCCTTCTCTCCCATAGAGAACGACACGAATGCCCAAGTGCTGGCGGTGGGCAACATTTCCTCCTGGGAGAGTGGTATCTGGGTGAGCTGTGTGGACCAGGAGGAGATGCTCAACTTGGGTTTCACCATCGGCTCCTTCCTCCTCAGCGCTGCCACCCTGCCCCTGGGCATCCTCATGGACAAGTACGGCCCGCGCCCACTACGCCTCCTCGGCAGGTAATAGTAGAACACAAACTAGTGGTTAACTTGCTGTTAACCTACGCTATTATGTAAAAGAGCATACATTACTGTTGGGGCGGCGGTAGCCTTGAGAGTTAGCCGGCGAGTTACCGGCTTCAATATCCTGTATAACATCAATCGCCGTTGTGCCCTTGAGCAAGGCACTTTACCACTTAAGTGCTCCAGGGCTGCTGCTCTGTATTAAACCAAATATTGTATTGTATGGTATTGCTCCTGCAGGCACACAGGTTCTCAACTTAGCCTATTTAGAGAGAAATTCCACGCCAAAGTTTTTGGGGTATTTCTTTCATTCGTCCATTGTTGATGTAGTACCAACATTTTGTTGCATGTCAGCAAACACCGTTTTCAAGATATATACCTTTTAGAATACTTGAAAATTTGATTGCTGACATGCAAAACATTTTAGGACTATATTAACAATGAACTAATGTAACAAATACCAAAAATAGTTTTTGGGTGGAATTTTCCTTTTTATTATGCTAAGTTGAGAGCCTGTGAGGCCCTTGTGCCTGCAGGAACAATACCATAACGAAACAAATACAACGTTTTCCTTTAACTACCTGCTGATGGTCCTCATCGTGCTTCCCATTGTATTCAAACTGATTGGGAATGTTAAGCCCCCCAGTACATTCACACCTGGCCTAATGATTCAGATTGTTTAATTGTCACATGTACAGGGTTGCAGGTGTGATTGCAGGGTACAGTGAAAATCTTAGGCTTTGAGATCCAACATAGATAGATAGGTACTTTATTGATCCCCGATGGGAAATTTCTTCGTTAAGCAGCTATGAAAAAACACAGGGCAGGTGCAAAATGCCAGAACGAAATACACAAAAGACAGATACACGATACATAGTGCGGCAGTATGAAAATGTATAAAAATACAAGAAGTCTGGAGTGCAAAAAGCTATAAAAAGGCATTGCATAGTATGGGTGAATGGCTGAATATGTACACTATACATTGTTACAGAGTGTTAGGTGAAAAAATTATAAATATTGCAAGTTGATATAGATAAGGAATATTTGCATGGTTAACTCTACTATACAGGTCGATGGCAGAGAAAGATATATTAAATAGCTAAATGTGCGTATGATATAAGTGAGGGTAATAATAGTTTACTTAATATACATTCTGGTTAAATTAACAGGCAAGTGAATATTTGCATGGTTAAATTAACTGTACAGGTAAATGACAGGAAGAGATACTCAAATAACTAAATGTGCGTATGAAATAATTTAGGGTAACAATAATAATTCCCTTAAAATACAGGGTTTAATTACAGCGCTCTCTGGCACACCGTGGTGGGATCAGTCTGTGACTGAAGGTGCTCTGCATCATAACCATGGCATGCGGAGGGTGGGTGACGTTGTCCATGATGGCCAGCAGTTTGGCCATCATGGACCACAGGCTGGTAGAAAGTATGCAGTAGTTTACTGCACACGTTGAAGGACCTAAGCCTCCTCAGAAAGTAGAGTCGGCTCTGGCCCTTTTTGTACAGGGCCCCGGTGTTACCAGCCCATTCCAGCCTGCTGTCCATATGGACTCCCAGGAACTTGTACGAACCAACCATTTCCACATCCATCCTCTGTATAGGGACTGCAGTCGGTTTGGCCTTGGTTCTCCTGAAGTCTACAACCATCTCCTTTGTTTTAATGATGTTGAGCTGAAGGTGATGTTGAGCTGAAGGTGGTTCTGCTCACACCACAACACAAAGTCATTGATATAGTCCGTTATGCAGTCTGTAAGTCCATCAATGTCCTCCCCATGAGCCTCACAGAGCACATCCCAGTCTGTTGTCTCAAAACAGTCCTGTAGGGCCTCATTCGCCTCCGGGGACCATCTCCTAATGGTCCTAGTGGTCGCTGGCTGCTGTTGGACAATAGGCCTGTAGAGTAGGGTGAGGTGGACAAGGTTGTGATCCGATCAACCGAGGGGAGGGGGGAGTGCTTCACATTAGCATATAACAAGTCCAGAGTTGTATTATTCCTGGTTGGGCACTTCACAAACTATTTGAACGTGGGCAGTGTTGAAGAGGGAGATGCATGGTTAAAATCCCCCAAAATGGCAAAGAAGGCACTGGGATGTGCACTTCATAATCCTGAACTATTATAGTTCAACTGTTTCAAAAAAACTAAAACAACAATTAACGCACAAACAATGGGAGCTGCTTAACAGGCGACCAGCAGGGCGGCGCCAATCTCACATGCAGGACTATTGAAATAAAATAATTAAAATTGTAATAAAAACAATATAAATAGATATAGCACTATATACTCAATAACAACTGTAGCAGTGATTTAATAAATAAATAAATGTCCATTGGGGTGGACGAGACTGAGGGGATTCGGTGGAATGACCATAGGGGGAGCAGCAGCATGACCGTTAAGTGAAATAAAAACAAAGTAATAATATACATATTAACAACTGCAACAGTGATTAATGTAGTTGGGGTGGGGGCAGAGTAAAGTCCGCTGGCAGGGGGGAGTAGTAGGAGGGAGCAGGTAGCTGACTAGTGGTGGCTGTTCAGCAGCCTGATGGTCTGAGGGTAGAAACTATTGGCGAGTCGCTGTCGTGCCTTCACTACGGTGTCTGTGTGCGTCGTCCGCTGATCTGTCATGGCGGTAGGTGAATTGGAGAGTGTTAAGTGTGTCGGCGGTGATATGGTCTTTAACTAGCCTCTCGAAGCACTTCATGATGACAGAAGTGAGTGCTACTGGTCGGTAGTCGTTCAGTTACTTTCCCTTTCTTGAGCACAGGGAGGATAGTGGACATCTTGAAGCAGGTGTGTATCGAGGCCTGAGCAAGGGAGAGATTGAAAAACTCAGAACACAACAGCCTGCTGGTCTGCACATGTTCGGATGGCACGGCTAGAGATGCTATCTGGGCAGGCAGCCATGCAAGGGTTAACACGTTTGAATGACTTGCATATGTCCTCATTGGAGACTGTGAGTGTGTAGCCCACATTGTCATCGGGGGCTCTCCTCAGCAGCTCTGGGTCATTGTGCTAGAATCTTGAGAAAAATATGTTCATCCCGTCCGGTAGGGTGGCGTTGGTGACCGTGATGTTGCTGGCTTTCTTTTTGTAATCAGTGATCGATAGGAGCCACTGCCGCATACTCTTTGTGTCCAACACACTGGATTGTCCCGCCACATTGTCTCTATACTTTTGTTTCGACATCTTGATTGATCTGTGTCAAGTCATATTTGGACTGTTTAATCAAACTATTGTCCCCGGTCACCTTGCCCTGTTTATAAGCAGCATCTCTTTTTCAGTTTTCCTACAAGGCTGCTATCAATCCATGTTTTTTTGATTCGGGTACATTTTGAAAGATACTATCGGTATCACGTCATCTACGCATTTTATAATGACTCCGGGGACTGACTCAAAATTCTGATTGTTCGGACCAACGCTGTACCTGATCACCGGAACTTCCATCTTGAATCTTTGTTTGTAGTTTGGGAGAAGCAAGATGGAGTCATGTTCAGATTTTCCGAGGAGGACGAGAGAGGGCCTTATACAGTACCTGTGCCCGAAAAGGTGTGTAGCAGTGGTCAAGAGTAGAATTTCCGCGACTTAGACAGTCAATGTGTTGGTGGCAATTTGGGAGCACGGTTCTCAAAATTATTTGGTTTAAGTCCCCCTGCAATAATGAACGCTGCCTCCGGGAATGCGGTCTCCAGTGTGTTCAGGGTCCAATGAAGATCTAGGAGAGCCTTTTTGGTGTCTGCTTGGTGCGGGATGTACACCGCCATGGCGACAATCCCGGTGAACTCTTTCGGCAGGTAAAAGGTACAGCATTTTATGATCAAGTCGGCGAAGCGGAAATTAGCACGTTCCTGTACGTTTCCCCCGTCGCACCATGTGTTGGTCATAAAGCAGAGCCCGTCACCCTTGCTCTTGCCAGAGAGAGCCCGCTTCTTATCCGCTCAAAAAAAAATTTTAAAACCCGCTGGTTGTATATAATCCGCCTGGATGCCGGAGGAAAAGCCAAGTCTCAGAGTAAGTCTGATGTCCCTCTGGAAGGAGATCCTTGCTCTGGGTTTGTCAAGTTTGTTCAATGGGCAATCAGCGAGCAGAACTTTGCAAAGCCGTGAAAATGAAGTCCACAGAGTTGCAATGTTAAAGGGTCTTCACATTTACTAGACTTTTCTCAGAAATACCCTCTGTTACACATATACTGCAATGTAAACCTGCCAACATGTCATGTCTAGACCACTACCTCTGGAAGTAGCACACAACACTCGCCCACCAGTTGCCCCTCTCTACACTGAGAAAAGAAACCTATCTAGAACCTAAAAAGGTTATTCCCCATTGGAAAACCCTTTCATTAAACCTTTTTGGTTCCAGATAGAACCCTATTGGGTTCCATGTAGAACCTTTCCCACATAGTTTTTCCGGAAGTTGTAGTAACAGCCTGTTACATTCTGAAATGATTGCCGTAGCTTTAAATCTGAAGCGTTTATTGAAATTATTTTTGCTTGACTGCACTGAGATCCAGGCAAGAATCAACTCCCCAGGAAATGTTTAACGTTTTCAGCGAAACATCAGCATTCAGCTACAGCCAGCATGTTTATGTGGGGATTCAGGAATTATTTTGTTTAGCTAGCTAACGGTACCTAGCTGTGCAGTCTATATTATAATATGAATGACACTGTATGATAACGTTACAGTACTTTTATATTGGTATAGGAGGGTTAAACGTTCATTATTGATATGCTAACATGACTTGATCATGATGCATGTTTGTTCACTAGCAGGAGTTAGCTGTGTATTGTCACCTAATTTAATGTGTATGGACAAGAATATAAACCCTTTAATTGTCTACACATGCTTGTGGATTATTGCATTATTCACAAGTGTAATATGGTTTGGTTGCATTATTCAATATTGTATTATGTTTTAGTTGCTCGGATTGTTAAATAGTTTGTGCTTACTGGCTAGTGGCTACTGAAAATTTTACAGGCATTTTGAGCTGCGGACCAAGAATGTTGCGTTGCCAGCCACAACGAAAGGTAAAGCAAGGATGGAATGTGAATTGAAAAGTATAAATATCTTTCGCCACTCCATTCCTCAGACTCTCCTTCATCTCTCGTAGTGGGAATAGGGCCTTTATTTATTCTGTGTGTTTGTCTTTGTGTGTGTGTTTGAGAACTCTAATGATAGATAGTGGGTGTAGGAGAACACCGGCCTCGTTGGAATCTCTTCCGGGGGAAATAGAGGGAGAGAGAAAATAGCAAAAAGAGAGAGAGATTTGACTAATAAACCTTTCTCATCTCTCATTGGCTTGAAATGGAATGTTATTTGTTAATAAATGTATAATAATGTATTTTATTTTTTCTCCAGTTTTTGTTTTGGTCTCTCCTGTGCCATAATGTCAATATCAGCGTACGATCCTCATCGTAAGTGACAAACATCCACAACAACACAAAATATACACACAGTCACTTGCTGATACCTGTAGACGATAAACCTAGTTATTTTTAAACAATGCTTTGCTCTTCTCTCATCAGGGCTCTCTGCTCTCATCTTTCTGGCCCTCTCCTTCAACGGCTTCGGAGGAATCTGCTTGACCTTCACCTCCCTCACGGTGAGACACACACACAACAAATTCTATGCAGAACAATATTTCACTGCAATACTATTCTCTACACTGCTCAAACAAGACAGGCTGAAGCTCCAGTCACTTAACATACAGACAGTTCCTCCACACTGCCTGTTTCTCTCAGAATGCACTCAACAGTTTCTTTCAAAACAACAATAAAACTGCTTCTTCTATATTGCTTCTAAAATGAATCCACATTTTTTTTTTCTATTATAATATTAATTTGTATCTTTCTCTTTGCAAAATGCGAGTCAGTCTAAGAAAGCTAGCATGTTCCAAAGTGAATCGCTAATGCTAATCGCTAACTGGCCTTTAGCTAAATGCACTAGCTAGGGCAAAGCAAAAGTTAACACTAACACAGGTTGATACCTGTGGTGGTTTATATCAGCATGTTGTTTGTGCAACGGCGTGTTCTGAATCATATAGCCTATTCTAAAATCTATGCATCTATTCAAATGCTATTAGGGTCCTCTGAGAAACACTGACCAGCACTTTGGTTCCTACCCTGTCATAACTCCTACCTGGCTTTTTTTTTGTAATGACAAACAACACCAACCATAGAATTTGAATAATCCTTCTCTTTCTATGATTCCATCAATTCACCCAAGTGTTTTGATCTGTCTCGCAAGGCAAATCGCAATATTTATATAAAAAAAGAAAACTCAATTAGATTTTTTTTGCCCATATCGCCCTAACCTGCTAACTCTACAGTTATGCTAACATTTGGTGGCACAGAAAGAAAGTGAAAGGAAATCTTCTTCAGATGTGCATCAAAAGGAATTAAGATTCATATAGGCACAATGTAGGCTATATCTCAATCCATTAAAAGAAATCTGTTTCTGGTGCTCCTACATTTTATATATGTAAAATGTTATATTGGTAGAACTGGTGCTCCTAACTAAAAATTAGGCGCACCAGTGCTACCAATAGAACATTTTAATTCATACAACAGGGTTGGTCTAATCCTGAATGCTGATTGGTTAAAACCGCATTCCAGCCGGTGTCTATTCCACAAGTTAACACCGGCTAAATCTATGATGTTAAAATGCCTATTTACGGGGCCTCCCGAGTGGCGCAGCGGTCTCGATCCCAGCCGGCCGTGACTGGGAGACAATGGGTTAAGCGAGCAATGTGTCAAGAAGCAGTGCTGCTTGGCAGGGTCGTGTTCCGGAGGACGCATGGCTCTCGACCTTCACCTCTTCTGAGTCCGTAGGGGAGTAGCAGCAATGGGACAAGACTGTAACTACCAATTGGATATCACGAAGTTGGGGAGTGAAAGTAAATAAAATACATTACTGCCTATTTACTCTGTTCCATCTGACTGCGCAATCCACTGTCTCATCAACCCAGCCAGGCAATTTATAAACTTGATCTTCACTATAAAATGCATATAGACATTATCTCACATTTCTTTTAGACTTAACATTTTGTTTTCAACAGCGGAGATTTTGTATAAACCTTGCTGTCTGTCTCTGACATTTGCAACATTGTTTCAATATTCAAATTCGATCTCCAGCTGTCCCATAGTAATGAACGCGTCGGGACGAGACAGACAGGCAGGCAGCATTTCTCAGTCAGTCGAAATCATGAATCATCTGGCGTAATTTTTATGGATATACAGTCGTATGAAAAGGTTTGGGCACCCCTGACAATTTCCATGATTTCCATTTATAAATAATTGGGTGTTTGGATCAGCAATTTCATTTTGATCAATCAAATAACTGATGGACACAGTAATATTTCAGTAGTGAAATGAGGTTTATTGGATTAACAGAAAATGTGCAATATGCATCAAAACGAAATTACAGGTGCATAAATTTGGGCACCCCAACAGAAAAATCACATCAATATTTAGTAGAGCCTCCTTTTGCTAAAATAACAGCCTCTAGATGTTTCCTATAGCCTCTAATGAGCGTCTGGATTCTGGATGAAGGTATTTTGGACCATTCCTCTTTACAAAACATCTCCAGTTCAGTTAGGTTTTATGGTTGCCGAGCATGGACAGCCCGCTTCAAATCATCCCACAGATTCTCAATGATATTCAGGTCTGGGGACTGGGATGGCCATTCCTGAACATTGTACTTGTTCCTCTGCATAAATGCCCGGGTAGATTTTGAGCAGTGTTTTGGGTCATTGTCTTGTTGAAATATCCAGCCCCGGTGTAACTTTGACTGATTCTTCAAAATTGTTCCCAAGAATCTGCTGATATTGAGTGGAATCCATGCGACCCTCAACTTTAACAAGATTTCCAGTACCGGCACTGGCGCCACAGCCCCACAGCATGATGGAACCCCCAACAAATTTTACTGTGTGTAGCAAGTGTTTTTTCTTGGAAAGCTGTGTTATTTTGCCGCCATGCATAACGCCCCTTGTTATGACCAAATAACTCAATATTTGTTTCATCAGTCCACAGCACCTTATTCCAAAATGAAGCTGGCTTGTCCAAATGTGCGTTTGCATACCTCAAGCGACTATGTTTGTGGCGTGTGCAGAAAAGGCTTCTTCCGCATCACTCTCCCGTACAGCTTCTCCTTGTGCAAAGTGCGCTGAATTGTTGAACGATGCACAGTGACACCATCTGCAGCAAGATGTTGTAGGTCTTTGGAGGTGGTCTGTGGGCTGATTTTGACCCTTCTCACCATCCTTCTCCTTTGCCTCTCCGATATTTTACTTGGCCTGCCACTTCTGGCCTTAACAAGAACTGTGCCTGTGGTCTTCCATTTCCTCACTATGTTCCTCACAGTGGACACTGACAGCTTACATCTCTGCAATAGCTTTTTGTAGCCTTCCCCTAAACCATAATGTTGAACAATCTTTGTTTTCAGGTCATTTGAGAGTTGTTTTGAGGCCCCCATGTTGCCACCCTTCAGAGACTTGCAATTGGCCACCTTAAATACCTTTTCTCATGATAGGATGCACTTGTCTATGAAGTTCAAGGCTTAATGAGCTCACCAAACCAATTGTGTGTTCCAATTAATCCGTGCTAAGTAGTTACAGGTATTCAAATCAACAGAATGACAAGGGTGCCCAAATGTTTGCATAGCCTATTTTTCACATCTGATTTAATTTCATACAACTTAATATTGCTACACTAAAAATCTTGGACAATACCCCAGTACTCAGCTTTTATTAGAAAATGAATGGCATGCCACTGTGATCATTTTCTGTGACGATTATTATTATTATTATTATTATTATTATTATTATGCAGCCTCAGAGGGGTGCCCAAACGTTTTCATACGACTGTATACAAAGAAATGTCAATTGAAAAGAGGTCAAAGAAAACAAAGTGCAGTTTGCAGTTTTTCCAGCTTAAATTTAAAGTGATTGTGTTAGCTGTGTTGTTGTCTAGCTCCTTTGAACAACAGTGTCCTGACGAGTGAGCACATGCCAAGCGAAATCACGCCTCATTAGTTCTTGTTATGGATATTAGTTCTTGGATATTTGGATGTATCCAAATAAATGTCACTAGAAAACAGTATTTGATTCTGACAAACTAACTAGTCAAAGCTCAAACCAAGTTTATTCACCCACTGTGTCAAACAGCTGTAAAGACAAAGACATGTTTACTTAGAATGGCCAATAAAAAGAAAAGAACACAGACACTGGACAGAGGAAGATGTTATTTTTCTTTGCAATTCTGCGTAGAAGGCCAGCATCCCGGAGTCGCCTCTTCACTGTTGACGTTGAGACTGGTGTTTTGCGGGTACTATTTAATGAAGCTGCCAGTTGAGGACTTGTGAGGCGTCTGTTTCTCAAACTAGACACTCTAATGTACTTGTCCTCTTGCTCAGTTGTGCACCGGGGCCTCCCACTCCTCTTTCGATTCTGGTTAGAGCCAGTTTGTTCTGTGAAGGGAGTAGTACACAGCGTTGTACGAGATCTTCAGTTTCTTGGCAATTTCTCGCATGGAATAGCCTTCATTTCTTAGAACAAGAATAGACTGACATGTTTCAGAAGAAAGTTCTTTGTTTCTGACAATTTTGAGCCTGTAATCGAACCCACAAATGCTGATTCTCCAGATACTCAACTAGTCTAAAGAAGGCCAGTTTTATTGCTTCTTTAATCAGCACAACAGTTTCCAGCTGTGCTAACATAATTGCAAAATGGTTTTCTAATGATCAATTAGCCTTTTAAAATGATAAACTTGGATTAGCTAACACAACATGCCATTGGAACACAGGAGTGATGGTTGCTGATTAATGGACCTCTGTACGCCTATGTAGATATTCCATAATTAATTAATTTCCAGCTACAATTAACAATGTCTACACTGTTTCTGATCAATTTGATGTTATTTTAATGGACAAAACATTTGCTTTTCTTTCAAAAACAAGGACGTTTCTAAGTGACCCCAAACTTTTGAACGGTAATGTACATAACGAACTAACAGTTTCTGGAATTTGTATTTTTTTCCATCAGTAATATAGCATTGTTACAATATTGTTTTCACTGGCCTTAGTGGGCAACTGACGGATGATTGATTTGACCCAGAAGGTAAAAAAAAAAAAAACGATGTACTGTATGTTGAGCCAAGCAGTATTTTCAAATACTATTTTTAAATGCATGGGAGTGTATTTGAGTCAGTGTATTTGGGTATTTTCAAAAACATTAAAATATTCAAATACTTGTCTTTTCAAATAAAAGATATCTGAATACTTAACTTCAAATGTATGTGAAAGTAATTGAGGTATTTGAACCCAGGTCTGACCATATCACTGAAAAAACAATATCCGTTTTGGCCTGTTTGTATGATGTGCCAACAATGTGGTTTTGAGGCACAGATGAATGACAATTACCCAGTATTGATTATTGAGTAATATGGTGGTGGTCAGCGTCATAGAACTGAGAGGACTGGTTGCCCAAGATAAAGAGTGTTGTGTTGTGTCTGGAAGGTATTTGTTTGTGTGTGCACATCATATGATATGGGGCACCTTGTATGTGTGTATCTTGGGCAACCAGTGTGCTATTATTACCAGACTGAAGTGCTGTGTTACTGTATGTTGGTCAGGTGTTGTTTGGTCCATATCTTAGTCAGCTGTTGTTTAGCCTTTTTCCTTATGGAAATTGTCCCACTTGTGCCTCCACCAATTACAAGGCCTGACTCGTCACACACCCCCCTCTCTGCTCCACCCATACACCTCTACCCAAAACACAAGGGCGCTCACTCTTCCCCCACCCCCCCCTCTTCTCAGAGCGTTTCTTCGTTATCTCACACGTACACCAATCTTGATAGATATTGACATTCACTCCTCTCTGTTTTGTCCCTTTTCTGACCCCTCTCTACGATGTCTCTGTTTTGCCAAAATGCAAGCGGTTCCACATGTGACAGATTAATATCTCAGAGACATAGAAAGATGGGGAACCTAGTAGCAACAACTACAATGGGTTGGTTGCTAATATGACATGAAAACCAATAAACAGGAGAGAAATGCTGGTTAATGGCATCTGGAAGTCTTTATAAAATAATTGGCTCTGTTTCTATGGATGAATTTTGACTAGGCTACTCTGAAGCAAGGTAAGACGTGCCTCGTTAAAGCAAGGTAAGACGTGCCTCGTTAAAGCAAGGTAAGGCGTGCCTCGTTAAAGCAAGGTAAGGCGTGCCTCGTTAAAGCAAGGTAAGGCGTGCCTCGTTAAAGCAAGGTAAGACGTGCCTCGTTAAAGCAAGGTAAGACGTGCCTCGTTAAAGCAAGGTAAGACGTGCCTCGTTAAAGCAAGGTAAGACGTGCCTCGTTAAAGCAAGGTAAGACGTGCCTCGTTAAAGCAAGGTAAGACGTGCCTCGTTAAAGTAAAACGATCAGGTTTCAAACAATTATACTGTCTCAAGTGAAACGTGCTGATAGCCTGCCTACCGTTGATTATTTTTATTTAACTAGGCAAGTCAGTTAAGAACAAATTCTTATTTACAATGACGGCCTACCAAAAGGCCTCCTGCGGAGACGGGGGCTGGGATTTACGACAAATCGCGACAAGAGGCAACACATGCACTACATATAGAGACCTAAGATGACAACATAGCATGGCAGTAACACATGACAACACAGCCTGGTAGCAGCACAACATGACAACAACATGGTAGCAACACAACATGGTAGCAGCACAAAACATGGTACAAACATTGGGCACAGACTACAGCATAAAGGGCAAGAAGGTAGAGACTACAATACATAATGCAAAAGCAGCCACAATTGTCAGTAAGAGTGTCCATGATTTGAGTCTTTGAATGAAGAGATTGAGATAAAATTGTCCAGTTTGAGTGTTTGTTGCAGCTCGTACCAGTCGCTAGCTGCAGCGAACTGAAAAGAGGAGTGACCCAGGGATGTGTTAGGATTGGCTGTTGGATAATTGGCATTTCATGGTATGTATAAGAGCAGAGCCAGGACCTTACTAGGAAAACACTATGAACACTATAACTAGGGCCTATAGTTGTTCCTGGTCAGGAAAACCTTATTTAAGTGGTCTGAGGCTTTCCTGAGAGCGAGCCGGTAGGTGATTGCTGCTCAGCTGTTTCGTTTTAAGATCTCCCTTGGCAACAGCCACATTCCTCCCAAGCCCTTCCCCCTGTGTCTTGAGAGAGACCGACAGGTGGCAGACCGACAGATGTGGACCTGAGGAGAAAGAGAGAGGGCAGTTGAGACAGAGGGTTTTATAAACGGGATCTCACTTACAGCTTCTTAACTTGGGCCCAGAGTATATACAGTTGAAGTTGGAAGTTTACATACTTCTTAGCCAAATACATTTATACTCAGTTTGTCACAATTCCTGACATTTAATCCTAGTAAAAATTCCCTGTCTTATGTCAGTTAGGATCACCACTTTTATTTTAAGAATGTGAAATGTCAGAATAATAGTAGAGAATGATTTATTTAAGCTTTTATTTCTTTCATCACATTCCCAGTGGGTCAGAAGTTTACATACACTCAATTAGTATTTGGTAACATTGCCTTTAAGTTGTTTAACTTGGGTCAAACGTTTCGGGTAGCCTTCCACAAGCTTCCCACAATAAGTTGGGTGAATTTTGGCCCATTCCTCCTGACAGAACTGATGTACTGGACTTCAGGAGAACCAAGGCACAACTTACTGCAGTCCCTATACAGGGGATGGATGTGGAAATGGTTGGGTCATACAAGTTCCTGGGAGTCCATATGGACAATAGGCTGGAATGGGCTGGTAACACTGGGGCTCTGTACAAAAAGGGCCAGAGCCGACTCTACTTTCTGAGGAGGCTCAGGTCCTTCAACTTGTGCAGAAAACTACTGCATACCTTCTACCAGTCTGTGGTGGCCAGTGCCATCTTTTTTGCAGTGGTGTGCTGGGGAGCCAACATAAAAGCCGGTGATGCTTCTCGGGTAAGTAAGCTGATCAGGAAGGCTAGCTCTGTCCTGGGGATGAGCCTTGACACTCTAGAGGAGATGGCGGAGAGACGGATCCTGGCCAAACTGCTGGCCATCATGGACAACGTCACCCACCCTCTGCATGCCATGGTTATGACGCAGAGGAGCACCTTCAGTCACAGACTGATCCCACCACAGTGTGCCAGAGAGCGCTACAGGAGGTCCTTCCTGCCGGCGGCTATTAGACTATATAATGCCTCACCGGGGTGCTGTGCCGTCGGCAACACAGACCTGGAACTGTTGGGGTGCTAGGACCTAGTTGAACAATTATGCATCCATCCGTGAGTAACTCTGGTCCGTATTCACTCAGGACTTATTTATTCATTCAGGTCTGTATATACATACTCATGTACAGTTGTTATATCATATCACGTGCAATATTGCAAGTAATTCTGGACTTAACTTACATAGTCATTTACTCAGGAATGCATATTAGTATCCTATCAGTTGCATCTTTTTTCATTGCTTTTAGTATATCTATCTATCTATCTATCTCCACATAATTTTCCTTCCTCATGATGCCATCTATTTTGTGAAGTGCACCAGTCCCTCCTGCAGCAATGCACCCCCACAACATGATGCTGCCACCCCGTGCTTCACGGTTGGGATGGTGTTCTTCGGCTTGCAAGCCTCTCCCTTTTTCCTCCAAACATAATGATGGTCATTATCTCCAAAAAGTACGGCCTTTGTCCCCATGTGCAGTTGCAAACCGTACTCTGGCTTTTTTATGGCGGTTTTGGAGCAGTGGCTTCTTCCTTGCTGAGCGGCCTTTCAGGTTATGTCGATATAGGACTCGTTTTACTGTGGATAGAGATACTTTTTGTACCTGTTTCCTTCAGCATCTTCACAAGGTCCTTTACTGTTGTTCTGGGATTGATTTACACTTTTCTCACCAAAGTACATTCATCTCTAGGAGACGCGTCTCCTTCCTGAGCGGTATGACGGCTGCGTGGTCTCATGGTGTTTATACTTGCATACTATTGTTTGTACAGATGAACGCCGTACCTTCAGGCGTTTGGAAAGACTTGTGGAGGTCTACAAAAAAACATTCTGAGGTCTTGGCTGATTTTCTTTTGATTTTCCCATGATGTCTAGCAAAGAGGCACTGAGTTTGAAGGTAGGCCTTGAAATACATTCACATGTACACCTCCAATTGACTCAAATTATGTCAATTAGCCTATCAGAAGCTTCTAAAGCCATGACATAATTTTCTGGAATTTTCCAATCTGTTTAAAGGCAGAGTCAACTTAGTGTATGTTAACTTCTGACCCACTGGAATTGTGATATAGTGAATTATAATTTAAATAATCTGTAAGTAAACAATTGTTGGAAGAATGATGAGAGAGGTGGTTTAGTGCATCCTGCTGTAAACGCTGAAAAGAGAGCAAGAGTACTTAACAGCCGTGGTTTATTGCTTCCTGCTAGGTGTGCACCGAGCAGCTGCACAGAAGCCTAAGATCACCATGCGCAATACCAACCTTCGGCTGGAGTGGTGTAAATCTCGCCGCCATTGCACTCTGGAGCAGTGGTAACGTGTTCTCTGGAGTGATGAATCACGCTTCACCATTTGGCAGTCCGACAGACAAATCTGGGTTTGGCGGATGCCAGGAAAACGCTACCTGCCCCAATGCATAGTGCCAGTTTGGTGGTGGAAGAATAATGGTCTGGAGCTGTTTTTCATGGTTCGGGCTGGGCCCTTACTTCCAGTGAAGGGAGATCTTAACACTACAGCATACAATGACATTCTAGATGATTCTGTGCTTCCAACTTTGTGGCAACAGTTTGGGGAAGGCCCTCTCCTGTTTCAGCATGACAATGCCCCTGTGCACAAAGCGAGGTCCATACTGAAATGGTTTGTTGAGATCGGTGTGGAAGAACTTGACTGGCCTGCACAGAGCCCTGACCTCAACCCCCATCAAACACCTTTGGAATGAATTGGAATGCCAACTGCGAGCCAGGCCTAATCGCCCAACATCAGTGCCCGACCTCACTAATGCTCTTGTGGCTTAATGGAAGCAAGTCCCCACAGTAATGTTCCAACATCTAGTGGAAAGCCTTCCCAGAAGAGGGGAGGCTGTTCTAGCACAAAGGGGGGACCAACTCCATATTAATGCCCATGATTTTGGAATGAGGTGTTCAGCAGGTGTCCACGTACTTTTGTCCATGTAGTGTAGGTCATTCCGCTCTGCTAAACTCGCGTGTTTCCACTGACCCTGACAGTCCAAACAGGGATGTCATGTGCTTGAAGGAAATGCGTTTTTAAATGTGCTTTATATGCTCCTGTCAGAGATCCAGTTGGAATATCTCGTCCTGCGCGCGCACACAGAGACACACGCACATAGAGACACACACACGCACACTCGGAGACACACAGATGCCGAGGCGCTCTGTCTCACTGTGATGTACAGTTAGGTAACAGTCCAACAGGCAAACGTTAAGACTGGCAATATAACATTACTTTGACATTTTGTAAAAGATACAAACTTTTCTGTGTTTTTAGCACATGGCCCCTGTATTCCCCAAACCCGTCATAGATCATCCTGGTATGTCTATACCGTTAAACGTTTTCTGCGCCAGGATGTGAAATATTTGCCTTCTAGGAATCCATCAATGAGGACGGGTGTTTCAGGTTTCTTTTACTTGTCCAGTGTCATGTCGGAACACGGCCAGGAACAGTTTTACTGTGTGCTCGCCGGCCTGTTGTTGTGTTAGACTTGACATCTCTGACATGACCCCAGGGAGACCTCTAGGCTCCAGCTACACACTGTCAGAGGGTGACAAAAAGATCATAACTTACCCTCGCTCACGGCGTCACGTTTCACTTTCAGTCGGCACGAGTACTACTGCTCTTGGAAAGAAAATATTGTGTAAATATATGTACCTAAACTCCCAGAGATTCAGTTATGCAAATAACTTGAATGGGCATCTTGGCTTGTTGAAACTAACATTAAGTTCTCCTTTGGGAGCACTCCTCAGTGCTGCAAGGTGGCTCTGTAGTCTGTACTTACAAGTAATAATGACTATCATAGTGATCAATTTGGTATGAGTCCTGAACATGAAGAAGTTACCATCACTTCTTAATCAAGGGAAATTGTCAGAGCGTTGGTATTAATCGCTTACGCATCGTTGATGTATGGTTGCTAATAGATGAAGTCTGTGCTGAGAATGGCCTAGCTCCTAAACAGTAGTACTATTACTAAATGTCATTGGGTCTTTATGTAATTATGCTTCGATCCTTCTGCTTCTATTATTAACTTTATGAAATGATAGGAAGCCGTTTTAGTGTGGTATAAGTGATAGGAATCCGTTTTAGTGTGATCTAAATGATAGGAAGTCGTTTTAGTGTGATACTTACTTCCTCTGCCAAAGTGATACTCTATATTACTGTAGGCCTGTTGGGCTTCTGTTTTACTCAATACCTTTGTGCCCTCTGCTGGTTGAATTGCATTACTGCGCTCCTAATACACAGTCAAACAAGACTTTCATAGTACAGAGTGTCTGTGCTCTTTATATTGTATCGGTGTGTGTTGATTGTGGTCAAATTGTCAATGTTTAAGACTGTTCATAAATGTATATCTCTCTCTTTCTTCCTCATCCCCTGTTCCCCACCCCTCTCTCCCTCCAGCTACCCAACATGTTTGGCAGTCTGAGCTCCACCATCATGTCTCTAATGATTGGCTCCTACGCCTCCTCCGCTGTCACCTTCCCTGGAGTCAAGGTAACCATGATGGATGCATATTTGTTACCGTTGCCCCGTAACACTCACACATATAGAATGCACATTCGTCCTTCAGATGTTATGTGAAGAAGTCAATGAAATTTCCACAGTAAGCCTCATTTTTCTCTTCGTCCCTCTAAGCTGATCTATGATGCACGCGTGTCATTCCGGGTGATCATGTGGGTGTGGTCGGGTCTAGCCGGCTTAGTCTTCCTCAACTGTTTCCTCAACTGGCCAGTTGAGGCCTTCCCCACGCCTGACGAGGTCGACTACAGGTCAGTACAACATTAGAGCAGAAAAGAATGGCTATTACAATATTCTCATAATACTTCCACAATGCTAGAACAATACAGATAGGTGAAAACTTGATCAGGTTACTGTAGTACTAAGAGTGACAGTTAAGTAGAAATGCAACAGTTACCATACTGAAATGCAACATGAGGTAATAAACAACTATTTCTCCTTCCTTTTCTTTTTCCTTATTAACAGTAAGAAGTTAGCACTGACATGTGTGTCTGGGGACCATAAGGGTGTGGGAGAGAGGTTGAGTCAGAAGAATGGAGGCCTGAACGGAGACCTGAAACACTCCACTGAGAAACTCCCAGCTGACACACACAGTGAGTCCAGAATACACAACTGAAAACACAACAGCGGCTCTCACTCACAAACACATCCCATAGACCCATATTAACTTTCTGCCTACTCTCTCGCTCCCTCTTCCTCTCTCTCTCAGATGTCATCCCATTCCGTAGGTCGGTGTTCTCACCCATCTTCCTGTGGAGTCTGGTTACCATGGGGATGACCCAGCTCAGGATCATTTTCTTTATGGGCGCCATGAACAAGATGCTGGAGTTCCTCGTCACCCACGGCGACCCTCACGGTGAGTAAATGACAAACCAGACCAACTGACGGTCAACTGACAATCCAGACCAACTGACAATCCAGACCAACTGATGGTCAACTGACAATCCAGACCAACTGACAATCCAGACCAACTGACAATCCAGACCAACTGACAATCCAGACCAACTGACAATCCAGACCAACTGACGGTCAACTGACAATCCAGACCAACTGACGGTCAACTGACAAACCAGACCAACTGACGGTCAACTGACAAACCAGACCAACTGACGGTCAACTGACAATCCAGACCAACTGACAAACCATGACTGAGCCCTATTTTTTTATTTTTTATTTCACCTTTATTTAACCAGGTAGGTCAGTTGAGAACAAGTTCTCATTTGCAACTGCGACCTGGCCAAGACAAAGCAAAGCAGTGCGACAAAAAAAAAAAAAAAAAAAAAAAAACACAACAACACAGAGTTACACATTAAACAAACAGTCAAAAACACAATAGAAAATCTATAAACAGAGTGCAAAATGTAGTGCAAAAATGCAGTAAGGTTGGGAGGTAGGACAATAAATAGACTATAGAGTAGAAATAAATTACAGAATTATCATCATTAACACAGGAAAGAAGGATGTGCAAATTATGATGTGCAAATAGAGATACTGGAGTGCAAGATTAGTGAAAAATAAACTAAAATAAATATGGGGATGAGGTAGTAGAGTGGGCTATTTACAGAAGGGCTATATACAGGTGCAGTGATCGATAAGCAGCTTTGACAGCTGATGCTTAAAGTTATTGAGGGAGATAGGAACCTCCAGCTTCAATGATTTTTGCAATTCGTTCCAGTCATTGGCAGCAGCGAACTGGAAGGAATGGCGGCCAAAGGAGGTGTTGGCTTTGGGGGTGACCAGTGAGATATACCTGCTGGAGCGCATGCTACGGGTGGGTGTTGCTATGGTGACCAGTGAGCTGAGATAGGGCGGGGATTTACCTAATAAAGACTTATAGATGACCTGGAGCCAGTGGGTTTGGCGACGAATATATAGTGAAGGCCAGCCAACGAGAGCATACAGGTCGCAGTGGTGGGTAGTGTAAGGGGCTTTGGTGACAAAACGGATGGCACTATGATAGACTACATCCAATTTGCTAAGTAGAGTGTTGGAGGCTAGTTTGTAAATGACATCGCCGAAATCAAGGATCGGTAGGATAGTCAGTTTTACAAGGGCATGTTTGGCAGCATGAGTGAAGGAGGCTCTGTTGCGAAATAGGAAGCCAATTCTGGATTTAATTTTGGATTGGAGATGGTTGATGTGAGTCTGGAAGTTGAGTTTATAGTCTAACCAGATGCCTAGGTATTTGTAGGTGTCCACGTATTCTAATTCGGATCCGTCGAGAGTAGTGATGATAGTCCGGTGGGCGGGTGCTGGCATTGTTCGATAGAAAAGCATGCACTTAGTTTTACTAGCGTTTAAGAGCAGTTGTAGGCCACGGAAGGAGTGTTGTATGGCATTGAAGCTTGATTGAAGGTTAGTAAACACAGTATCCAAAGAGGGGCCAGATGTATACAGAATGGTGTCATCTGCGTAGAGATGGATCAGAGAGTCACCAGCAGCGAGAGCGACATCGTTGATGTATATAGAGAAAAGGGTTGGCCCAAGAATTGAACCCTGTGGCACCCCCATAGAGACTGCCAGAGGATCGGACAATAGGCCCTCCGATTTGACACACTGAACTCTGTCTGCAAAGTAGTTAGAGAACCAAGCAAGGCAGTCACTTGAGAAACCAAGGCTGTTGAGTCTGCCAATAAGAATGCGGTGATTGACAGAGTCGAAGGCCTTGGCCAGGTCGATGAAAACGGCTGCACAGTACTGTCTTTTATCGATGGCGGTTATGATATCGTTCAGTACCTTGAGCGTAGCTGAGGTGCACCCATGACCAGCTCGGAAACCAGATTGCATAGCAGAGAAGGTACGGTGGGATTCGAAGTGGTCAGTTATCTGTTTGTTAACTTGGCTTTCGAAAACTTTAGAAAGGCAGGGCAGGATGGATATTGGTCTATAACAGTTTGGGTCTAGAGTGTCTCCTCCTTTGAAGAGGGGGATGACCGCGGCAGCTTTCCAATCTCTAGGGATCTCAGACGATATGAAAGAGAGGTTGAACAAGCTAGTGATAGGTGTTGCAACAATTTTGGCTGATAATTTCAGAAAGAGAGGGTCCAGATTATCTAGCCCAGCAGATTTGTAGGGGTCCAGACTTAGCAGCTCTTTCAGAACATCAGCTGTCAGGATTTGGGTGAAGGAGAAGCGGGGGGGGCTTGGGCAAGTAGCTGCCGGGGGTGCAGAGCTGTTGACCGGGGTAGGGGTAGCCAGATGGAAAGCATGGCCAGCCATAGCAAAATGCTTATTGAAATTTTCAATAATCGTGGATTTATCAGTGGTAACAGTGTTTCCGAGCCTCAGTGCAGTGGGCAACTGGGAGGAGGTGCTCTTATTCTCCATGGACTTTACAGTGTCCCAGAACTTTTTGGAGTTAGTACTACAGGAAGCAAATTTCTGTTTGAAAAAGCTGGCCTTTGCTTTTCTAACTGACTGGGTGTACTTGTTCCTGACTTCCCTGAATAGCTGCATATCGCGGGGGCTATTTGATGCTAATGCAGTGCGCCACAGGATGTTTTTGTGTTGGTCTAGTGCAGTCAAGTCTGGGGTGAACCAAGGGCTATATCTATTCTTAGTTCTACGTTTTTTGAAAGGGGCATGCTTATTTAGGATGGTGAGGAAAGCACTTTTAAAGAACAACCAGGCGTCCTCTACTGACGGGATGAGGTCAATATCCTTCCAGGATACCTGGGCCAGATCGAATAGAAAGGCCTGCTCGCAAAAGTGTTTTAGGGAGCGTTTGACAGTGATAAGGGGTGGTCGTTTGGCCGCTGACCCATTGCGAACACAGGCGATGAGGCAGTGATCGCTGAGATCCTGGTTGAAAACAGAGGAGGTGTATTTGGAGGGCAAGTTAGTCAGGATGATATCAATAATGGTACCCATGTTTACGGATTTTGTCTTGTACCTGGTGGGTTCCTTGATAATTTGTGTGAGATTGAGGGCATCTATCTTAGATTGAAGGACAGCCGGGGTGTTAAGCATATCCCAGTTTAAATCACCTAACAGTACAAACTCTGAAGATAGACGGGGGGCAATCAATTCACATATGGAGTCCAGGGCACAGCTGGGGGCTGAGGGGGGTCTGTAACAGGCGGCAACAGTGAGAGACTTATTTCTGGATAGGTGGATTTTTAAAAGTAGAAGCTCAAACTGTTTGGGCACAGACCTGGACAGTATGACAGAACTCTGCAGGTTATCTCTGCAGTAGATTGCAACTCCACCTCCTTTGGCAGTTCTATCTTGACGGGAAATGTTGTAGTTGGGGATGGAAATTTCCGAATTTTTGGTGGCCTTCCTAAGCCAGGATTCAGACACAGCTAGGACATCCGGGTTGGCGGAGTGTGCTAATGCTGTGAATAAATCAAACTTAGGGAGGAGGCTTCTAATGTTAACATGCATGAAACCAAGGCTTTTACGGTTACAGAAATCAACAAATGAGAGCGCCTGGGGAATAGGTGTAGTACTGGGGGTTACAGGACCTGGGTTTACCTCAACATCACCAGAGGAACAGAGGAGTAATAGAATTAGTATTCGACTAAGGACTTTAACTGGACGTCTAGTACGTTGGGTACATAGAATAAAAGGAGCAGATTTCTGGGCGTGGTGGAATAGATTCAGGGCATAGTTTATAGTCAAGGATATAGAAGGGTGTGAGTTCAGTGGAGGTAAACCTAGGCGTTGGGTAATGAAGAGAGAGGTTGCATCTCTGGAGACACCAGTTAAGCCAGGTGAAGTCTCCGCATGTGTGGGGGGAGGGACAAAAAAGCTATCAGAGGCCAGTTGAGCAGGACTGGGGGCTCTACAATGAAATAAAACAATAATAGCTAACCTAAACAACAACAGACAAGGCATATTGAAATAAGAAAGGGGCAGAACATAAAATAAATAAAATGACAGTTAATTAAGAGGGCTAAGACAACGACGGGTAATGGCGATGGATGGACAAAGAGGGTCAGTTAGAAAGAAGTGATGTACTACACACAGGACCTGAGGCCTGATAGTTAAACAGAAATAAATACCATAAAACCAAACAGTCCTGCAGGCATCAGCTGTGGAGCTGAACAAGCGTAGGATCCGATGAAAAAGTAAAGTGGTGAGCCGGGGAAATCAGTTCAATGGCACGGCGTTCAGAGTGTTAGCAGTCCGGGCTAGCAGGCCGGGGCTAACAGATGAATCTTCGGCGGCGTCGCAGAGGGGAACCCTGTTGAGACCACGTCGGACAATTACGTCGGCAGACCAGTCACGGTGGCTCGGTGGGGCTCCGTGTCGACAGTAGAAGGGTCCAGGTAGGTTGATATGGTACTGGAGCCCGGGAGAGTAGCTAGCACACGTCGGCTGTCCGGGAGATGAGCCTAGCTCACGCTAGCATTGGAAGCATGTACACAATGGAGCTTAGCTATAGACGTCGGTCAGTCGAATGCAGCTAGCTAGCTGTGATGATCCGGTGTGGTGGTCCGGTACTTTCAGTGGAAATCCGGAAAGTGGAAGGGAACGCAGTCCGATAAGCGCTGGGTTGGTAGCGCGCTGAGCAGACTGGCCAATATTGTCCGAACTGAAAGCTGGCTTATCAGCCAGAGCGGAGGTGAAGACCGCTAGCAGTGGTTAGCGATGGAAGGTTAGCAAGCTAGCTAGCAGGCTAACTTTTGACTGCGGTTCGGTTAAATAGTGGAAAAACACGGATATTTGACCCGATAGTTGACCCGTTTCACGTTGGGTAGGTGGCTTGCAGGAGGGGTAAATCGGGAACAAATAAAAATGTATGGAAAGACAAATTACAAACTATTTACACGAGACGAGACGGGACAAAACAAAATACACGTCTGCACTCTTACGCCATCATTCCCTACATGTAAATGTGTTCTAATCAAGTTGTCCTCCTTTCTTTCCTCAGCTTCTGAGGAGTTGATCGTTAATGCAAAGGAGAAAGGTGAGAAATGTCTCCTGGTGACAGTGACGTGTCCTTGTCGTGTGTGTGTGCGTGTCTAAATGTGTGTTCTCTCCTCTCTCCAGTGAGTTTCTACTCGTCCATCTTCGGCACCCTGCAACTGCTCTGCCTGGTAACCTGTCCTCTGATTGGCTACATCATGGACTGGAGGATGAAGGAGTGTGTGGCAGAGACAGAGAAGAGGTGTGTGAAAGAGGGGGGGGGAGGGTGGTGTGTGTCTATTGGGTGCTTGCATGTAACAATTTTATGGGCCTAATAGTAAAGACGTCATTTAACGACAAAAATGAATTACCTTTTGATGTGGCATGAACAGAACCAGTCATGTTTTCATCTGATTGTCAAAACAAATAACTTCAGAAAGTAGGCTACCTGTGGATGTTCGTCCACTCCAAAATCATTATTGCATCCAAACAGTGCACTCGCACCGTTTGATGAACTGAAATATACACCTGTTAAAAAAACACCATGAAGTTTTCCTAATGATTAGGCCTACATGAATTGAAACTGTCCCGGCAATAAGGGATAGTCGCCCTGTACCGGTAGAAGACGACCCTCTCAGCCGAGGCGATTTTACACACATGAACACACGCAGACTTGAGATAAAGCTGCTTAAGATATTACAAGGTTAGCTGTTGTCTCTTGTTATCAATTCATTGATGAAGACATTGAAAACAGTAAAATATTGGAGATTTCTATTTTAGTGCTTGCTCCTTTCAAAACACCGCACAAGAAAATAGTGATTTCAGGATCACGGATACAGTTGAAGTCGGACGTTTACATACACCTTAGCCAAATACATTTAAGCTCAGTTAAAAATTCCCTGTCTTAGGTCAGTTAGGATCACCACTTTATTTTAAGAATGTGAAAATGTCAGTATAATAGTAGAGAATTATTTATTTCAGCTTGTATTTCTTTCATCACATTCCCAGTGGGTCAGAAGTTTACATACACTTCATTAGTATTTGGTAGCATTGCCTTTAAATTGTTTAACTTGGGTCAAACTCTTCAGGTGGCCTTCCACAAGCTTCCCACAATAGGTTGGGTGAATTTTGGCCCATTCCTCCTGACAGAACTGGTCAGGTTTGTAGGCCTCCTTGCTCGCACACACTTTTTCAGTTCTGCCCACAGATTTTCTATAGGATTGAGGTCAGGGCTTTGTGATGGCCACTCCAATACCTTGACTTTGTTGTCCTTAAGCCATTTTGCCACAACTTTGGAAGTATGCTTGGGGTCATTGTCCATTTGGAAGACCCATTTGCGACCAAGCTTTAAATTCCTGACTGATGTCGCTTCAATATATCCACATAATTTTCCTTCCTCATGATACCATCTATTTTGTGAAGTGCACCAGTCCCTTCTGCAGCAAAGCACCCCCACAACATGATGCTGCCACCCCCGTGCTTAAATGATCGACCTCTTCTGGCCACGGAGAACACCAGTACCTGTGCCCACCTGAAAAATAAAGCAATGAGCGCTCTAAACAGCTGACTGACAAAAGCAAATGATGATAAATCAACGGATAAATCGAATGCATTGGAATAAAGGCACATTTTTTATCAAGGATGCATGGCGAAATTGAGAAAGCACAAAGAAAAATATGTGTAAAGGAGCTCAGCTGAGGTTGAAATTCAGCACTACTGAATGGACAGCGTTGTGGTCTAGCCAGCTATAGAACTCTACCATCCGAACAGCACTCCGCCTGGCTTGGATGACAACAGCACTCCGCCTGGCTTGGATGACAACAGCACTCCGCCTGGCTTGGATGACAACAGCACTCCGCCTGGCTTGGATGACAACAGCACTCCGCCTGGCTTGGATGACAACAGCACTCCGCCTGGCTTGGATGACAACAGCACTCCGCCTGGCTTGGATGACAACAGCACTCCGCCTGGCTTGGATGACAACAGCACTCCGCCTGGCTTGGATGACAACAGCACTCCGCCTGGCTTGGATGACAACAGCACTCCGCCTGGCTTGGATGACAACAGCACTCCGCCTGGCTTGGATGACAACAGCACTCCGCCTGGCTTGGATGACAACAGCACTCCGCCTGGCTTGGATGACAACAGCACTCCGCCTGGCTTGGATGACAACAGCACTCCGCCTGGCTTGGATGACAACAGCACTCCGCCTGGCTTGGATGACAACAGCACTCCGCCTGGCTTGGATGACAACAGCACTCCGCCTGGCTTGGATGACAACAGCACTCCGCCTGGCTTGGATGACAACAGCAGCCATGTAACAATAAATGGTTTAATCCATGACAGAGAGGTGGGGTGTTAGTTTAATTTGGGAGCTTTCATTTTTATATTTACCACTGCATTTTAAACAAATAGGAGAATGGTCAAATTATAATTATTTACAGACCCACCAAAGTTTGGGAACTTTGTGGGAAAATATAATGGAAAAAGAGGAAAGAGTAAATGGATGTAAGAGGTGAGGTTGATGTCTTATCTCATTTTCCCTGTCCAATCCCACAAAGACCAGCAGACGGGCCGACGAGAGACAAAAAGATCCAGAAAATCACCAATGCCATGAGAGCCTTCATCTTCACCAATCTGCTACTGCTAGTGTTCGGAGTGTGCTGTCTCATAGACAACCTGCAACTCCAGGTACACACGCACAAATTACTCCTTGTTCTTTCTGACATACTGTATTATCAGACAAACACACAAAAATACCCAAATATCAACATTCTCTCTCTCTCTCCCTCTGTAGATCCTGACCTTCATCCTCCACACCATGGTCAGAGGGTTCATCCACTCCTGCTGTGGAGGCCTGTATGCTGCTGTGTAAGTTCTCATCTTCATCATACAACTCCATCGTCACCGTCTTTTTAAAAATTGACTTGGGGAAATAATTTCTCTCCCTCAGGTACCCCTCTAACCACTTTGGTACGCTGACTGGGCTGCAGTCGATGATCAGTGCTGTGATAGCTTTGCTGCAGCAGCCTCTCTTCATCGTCATGGTGGGATCCTTGCACGGAGACCCATACTGGGTGAGTCACACAGACAGACACACACACACACACACAGTTTTACCGTGCAGTTACCCATACAAGACTTTTTGACCTCTCACTTGTCGTCTAACTTCCCATATCGCCGTCACCCAACAGATCAACCTGGGCATGATCCTCTTCTCATTGGGTGGCTTCCTGTTGCCTGGATACCTGTTCTACTATCGCAGACACCTGATCCAGGAGAAGGAGGCTCGAGAAAAGAATCCCATTGGCCAAGAGAGAGAGGCTCTCAACCACTCAGAGCACAACAGCCTCGAACACCATAACAATGGTCACAGCATCCAGTAAGCATAGGAAGTGATTCTTCAGCAATGCTAAGTATTGTGGGAACTGTAGGATTATTTGTCAATGTCCATGGTATCCACAAAATCAGCAACAACTTTTTTTTGTTGCATTGTTAGGATAATTGCTGTTGCGGTATTTGTTGACTAAACCATCGAATTTTTGTCTTGATAAGAAGTTGTCATCAATATTTTATGCTGTTTATTTTATTTGGGTTCAGTTCAGAATATCCAAATGATAATCATATGTCTGTGTTACTATGTGGGGTGTTAATCCGTTAGTATTACTGAGTCCATGCTGACACACAGACACACACACACACCAAAGATTGATATTCAGATATGAAATGTGCAGCTTTTTACTATTGAGCTTGGGAAAACCAGAGCCATGCACACCTCACCCAGCCATAAGGAATACTACAATTATTTTATTTTTTACCTTTTATTTAACTAGGCAATGCTTTTTCTATTGCCATCATATTTTTCTCAGAACATTTATCTTATTGCATTAACAAACACAATTTACAGACACACAGACTGACTGTAGAGACACTGCCTCTACAATCATGAACTGTCTGTGTGTAGTGTAGATTTCATCTTCCATTAACCATGAAATACATAGATATTCTATGCATAAACAATTGGTCATTCTCCACTGAACATACATAAAATTCATATTTTGTTTTTAAATATGAACTTGTGTGACACGACTCCAAAAGCAGAGTGATTAAGGTTTTAAAAGTAGATTTGTGGAACGGTAGTGTTTACTGTGTCAAGTACTTTGGTCATAGGAATGAACCTGTGTGTAAATGTCTGTGTACCTTTTTAGCCACATATGTGTGAGTTGTGTGTTATTATTGTTAGTGGATGTATTCATTGTAGCGCCATGAATCTAACTCATTCTGGCGATGTATTTCCTGCTTCTGCTGTGTTCTCCACCCTGTTACAAAGCTCATGTAGGGCCAGGAGTTTTTCCTGTTAACATGTCTTGACCAGGGGAAAACTCTTGGCCCTACATATACACAGCGATGGCCTACAGAGACAGTTTTTGCAAATGCTTCTGGTGTAATGCTCCACGGTACATACGAAGTTAACAAAGAGATGTAACACTATTGGCTGAGAAGACGCCAATGCTCTCAATATAAATTCTGATGCATTTTTTTTAATGTAGTTTTATTATGCAACTGTTGATTTGAATCATCACTATATAGGGAAGTGTTATTTTTGTATGAATTCAGTTCCATAGAATTGAATGTAAATCCACAGCGATAGACAGTAACATTTCAGCTGGGAAACCAAATCCATGTTGAATGTAGGAGCCAGTTCTATTTCTATGGGCTGCTAAGCCATATGAAATGTAATTTTTTATTTTTCAAAGTGTACAGAACTTTTCCTGCCATATTGAAATGTACTGTATCTAATCCCCTCACTATCATGCTGCTGTTTTATAGCTTTGGTGTGTCAAGTGATATGTATATTTTTCTGCCATGTCTCATTTGGGGACTAAAACCAGTTAAGTCAAAGAAACTGTCCTGTGACTATGTTTTGATATCTCTGACAATCATCCAAGTTAGCACTATATTCTATATTAGAAATGTTGAATGGATTTTACCAAATTGTGAACACCGGTGCATATTCCTGACTAGGACTTTCCTAGTCCCCCTTTACCTGGAGGAGAGTTTTGTAACAGCGTGTCACTAAAGGCAACCATGTCAGACAGAAAGAGGATCAATGCAGCATGGACAATAACCAGTTTATTGGAATATGTGGTCAGAAAATATCACAACCAAATGAAAAAAGGGGACACAATATATACACTCATTCAGAACATCAGTGGCCTTCCGTCTCATCCTCTAACAATATTACAATGCTTAAATCCAATCTACCACACACACGTCTTTCCCTTCCTCTCACACAAGCATAATCTCTTGTATCTGCATACATACTCTCCTAAACATTTCCTGATTCTTCGTAACACACTCGCACACGCTATCTCCGTCTGGTCTATCGGAGGCTGTTGGGTTGAGAGCCAGCCAGGCCAGGGTGGTCCGGACTGTGGCGGTTCTGTAAGGACAGACAGAAACACTATAGAAAAAAAAGTCCTGATCCATTGGCTTCATCAATCACCTCCCTCTGAACTCGTACCACTGTTCATGTTCCCCCGCTCGTTTGATGCAACATTGAGATTTCACTCCATTATATTGTTTTTATTGGGACAGTAAGTGTTGACCACAGAGATTTTGATGTATAGCTAGCTGAAAAGGTACAAGTACCGTTTAGTCTCTCAAACTTGGGGGAATGATTTTACTTGCACACCTCATGTTTTCTGATTTAGAGCCACGGCTTGCAGTCATGTGATTCGCTAAGATCAAATAATGATGAATATGATTTTATTTAGTCGAGCAGAAGCAAAAATAAATCATGGTGTACTAGACACCTGTCTGAGTGGACTGATCCATTGTGGAGGCTGCGTGGATGGTACAGTCTGTCAGTCTAAGATGTGCTACTGAAATTGTATATGGTTATATTACGTAGGAACAATGGTGCAACACTAATAAAATTCTGCTTCTGTTGCCTGTTTGTGTGTTTGTTTAATAAGCCTATTGATTCCGTGAGCATCAAGCCTCACACAAATGTAATAAAAGGCCTTTTCATTAGATCAGGATCTCTGGATTTATTTATAATGTATTTATTCTTGTTTAAAAACTTCCAAATAGTTTGAAAATGTATAATAATAACCCTCTTTTTCCTTGATCTCATTATTACTATAATTATTATAAACTGGGTGGTTCGAGCTCAATGCTGATTGGCTGACAATAAAATGTATTTTTACTGTCCAATTACGTTGGTAACCAGTTTATAATAGCAATAAGGCACCTCAGGATTTGTGGTAAATGGCCAATATGCCACGGCTAAGGGCTGTATCCAGGCACTCCGTATCCTGTTTAGTCTTAATACCATAACTTACTTAGGCCTATATTTCAATATTTATATAGGCTACTGTATCAATAATTTATTCATTCATGATGTGAAATGCAATCAAGCATTTTAGTTTTAAAATAAAAGCGACCATTGAATAATTAGTGCAAACAATAAATAGGCCTAAACTGTTACATTTCATAAATTGCATTCACAAATGAATGCTACCGTTTTTAGTCTTTGCTGTAATAAAGGATTTACAAAAAAAACCCGAAAACTTTACATAAAGACTCTCTGGTACGCTTAATTTATTTAGCGTTGTTCACATTGTTCAAAACGGTCTGAAAAATATTGTAATCTAACAGCACCTGTTTGGCCCACATAAGTCTAATATGCACACAGCGATTGCTCCATACTTAATTTTTCTTAAATCGCCAGTATTTTACACAACTAGTCAAATTTATTCCACACATCTGACTTTCCCTTTATCTCCTGAGCAACCAGTAAACATTCCCCCGTTTCCAGTTTATTTGTCACGTCCTCTGCATCCGTTTTGCTGTCACGTGTTACGGTATTCAGAGTTTGTTATAACCAATTTTTTATGTGATTATGATATGCTATAGGTCAGGCCCTATTGGTCACGTGCATGCAAAGCATACATGTGTCACGTAAAGAGAGCAAAGGTTGAGGGAATAGGGAATGTTTTTCCTAAACAAATGAGGGATTTCGGTACATAACTTTTCAGTCAGAAACGACTAATTATGTTGCAGCTTCAGCAACACAGACAGACTGTCTGTTGCGGAGGGACTCCCTCTAGTCATTTGTATGTCTTAATTATTTCATCAAACATTTCGCTTAAAACATCAGACAAGCTCAGTGCATATAGTTGATTTGATTAAAAGACATAGGATGTGTCAATATATGGGAAAATACACGTTTTAAAATTGGTCAAAAGAACAGACGACTCTTGGTCGACTAAGGTGTTGTTTTTTTGTAGCCCTAGTCCACTCCCACATTTGAGTCGTTGTTGTTCCAGGCTTATATGAGCAACTAGCCTGGGCACAAGGTTGCAGGCTAATAGGCCTCCTATATACCAACTTCAGTGCAAGAGATGGAGAGAGGGTCAGCACAGCAGGCTCACCTTCTTCTTTTTCTTGTCCTTCTTTTTCTTCTTGCGGTCGGGGTCATCATCCTTTTTTTTCTTCTTCTTCTTGGGGTCAGAGTCTGAAGGGGTCTCTGTGAAGACAGAAGGGTTTCAAAAGCTGTGGGATGGTCTCTGTGAAGACAGAGGGGTTTCAAAAGCTGTGGGATGGTCTCTGTGAAGGCTGTGGGATGTGTGTGTGTGTGTGTGTGTGTGTTACCTTGCGGTATGGGATCCTGTGGTCGGTTGTGTTTGTGCTTATGTTTGCTCTTCTTCTTCGGAGGCTGGATGTGCATCAGTCGGTACTGCTCCGGTAGCTGGAACACAAAGTTATAGTATATAACATCTTCACATCTTTGTTAACAGTACCGAAATGACACGGACTCCTAATGTTGATGAATAAAGTACCCTAAAAATGTGTGAGTATTGTGGTCAAAGGAAGGTGTGTGTGAGTGTGTGTGTCATTACCGGCCCGGTGTGCAGTCTGAAGCCGGTAAGACTGGCTCCAGTCAGAGGGCTGAAGGAATTGCCACACACTGGAGGCTTCTCTATCAGAGAGCGCAACGAACTGCCGTCCTGGGTACCAGGCCAGTCTATCATACCTACAGACACAGGAGAGACGGGAAAACAGACCATTTGTTTCTCAGAGAAAAAGGACAGATGGGGAAGAGGCAAGTGAGGTGGGGATAGTCAGCGGGATGGGTCCACAGAAATCACTTACGGACAGACGGACACACAGACAGACATAGTAAAGGTGCTAAATGTTAGTTCACCTGGTAACTCTGGCAGGAAGTTGCTGAGCTTCTCCTTGACCTTCTTGCCACAGAACTTGTTGTAAGCATGTTCCAGGTTGTAATGGGTGATGAGGTTGGTGTTGCCCGTCAGCTCATTGCCCACTGTGGGGAAAATAAAATATACACTGTCAATACAGTAACAAGATCCTGAGTTAGTCCATACAGACGTCAGATGTCCCATACTACTAGGGTCCAGCCTCCAGATGGAGTAACTTGTCATGGCTAATGTAAGAAGTGCACTTTGAAATTTAGATAGATAGATAGATAGATAGATAGATAGATAGATAGATAGATAGATAGATAGATAGATAGATAGATAGATAGATAGATAGATAGATAGATGCTTTTTTCGATCCCAGAGGGGAAATTTCTTTGTCAAGCAGCTACAAAAAAACAAAATGCCAGAACGAAAATACACAAAAGACAGACACACGATACATGATACATAGTGCGGCAGTATGAAAAAGTATATAAATAAAAGAAGTCTGGAGTGCAAAAAGCTATAAAAAGGCATTGCATAGTATGGGTGGATGGTTGAATATGTACACTATACATTGGTGGATGTTGCATGGTTAACTATACTATACAGGTCGATGGCAGAGAAATACTTCAATAGGTAAAAGTGCGTATGATATAAGTGAGGGTAATAATAGTTTACTTAATATACAGTCTGGTTAAATGAACAGGTAAGTGAATATTTGCATGGTTACATTAACTGTACAGATAAATGACAGGAAGAGATACTTAAATAGCTAAATGTTCGTATGATATCATTTACGGTAATAATAATAATTCCCTTAAAATACAGTCCTTAATACGCAGGGTTTAATTACAGATATATGCACGTATTGCATATTCGATATACTAAAAGCAATTAAAAAAGATACAACTGACAGGATACTAATATGCATTCCTGAGTGAATGGCTATGTATGTTCAGTCCAAGAATTACTTACAATATTGCACGTGATATGATAACAATTGTAGATGAATATGTATATACAGACCTGAATGAATAAGTCCTGAGTGAATGAGTGATTACAGACCAGAGTTACTCACGGATGGATGCCTAATTGTTAAACTAGGTCCTAACACCCCAACAGTTCCAGGTCTGGAACGGCACGGAACCCCAGTGAGGCATTAAATAGTCTATTAGCCACCGACAGGAAGGACCTTCTGTAGCGCTCTCTGGCACACTGTGGTGGGATCAGTCTGTGACTGAACGTGCTCCTCTGCATCATAACCATGGCATGCAGAGGGTGGGTGACGCTGTCCATGATGGCCAGCAGTTTGGCCAGGATCCGTCTCTCCGCAAACTCCTCTAGAGTGTCAAGGCTAATCCCCAGAACAGAGCTAGCCTACCTGATCAGTTTATTTACCCGAGAAGCATCACCGGCCTTTATGTTGGCGCCCCAGCACACAACTGCAAAAAAGATGGTAGAGAGTATGCAGTAGTTTACTGCACACATTGAAGGACCTGAGCCTCCTCAGAAAGTAGAGTCGGCTCTGGCCCTTTTTGTACAGAGCCCAGGTATTACCAGCCCATTCCAGCCTGTTGTCCAAATTAGACTCCCAAGAACTTGTGACCCAACCATTTCCACATCCATCCCCTGTATAGGGACTGCAGTCGGTTGGACCTTGGTTTTCCTGAAGTCCACCACCATCTCCTTTGTTTTGCTGATGTTGGTTCTGCTCACACCACACCACAAAGTCATTGATTGTGCTCCTGTACTCCTCCTCCTGCCCACCCCTGATGCACCCTACAATTGCTGAGTCATCTGAGAACTTCTGTAGGTGGCATGTTTCAGAGTTATATCTGAAGTCCGAGGTGTAGAGGGTGAACAGGAATGGGGCCAGGACCGTTGTTGATCACTGCCCGTTTAAACACACAGCTCTGTAGCCGCACAACTAGTGGCCTACCGGTCAGGTAGTCCATAACCCAGGAGACTAAGGGTGCTTCCACTTTCATCCTCTTCATCTTCTCACCCAGCAGCAGGGGCTGAATGGTGTTGAAGGCACTGGAGAAGTAAAAAAAAATAACCCTCACAGTGCAACCTGCGTTGTCCAGGTGAGAGTAGACCCTCTGCAGAAGGTAGATGATTGCATCATCATATAGCAATATATAACACACACACTAGGTCACATAGAAACCAGATTAACGCAAGTGCATTTGCAAGTGGCGCAGTGGTCTAAGACACTGCATCTCAGCGCTAGAGTCGTCACTACAGACAACCTGGTTCGAATCTAGACTATCACAACCGGCCGTGATTGGGAGTAGCATGGGGCGCCGTACATTTGGTCCTGCGTCGTCTGAGATTAGCCGGTGTAGGCCGTCATTAGAAATAAGTGTTTGTTCTTAACTGACTTGCGTAGTTAAAAATAAAGGTTCAATAAATAAAAAATGCCGCTTGGCTAACTAGCCAATACCCAGTTAGGTCACAAAAGCTAACGTTAATGTTATTATTTTGAAAATAGCCTAAGGGGCTAGCTAAACATTACTTCAAATCCTCCACTCAGGTACGAATAAACATATTACGTAGTTCCCACACTGAAATGTTAACTTCACCTGGTAGTTCTCGCAGTAAATAAAAAGGTTCGTTCATGGCTCCCGGCTTCCGTAGCGCAGGCCCCTCATCCCCGAGCTGAGGTGGCATCTGGGCCGCCATCGGGACTTGGTTTGGCGGCAGAGGGGGTGGTGGCTTTCCCGGTCCAAATCCCAGAGACGATGATCCAGGAGGTCCCTGAGCTTCATTTTGCCCATAAAGAGTTGAAAACATTTCCGTCATATCTATTGCGAGAAATACATTTAAATAACAAATAAATCGGTGCCTTCCTAAAGCGATACGGTTAGTTTTGTACACATGTAACTACACACGATAATCTGACAACCGTTTGACTCGAATCTACTCCTTTGTGGTATAGTTTCAATACTGTAATTACGAAGTACCGTAAAACCAGGAATATATTGGCCGTACTGACGATGGCCGAACTCCCCACTACAAAAGAGTGCGGTTCTAACGCTCATCAAGTGTACTTGATTGATTAAACACTAGCTACCAAATTAAGGTAAATTAGTCAGGCTCAGGAATAAAACAGAAATGGTAAACTAATTACAAAAATGTAACATGTGCAAGGTTATTGTTCAAATTGGTCAAAGCCAACCTGCTTTAGGATAGGGCAGTACTCAGGGTCAGGGGTCATCAAAGGTCACAGGTGAATTGACAAAAACAAACAGTGAAAACAAGAATGCCAAAAATATGTTCCCACAGTAGACCTAGACCTAGTCTCTATTGACGCAGATTAGTTCGGCCATCGTCACTTTAATAATGTTTACATATCTGGCATTACTCATCTCATATGTATATACTGTATTCAATACTATTCTACTGTATCTTAGTCCATGCCGCTCGTCCATATATGTATATAGTCCTAATTCATTCCAATATGTATATAGTCCTAATTCATTCCTTACTACATTTGTGTGTATTGGGAATATGTTGTGTAATTGTTAGATATTACTTGTTAGATATTACTGCACTGTCGGAGCTAGAAGCACAATAATTTCTCTACACCCGCATTAACATCTGCTAAACACGTGTTTGTGACCAATAAATGTGATTTGATTTGTGAGTTACAATCACCATGGTATAGCAGGGGCAGCCCAGACTCCCTATTCTTCATAACACCTGTTCTTTCTTGACAGCTAAACCAAAGCCAAAATGTACACTAATTTATTCCATTCCATATACAACTCAGTGGATCTGTGCACCAATGCATTGTGATTCTCTCTCTCTCTCGCTCATGTAATGGAGTGAAATCATACTGGATAAGCTCACCCCACAGCTTGAAATGGCACCAATGAATTGGATCCTTTTCAGGGGCCCAACTGCTTTGCATGCTGTCAATCAGGCAGTCAAATGTGTTTGCGAGGCGGAGGACCCAGATTCAAGCCCAGTCAGAGGCAAGTTGAGGGAGGAAGTGAAGCTGCTAAGCTACCACAGTGACGCCGGTTACACTCACCTTCCACTCGTCCACGGCTGTTGAAATGCGCTGTTCGGTCTGATCGATTCCTTCCCTGCCCGCCTGCACCCTCTGAGCCAGCACAGCATTCTCCTCCTAAATCTTTTTCAGCTCCCGCCGCAGGTATAACTCTTGCTTCAAGTAGTACATCATCCCAAAACAGGTCCTGCTCAGGTACTCCACTGGGACCCCTGAGGGGACACTGGGAGGAGTAGGCCGAAGAGAAGTGCCCCTGGACACTGATCTAAGGTCAGATTTTACAAGGGGAACAAACATAAATGGATGTAATGGGATACAGGACAATCCAAGATGGAGGAAAATACTAGGCATGGCAGCATACAGACACCAACAAAGAGGCCAACATCCTCTTCGGTGGCAGACAGTGACTAACCATGCAGGGTCTTGGCAGTTCTAGCAGTTTCTTCTAGCTTGTCCAGCTCATCCAGTTTGCACTGTAGCTCCCCATCTTCGATCAGTTTGTTGATGTCATCCTGTATAGGTGCCACACACGCACGTGTCAAAAGTCTAACATTCCCTTATATGAAGTCTACTTAAGCCAATAGGATGGTGGCCAACATGTATAGTCCTCTGTAGGTCTTATGAACTGCTTATGTCACCTGTGGGTTCCTCTTATATAACGGATGGAACGTGTGTGGGCAAATCTTTCGCAAGGGTGCAACATTTTTCAGCTCAACGTGATATGGTGTTATTAATAAAATATGTACATGGCATCGGATATAAACTTCTCTAGGCTCTTCTCCGTGACTTTGTTGAACAACAGTAGCCTGTTCCTCCGGGGTTCAGGTCCGAACGACCGGTGAGAATAATTTCCTGTTGCTTTACTAGACTGATCCTGTACGTTACCTCCTGCAATGCTAGCAACTTTGTGTGTTGGTTCACCAATTTCCTCCATGTTTGACTCTGATTGTGTTTTAGAGTCACTAGAAATGGCCGCTATGGATCAGCAACAGGTACAAAGAAAGTGGTTTCGCTTTTCAGTCAGTGTACACATGCGCAGTCAAGTGTCATGTCACGCTCATTCACGTTGAGCAATCTTTGGTTGAGCTCTTGCTGCTTCAGCTGTCACCACTGAGGTATAATAAGAACGGCTGTCACTTTGCTCAACCCCCTTTCTTTCTCTTCTCTCTGTTGCATGCTGAGGGAACATGGGGTTGATCACCGGAGTTATTGCTTTCTTTTACCACTTACCTCAAATATACAAATGGCTCTTCAAGCCTTATTACATCTTGTCTATATTGATGTCCACCGCATTCCTCATACTTCGGAAGTGTCCGGGACTTTGCGAAAATCTTAACACAGAACGGGAGGACGGGAACCCATGCGACTTTGACTGGGTCAGTATCTGGGTAGAGTTGCTCTCTCACTAAATCTGGTGGGGGTTTATTGTTACCGTAAACGTTGCAATACTTGTATGTAATATTGTGGGGCCTATGTCTTACAGAGAGAAGTGGAGATTCTTATGTTTCTCAGTGCGATTGTCATGATGAAGAACAGAAGAGCCAGTAGGTGCAGAATGAATGAATGAATGAAACAAACAAACAAACACACACACACACACAGGTTTGGCCAGGTAGCAGGGGTGAGCCCACTGTTGTAACTGAAAATCCCTCCTATGTTTACAGTATAAACAGTAAACATCAGAAAACACAAGTGCACTGTCATTTCAGTTTGCCCTACAAACCTGGTCCCTCACATCCTGTAAACCACACATCTGGGATTACAGCACTTCCTAGGTTCATCTGCTGAGGACAGTCAAGTCAAGTAACATTTATTTATAAAACACATTTAAAAACAACAAGGCCCACCAAAGTGCTGTACAATGATCTGTCTGAAACACTGAATATAATCCATACATAAAACATAGCTAACTAAACATATATTCGTAGGACATGACAGACATAAATACAATTTCCTACCCATTTGCAAAATCGAATGCTAAAGAAAAAAGATGGGTCTTAAGGTGGTATTTGAAAGAATCGCTACTGGTGGAAGACCTGCTATATAAAGGTTGATTATTCCACAAACTTGGGGCAGCAACAGAAAAGGCATGGTCTCCTTTAAACTTTAATGGTGACCGTGGGGCATGGAACAGCATTTGGTGGGAGGACCTAAGGTGCCTGGAGGGACAGTGGTGGGTAAGGAGGCAAGGAATATAGCAGGGTGCTGATCCAAGAGTTGCAATAATCCAGACGGGAGGAAATAAAAGCATGGATAACTGTCTCCAAATCTTTCAGAGTAAGAATGGGTTTCAATTTGGCAATGCTCCGGAGCTGGTAAAAACTGCCTCGATAAACTTATTTGTTTATCGAATTTGAAATCAGAATCAAAGATTAACCTGAGTTTTTTTGCATGGCTGTGTACATGGATAGAGGCCCTAAATTATTAACAATTTATTTGCTGGAAATCTGGAGGGCCAAATACAACAACTTCTGTTTTTGTGTTATTTAATTGAAGAACGTTTTTTGCTAGCAAGTTTTTTAGGTCGCCAAGACAATCAGAAAGTGATTATAGGGATTTATTGTCACCAAGTGTCAAAGGAAGGTACAGCTGTGTATCATCGGTTGGTATTTGACAATGTGTTTGTTTTGTAAACATGATAATACAGTTGTGAGGGGGGGCACCCCCCCCCCCCCCCTTCCCCTCTTTTCTATCATTGAGTCTTATTGCTCACACTACTCATCCCCCCAGTCTCTCTTACCCCCCCCCCCCTCTCTCTACTCCTTCCCCCAGTCTCTCCCCACCCCCCTTCTATCTGTTTCTCTGTCATGAACCCTAACCTTTCTCCTGTTCTCCAGTCACCTTAGAGCAGCATGCAGGGAACCTGTTTATGTTCAGTAAGGTGGCCAACGTCATCCTCTTCTTCAGACTGGACATCAGACTGGGCATCTTCTACTTTGCTCTGTGTATTGGTGAGCTGCTTGTCATACTACACTTCATGTCACTGCTGTCAGTCAGTTAATATGCATTATAACTAGTGACCAGAGGAAGTTGTTGGGCTCCTTGTTAAGACAAGACACTTTACTGGTCAAAACCAACCAGTCTGTCTGTGCTCTGTGAGTGAATTTGACAGCATGGGTTAGGAGTTAGGATTAGTACCAAGTATCTATTCTAAAGTGTCAATAATGTTTCTATTTCCTCTCCTATCCTAGCATTCGTCATGACCTGTAAACCGCCACTCTACATGGGCCCAGAGTACATCAAGTACTTCAGTGAAAAGACCATTGACGTAAGTGTGGTGATCCAAGACTTGAGATGTTTGAAGATTAGACCCCATAGTGTAGACTGTTGAGCCTAGTTAACTGAGACCGTCATTATCATATTACTGACTAAGTGAGCATTAGATGTTATTTATTTACAACAGGCTAAGTGTTACTAATCAATGTTCTACTGCTCTAGTAGCCCTGCTTGCCAGGCTAGTGACAATAGTATTATGGAAAGACAATAGTATTAGGGAAAGACAATAGTATTAGGGAAAGACACCTGGCTGGGAACCAGACTACTGATACAGTGATTTAATGATCTACTCAGGTAATCTGATCTGGTCTAATCCCATTGGACAGGAGGAGCTGAATCATGATACTCGTGTGACGTGGATCGTTGAGTTCTATGCTAACTGGTCTCCCGAGTGCCAGTCCTTCGCGCCTGTCTTTGCCGACCTCTCCCTCAAGTTAGTATTCTTCCTGTTTCACTCCACCCCTCCTCTACTCTTCTCCCAGTGAAACACATCTCTCTAATGTTGTTGTGTTAACTAAACATGGCTGTCTCCTGTTCTCTTCCACTTTTATGCAGGTATAACTGTACTGGACTGCGGTTTGGGAAGATAGATGCTGGCCGGTACGGAGAGGTGGCTCAGAGGTAAGACTTTCCCCCTCGTGACATTGGTGGTGTCTCTGACAAACTACATTTTCACAAGAATGTAGTTGTAAGACTGTAGACTGCATGTCAGTCTGTCTAGAAGTAAGATGAGAAGGGAACTGCCTAGTTCTATTGTCTGACACTTTTTCTGCCCATGTGCTGACTATGTCCTTCTCTGCAGGTACAAGGTTAGCACCTCCCCTCTGGCCAAGCAGCTCCCCTCATTGGTGCTTTTCCAGTCAGGGCGGGAGGTCATGAGACGTCCAATGGTGGACAATAAGCGTCGAGCTGTGTCCTGGACTTTCAGCGAGGTGTGTGTTGTGTGGGGATCACTAATCTGTGTTTGTGTGCCTTACTTTTTGAAGTGTGTGAATGGCTTTGGGTCCCCACTCACACACCCGCTTGTCTCATTCTGTTCTAGGAGAACATCATCCGCGAGTTCAACCTGAACGAGCTCTTCGAGGCGTCTAAGAAGATAAAGAAGGGTCGTGGCGAGAAAGGAGAGTACAACCCCTTACTACCAGAGGAGGGCAGCGAAGAGCCTCAACCTGAACCTGACACCCCAGCAGAGAGCAAGAAAGACCAGTAGTGAAGAAGGGAGAACAGGGACTGGATTGTTCCACCGCACAGTCGTACACACAGTTCACTGCTAGTCATATAATCTGCCTGTGTCTGTTATATCGCTGTTGTATTATCAGACTACCAGTATTCAAATTAATTCAAGAGTTTGGACTTGTGAAAAAGGGACAGAATGAGCCATCTAAATGGAAACATAAGTCCTAATTATTGATGCCTTATTAAAAAGGTCCATTGCAGCAGTTCTCAATACGTTAACATTATTCTGGGTAACAATTAAGTACCTTACTGTGATTGTTTTAAATTAAAATGGTAAAAAGAAACTAATAGCAAAGTGAAATTTCTCAAGCAATAATTGTCTTAGGTATTTCTGGGTGTGGTTTGAGTGTGGAAGGGAAAACTAGTTATTGGCAGAGGTTTGGAACTAATTTAGTGCATGGTGATGTCACCATGGAAGGCCAGAACAAAAACAGGCTGAAATTACAGGCATTATTTTCAAACAGCTCCTGGGCATTAACATTATTTTAAATTTTTCAGTATTATTCCAACCTTCGTGTGGAAATATATATACACAACACAGGAAAATAAAGTTTGATTGCACTGGGCCTTAAAATTATTTGTGAAAATTCCTTACACGACCATCTCACTCATTCATCCATATGAGATTTTCTGTGACTGTAGGGAGTTCCCCCCCCCATGTTCTGCTGCTTTTTGGGTCACATTTTTTAACACCAAATCTGTTTTGCCAAAAGTTAAATAAAACTTTTCAATGCTCCGAGACTCCCATCCGCTCTTGGCTGATCTTTGATTGAAGACAGACAGGTTTTTTCCTTCAGGTTTACATTTTATTGTGAGAAGACACCTTAAATTCTTAAGGCCATTTTGGAAATGTCTTCTACATATTCAGAGATATTTGTGACACTGCATTCAGCACACCCCACAACAATAGCAGCATTCTTATTTACTTGTTGTTCAATGGCCCCATTCCCCACCAGGACAACGTAAAACAGACTCATTCTAGCCCTGAGTGTCTGACTGCTTGTATGATTGATAGTTTGTGTGCTTCAGATGCGTCAGAACTCCCTGAACATAAAACGTGCAACATTCAGCTAGCTTTGACATACCAACACTCTATTGGGCTTGGATTAAACATAGCAGCACCACCTCTCAACCACACACTCCTGACACACAAAAACACCTGTTTCTGACTGTTCCTTACTAAAAATGTGAGCAAAATGTTAATGGTACCATAAAGAGATTAACAAAAAAAAAAAAACATAAGGAAATTAAGAGGCCAGAATGTCAATATCAAATTAATTTTATATTTTATCTGGTTATAGTTAAAAAAAACTGTAAAAAAAAATTAAAAATAAAAATAAAACCCATCACTCTGTTTTACTACGAATGGTCTCAAGGCAAAAAACAATCAAAACATTCCGCAATTTCAAAGCAACCCCGACATCCGTCACCTTCTCCTAGACACGTCATACATATTTCTATTAACAAATAAGAGTTACTACAGGCTACCTATATTTATAACATACCGAGCTGTGCTAATAGAACCACAAACACCCCGCAGAATTTGATTTGTTGTAATTTTCAAGTACATTAGAATCTAAGGACAAGGCACTATGATGGGGACGTGGTCTCTGGGTAGAAGTTACACTTCTGGGAATAGATTTAGGATAATCTAGCCTCCTCTAGTGCCTAATAATTAGGGGCAAAAAGGCCTCATTGTGTAGGACCAACTTCATCCAACTCCTGGATGTAGAGATGTGTTTGTAACGGTGTTAAGAACTCAAAAGGTTTCTTGTCCGGTAAAATAAATAAGCCCTTCCCACTAAACACATTTGGCTGACCATCCCTAAAAAAAGCACTGATTGACAGACAAAACATTTTTGAACACCAAAATGACAGACAATTATTTAAAGCTACAGAGATAATTTGCATAATGTATCAATAATAAACATTTCTAGTGTACATTCCACAAAGAGGCTTGTGCTGTATTTATGATTCAGAATAAACTGTTTTTTTGTGGCTTTCAACATCCTCAGTGATAGGCCATCATCAATCTCTTTGGATGAGAATTTCAGCAAGCTCTATGACTGGCTGATACAGCCATCAATCAAAACAAGCGATTATTCATAGTCATTCACAAACCCCAAAACTCTATCTCCATCATCTGACCAATTGACACAATTCTTTAAGCATTTATATAAAACAAAGTTAAAAAATAAACGCTTTATAAAACTCAAATGAAACTGTGTAAGGGGTTGAAGCATCATCTCAGCACAGTCTTTGAATAATCGCTGCAGACTTGAATTAATGACTACTGTGGATTGGTGATCCATTGTGATTGGTCCATCCATGATGGAACAGGAAGTCTTGAACCACTGAGCACCACCAGTCCATTTGCGCACTCTCAGGCTACATATTGATTGGTTCAAAAGCACTCCTTCTTTCCAGGATTATATTATATTGTATAAATTCTCCATATGCTAATGTACCAAAACAAATAATTGTTGTATATACACGTTATTGAGTTTAATAACCAGCTGTCATAATAACGTTCATGTTATGCAGTCTATGGCTCACAGACTGAGGAGAGGTTATCCCATTCCATCACTGATCAACATTCAGAGTTCCACTTCAGTCACCATTCGATCCAATATGAAAGATCGGCAGAAAAAGATACTAAGGACATTGAAATACCAGCGAGCCAAACAATTCTATTTCACTATCCACTCCATATTGACCAAGAGCAGAGGATAGTCCTTTCATTGTGTGTGGGAATTTTAGTGAATATCCAGAGTAAGAAAATTGGAATCTGTCCAGTGGAACAATCTTCTTTCCATCTTTGGCTGGGTCGGACATCTGTCACTCAAACCGATAGCTCATAGGTGGTCCCTCCGACACCAGTCACCTTCTTCACCCCGCCCCCTGGTTTGGATGTGCTGTGATTGGCCAAACCCGGGCGAGAGGTGGATCTGATTGAATAGCCATCAGGAAAAGGGGAAGGGGTTATGGATGTAGATAGGGGTGACAGAGGGAGGAGGAGTGAGAAGAAGAGGTGAGTAGGTCGGATTCAAAAATAGACCTTATAATAAAAACAGGCCTTATGATAAAGGTTAGAGTAGAGGATGAAATAGGCTACAGAACAGACGGAGTGAGAAAACTCCTCGTGCTAACAAACACAAATCCCTCCTGTTTCACACACACTTAAACACATGCTTGCATGCCTCTATATCAAGTAGACAGACTTTACAAACCCAGATACACACATCCATCCTACTGCACAATGAATATACTTTCAAAACAGTCTACTCATAGACGAACACACTCAAACACAATCCAGCAGAAACACTCTGAAATCAAGAGGAGGAAGAGGAAGACTCACACAGATCAGAGAGGAAGAGGAGGGCTCACATAGATCAATCAGGGAGGAAGAAGAGGAAGAGTAGCAGGCTTGTGGCTCAGATCTCTACTCACTGTGGAGCCTGGGTCCCTCCGACTCCGCCCTCTCCCGACAAACTGCCTCCTCCTCCCATTGGCCGAGCCTTGTGCTGGAGCACTGCCACCCCGGTGTAGGAGAGGGACTTCTCTAGGGAGGGGCCTCTGGGCGGGGGAGACACGGGGGAGTCTGGGGAACAGGCACGCGGGGAGGAGGGGGAGGGCTGTTCAGAGACGGGAGGAAGGGGCAGAGTGGAGGAGGTGGCACGGAGGTGTGGGTTTTTGGAGTCCTGGTGGAGGAGGTGGCGCTGTGTCTCAGGGTGGGCAGCGTGTGAGGGAGTCGGCAGGGGAGGGCTGAAGGCGCGGAGGTATGCCCTGTTGGGGGAGGAGAAAGAGGCAGAGCCCTGGAGCAGCTGGCTCTCTCTCTGCTGGGCCATCTGTGCTGAGAGGAAGGGTGAGGTGTACCCCTGCAGGGGCGCATCCCCAACCCCGGGGGGTGGCGAGGAGGAGGTAGGGGAAAACGCTGCAGGGGCGTGGGGCTTCTGGGGGCACAGCTCGTGAGCGGCCGACTCAAACTCAGGGCTCTCGGATGGCGTCAGCAGGCTGTCGTAGGACAGGCTGCCGTTCTGAGGTGTCTGATTGGCCAGGCTCTTGTAGCTGGTGTCGGTTGTGCCCTCTGATTGGAGCGTGCCCAGAGTATTATGGTGTGTGTGGGTGGAGCGCATGCTAGAGGAGTGAGAACCACCGGTAGACAGGACCAGAGAGGAGGGGTAGGAAGTGTATGACCGCCCCCCTAGGGAGTACCCGGAGATACCCCCCGCAACGCCCCCACCCATCCCAATGGACCCCCCGGGGCCCTCGCCCCTCTCCCCTCCCCCCCTACGCGCCCCCACACCTATTACCGACCTCCCATCCAGGCTGCTGGGCTCAGACCGATAGCTGGGCTGGCAACTCGACTGGAGAATGGAGGGTGAGTCCAGACTGTCCCCACAAATTATCTGGAGAGGAGAGGAGAGGAAGGGAGGATGGAAACATATGTTACAAAGGGATTACTTTGAGGAGACATTCCTCAACAGAAGAGGACATAGACGTTTCTACAGAACACAGTTTCTACAGAGAGCCAGTCTACTGGGGCATCACATTATCAAGACCCCTCGGGGATCAATAAAGTACCCATCTATCTATCTATCTATCTATCTATCTATCTATCTATCTATCTATCTAGAACCACAAGAACAAACAAAATCGCTGACAGTACAGGCATTCAAATTAATTAAAGTAGTCACAAGCATAAAACCTGTTTACAGACATAAACACGGAGATGACACTAACAGACTTACTCGTCAACCGATGGCCACTGAGTGATCAATTCAAAAGTAAAAGAGAGGGCAATGGAAGAAGAACAGACAAGACGTGAGAGAGCGGTCTGTAGAATTCCTCCGCTAGTCCCACCTGGATACCCTCGGCTTAATCCTCCAGTAGCTAATCTATCAACTGATCTGACCCTTTGTTTAACGTGTGTGTATGCGTACCTTGTTTGAGTGCGTCAGAGCTGTGTGGTTCCTCTGTGGGCTGCTATATGCCGGACGGTACTTGTACATAGAGGGAGTGGATGGACCTTCAGACAGCAAGCTGCTCTCTGATTTAAAAAAAAAACAAGAACACAAAGTGTTACAAACTAGATGGCACCATCTGTGTGGGATACTTGAGCGAGTGTGTGTGTGTGTGTGTGTGTGTGTGTGTGTGTGTGTGCGTTCACTGCTCACCCTCTGTGTCTGCACGGGGCAGGCCAGGGTAGCGGAGCTCTGGTTTGGGAGGAGGTGGAGGCTCTGCATCTGCTGACTGGCTCTCCATCTGCTCTAAACTGCTCTTAGACTGACAGCAACAGGAAAGGACAAGACAGTTTATACACACAAATGAGAGTGAAAAAGAGATGCATCTGTGAAAACCCCTGTATGTTAGATCTGTTTGTCAGTGGGTACGCTGTGTGTGTGTGTGTGTGTACCCGGGTGCTGTGTTGGTCGTTCTGGATGCCGTTGTCCAGGACTTTGACCTCTAGCTGGGCCTCGGGGAGAGGAGGGCGGAGGAAGGGAGGCTGCACCTCCACTGTCTGCTTGCCCCGCCACCGCCCCACATACCTGACAGAGATGTGTAAACACATGAATGACCCTGAAACTTTCAACTGAAACATACACCAACTTCATACTCCATTACACACACATATTGTTACATATTTTACTTAGTTAACAACCATAAAGCTATTAGGCTACACCGAGTTCTCCCTTGAGTGTCTTGTTCAACCATAAGCTGCAACAGCAGAGGAAAGCAGGAAAAATGGAGAGACGGTCACTAACCTGGGAGCCTGAGAGCTACAGAGCACGTGTGAGATGTTCCTCAGACAACCATTGGTGAAAGGGTTTACTCCGCCCCTAAACTTCCCTGTGACCTGAGAGAGCGAGAGAATCCATTTTTAGATAATCTGGATCATGTCGGCCCTCTCAAAGGAGCACACCCAGATCGACAGACATACCTGCTCGTTAGTGGTCCTACCCAGAGCTACCAGCACCATGTGGAAACCAGTAAGACCTGCTACTGGGATAAAGAACAGGCCAGCAACACACATTGTAGCCATGCTGGGAACACACAGTCAAGGACACAACCTAAACCAGCGCAACAACAACAACAACAAGACTGTGTCTATGGTCGTGTCTACACTTGACACTTACATGCGACTTCTGCTATCAGAATGAAGATCGCATTGAAAAGACTGGTTTAGACACACAGAAGTCGCATTGTGGTCTGATTGTGTTCAGATATGGCTGACCACTTCAGGAGGTGGTCAGGGATGCATTGTGTGCGGATTACTCCTCAGTCTGGATGCAATCAGGCTACTGAAAGCGCATAGAGTGGACACGGCAGACACATTTAAATGTAGGAGTAGATGCATGGCATGTTCGGAATTCCATGATCAGAACTCTATGATCAGAATACTAATGCTGCATGAACTGTCAAGTCTAGACAAAGCCAGAGAGGGGGAGAGACACCTGACCAATGCAGCACACTGACACTTACCCACTTCTTCATAGAACCATGAACTGTCAGGTCTAGACACGGCCAGAGAGGGGGAGAGAAACCTGACCACTGCAGCACACTGACACTTACCCACTTCTTCATAGAACCATGAACTGTCAGGTCTAGACACGGCCAGAGAGGGGGAGAGAAACCTGACCACTGCAGCACACTGACACTTACCCACTTCTTCATAGAACCATGAACTGTCAGGTCTAGACACAACCTACAAGGATACGTGACAGCGGAGTGAACACTGTCCAGCTGGTGCTGGTGGTGGAGGATGTAGAGTAGGCCGAAGCCGAACACACCCATGATGTGGATCGTCAGGGACAACAGGAACAGGAAGAAGTGACGGTAGTTCCTGCGCCCGATACAGTTGTTCACCCACGGGCAGTGGTGGTCAAAGTCCTGCCAGGTCACACACAGGTCAAACAGTCTAAAAAAAAAAAAACTTTAAAAAATACCAACTAAATAACTGATGTTTCTACTGCAGCCTCTGACACCTGCCATACCGCGTGTAGTGTCAGCAAGGCGGCAGTCTGGAGAAGAGCGTTTACCTCCACACAGTTGTCACACACGGAGCAGTGTGAGCAGCGGGGCGGTCTGTAGAAGCGGCAGCTGGAACACCACTTCATCCGGACCTGGATGCCCTTAATCTCCACTGTCTTGTAGAGCGGAGCGCGGAAATCCTCTTCTTTATCCTCATCCTCTTCCGCTGTGAACACACACCACTTACACACTGAAACACTTTCTTTACACCGAAACCCTTTATCTTTAACCCACGCTCCTTACCTCTGGGAAAGACCCCTGGGTCCATAAAGGTGGCCATGCAGAAGTTGGCAAGGGTGAAGAGGAAGACCACAGCGTTATAGACGGGAATGACGGCGGAGACATGCTCTGACAACCACGGACACCTGGAGGGAGAGGGGGATGGGGAGATATCCAGAGATACAGGTATATTATATGGTATTTAGTGTGTGTGTGTCACTCACGTGAAGCAGAAGAAGAGCGTGGTGGAGCAGACCAGGAAGGTGGTTGCCGCGGAGACAGGAACGTAGCGACTGGGTCGGAACGGGCAGGGAGGAGAGGAGGCGGGGCCACCGACCTCCCCACCTAGTCCCCCACTACTGAACCCTGGCATCAGAGGGAGAGGTCGAAGGGGTATATCTAAAGAGAAGGGTGTTGGAAGGGTCAGAGGGAAGACCTCAGTGTCCATATGAGATAAGGGGGCATGATGGTAGATGGGATGGGTCTCAGGTAGCAGGAATAGGATTATTACAGAAAGCATTTAGGAGAAACATCTTAAAGAAAGCTGGCCAGTTATTTGCACAGCCACTAAAGCAACTTAAAAACTAAAATACTTATTTGATAGTAAAGTCTACACCTTTTTTTGCATATGTAGCTAGCTAAATAGCCAGCAAGCTAGATAGCTGTACATTTTATATATCTTAAAAACAAAACTATACAATATTATGATTTTAAAAAATTATATTATAAATATTTCTGTATGGCTTTCATGTAACCTTATTTGGTGCAACAATATAAAATCAACAAAATATATCCTGTCTACTGCAACAAAGACCCACAAGGGCACACAAAATTAACTGCTTTGACAAATACTTTCTGACCTGGTGAGACAACAAACCAACCCTAACCCTCCACAGCCATCGAAAAACAACATCTATAACTACTATTTACAAACTCTCTTGTAAGGGAAATATGGGGTAGACAACTGCCTATAAGACAACAGAACAGGGGTGTCTAGCAGAGCATTGACCATCCACTGAACTCTGCTCTTGTACAAGGTGTATCTAGGCACCGAGTGTGTGTGTGTGAGACAATGTGATTGCGTGTGACAGAGAAAAGTGTGACAGAATGCTTGCAAAGGAGAGAGTTCCAGGGTCTATATTCCGGGGAGGCAGCAGCAGTAAAAATCCAAGCCCACTTTCAGCTTTTTCAAAAATGTAAACTTGTATACAAAAGCTCTCAAATGTTGTGTCCGTATAAGAGAGTGTTCATATCCACAGGTGAGATCAGTCTCTATGGATCAACTTAGCTGCCAGTGTAGGTAAAACCCCTCCCATTTTCAAAAGCACCGTAGACACGCCTCATTTCCCATGATGTCACACAAAAAGAAGAAGCCACTCAAGACAACTGCAGGTCCTCTTCTCTCTCCAGTGTTCTATCACACACGGTTGTTGTCTATGAAGGCAATTGGAGGGCACCTCCTGAAACATAGGGAAACAGAGGGTGTTACACAACTACTAGATTACTTCAATAGCATTAACCAACACCAAACTTCAACCATTCATAATTACACACACAAAATCACTAACACGAATGCAGCCTTGAACAACAGTTCAATGTGTGTTGAAACCTGACCATTTTGTCAACTGTACTCCATCTTAATTTCCCTAGTACTGACTAACGAGGTCGAAAAGGGGTGTCTAAAAGCATCTCTCGCTCTCTCTCTCACACACACACAAACGTATTCATAAATATATAACAGAGCCCTCATCCACACAGATCTCATGTAACACCTGAGGGCAACGGAACACACCTCTACTACAACCTTCAACAACCTAGCTAGCTACTCTACACACCCCTATGGCAGAGGCGCACAAAAGTACATACCGATACAATAAACGGCACCTGATATACAAATATTCTGTAGATAATCTATTCAAAGCAAACACTACACATATTTTATTAGCCACAAAACAGCCCTAGCCTTCTCTACACAGACCGTGTCTGTATCTGTGAAACAGGCTGCTGAATGTTGGAGGTTGTGACCTACTGTTAGCAGACGACTAATCATCTCCATGCAGCACCACACATTAAATAAAGGTTCCATTTAAAAATGTTAAACATTTTTTTATTTATTAAATCCCCCTGATTTAAATGGCTGTTAATCCTGAAATACCCCTCTTCAGCAGAGTACCCTGCTTTTGCCCCCTGTCATTGCCATGTTAGCTGGCTTCCAAACATAATGTATGTTATGTCACTTCTATCAAGTCTGCTAACTAACTATACAGAATAGGATGACATGCTCCATCGTCGATGCTAAACACAGCTAGCCATCTAACCTTGTTTTCTGCAGGAGATGCTAGGTAAGTAGCTAGCTAGTTAGCTACATAGGCATTGTAATAGTGTGCCACTGAATCTGTACATGTCTTGTAACGTTACATGTGAGACAATATGCTAATTACAACGCATTTTGAAAGCTGTTGGGACTCGAAAATTGTGAAAATGTTCCCCAGTAAAAAAATAAATAAACAAATAGTACAAGGACTTTATATGTTGTTTAAAGGCGAATTGGCTCTGGGAGCCAAAACAGCCAAATACTCCATCTATACGTGAATCGATTCTCAATTGCGGTTCTAGAAACATAAATACCTCTACTTACATATCACATTAAAACAATTAAACAAATGCAAAAAAATATATATATATACACTTACTGTACAATGTTTTAACCTGTTAAACAGTTGCAGCGGACAGTATTTTTCAGTGACAACGTGTTTTGTGTCGTCGGTCTTCCGTTTACACAGGTATTCGGAGTCGCAGCACTGTAACTAGTGCCGTGTGGGAACCCTAATGCTATAAAAGGTTTGTATCAATTCAACCTTTTGTTTGAAAATTATTTATCTTTGACATGAAAGATAAGGTCATCTATCCAAAAATCGTATCGCAAGCGAATTGTGATCATGTTCAGACCGTGTCGTTAACAAAACTCCCCCGCACTCCCCCAATGACTCTTAATGTGTAATGTAATGAAACAGAGTCATGATCAATGAATACATTTTATCTAGATAACTAGCTAGCCAAATTTGTCCCGACGACCTGTGTTTAATCACCGCTTGATACAGTAAAACTAGAAACTATCAGTTACTTGGATCTTGGGAAAAGCAGTTCACCAAAAACAAGGCATACCTGACATGCAGGGCTGATGTTGTCAAATCCGTAATATTTGTGTGCGTTTCGGTCCCGAGGTTAGTTAGCTACTAGCTAGTTTGCTAGGCCAATGAGGGAGTTCTTTTACGCTGGCCCGCGTTGAACCGGGCAGAGGCCCGTCAAGGCATCCGGGGGAGCGCCCTTCTCAAATCGGAACAGTAATCTGCGACGCTCGGTCATGGTGCATCGTCCAGAAAAATCAATTTTCCATAAAATACATGTTTACATTTTAGGACTAGTTTTCATTTGGAAGACAGATGTAGCAATCACTTTTGAGCCGACCCCCGTCGGACAGACTTGGGCACCTGGCTGACGCCCTGTAGCCAGCTGATTCAAATCGAATGCAATCAACTCTCAGCCGATGCAAACACGCCTACACGGGCGCCCGGGCTAGATTAATCGAACCCCCTCAATGTTGGAACTCCGGAACTGTCCAATCAATGATTGAGATTAGCGCCATTCCCATAAATCGCTGGTCTTTCCCGGGGAGGGGATAGGGACAACATTTGAAAGCTTTCAACATGGGATGTCAGGATAGTGGACCGTTAGCTAATTCAGGTTACAGCTTATGAATTATTTTTGACTATGTTTTGTTTACTGTGTAACTCTGTGTTGTTTTTGTCGCACTGCTTTGCTTTGTCTTGGCCAGGTCGCAGTTGCAAATGAGAACTTGTTCTCAACTGACTAACCTGGTTAAATAAAGGTGAAAAAAAAACACAAAAAAACAAAGAGGCATATATAAAACATTGCTGGAGTGAATTTACACACCAAAGAGGCACATTTTATTTAAAATGTATTTTCACAATAAAAACAATCATACCAAATGGTCTTGTGTGGAAAAACAACTTTTGAGAAGTTATATAAAACTCAGACCAGTTTCTGTACATTGAAATTGATTAATTGAATTGAAAAAATTATATTATTCCTCCTCCCTGAGCTCCATTCCTCTCCGCCCACTCTAAACCCCTCCCTCCTCTATTCTCCACCCAACACTTGTGCTGTCTTTCATCTCTCCCTTATCAGTTGAGCGTGAAACCAAATATTGACACAACAGATCCTGCTCAGCCAGTCTGGGTATCACTATTTAGCTATCATTCCACTCCTTGTCATATGCCAAAGAAAGATATTTGGCACATGAGACAGAGTACAAGGTGTGGAATGTTATCTAAACAGAGACTGGCACCCAGGCTACTGCTCTGCTGCCCAAAAGTCAGTGCCACTGAAAATAAACTCCTCTTGACAGAGCCATCAGATTTCAGACATAAAGCATCCCTCTCTCCTCCACTATTTGAGATCGATAAAGCGAATGTCCATGATGAGCAGTGTGTGTCTGGGGAGGGGTCTGGGGGCGGGCGAGAGCACGGTCATCACCTGTGCCTGTGTGTCCACGTTAGTCACCACAATGAACCCACACACCGGGCTCTCCAGCAAGCCCCTGCGCACCCCCCCAGCCACCTCCTCCCCCTCATCGGCACAGCTTACGCTCAGTACGTGGTGCGTGAGGTCGCGACCTGGGGTCACAGGGACTAGCTTCAGCTGGGTATCGTCCTGCGACATCCCCAGAGGAAGGCACGAATCCGGGATGGACGGCGCTCCGATCTTGTAGATGCGCACGTCAGAAAAGCGCACGTCGAAGGCGTGAGGGTAGAATGAGACACCGCGGAAACCATAGAAGTACTCCCGGATCTTGTCGTCCCGAGCCTCGCGTCGGCAGTCTTTGGAGCGCTCCACGACCCCTCCGGATTTGGGTAGCAGCACAACTCGGACGAAGTGCGGCAGGTCCCGCTTCAGCTCGTTGTAGAGCCTCTCCTGATCCAGCACCAGAACCACATCCACCTCGAAGGCTGAGGCACAGTGGACCAGGGCCTGGTAGCCAGAACCCTTCACCCAGCCACAGGTGTTGATGATGCAGCCGCCCACACTGGCTTTCCTGTTCACCTCACAGCGCTGGGAAAACACCTCAGCCAGACACGATGTCAACTAGGGGGGAGAGAAAGAGAGGGGGGGGGGGGGAGAGAGAGGGGAGGGAGAGAGAGAGAGAGAGAGAGAGGGGAGAGAGGGGAGGGAGGAAGAGAGTGGAGGGAGAGCGAGAGGGGAGGGAGGAAGAGAGTGGAGGGAGAGCGAGAGGGGAGGAGGGAGGGAGAGCGAGAGGGGAGAGTGGGAGGGGAGGGGGGGAGGGAGAGCGAGAGGGGAGGGGTGGGAGGGAGAGCGAGAGGGGAGGGAGAGCGAGAGGGGAGGGAGAGCGAGAGGGGAGGGAGAGCGAGAGGGGAGGGAGAGCGAGAGGGGAGGGGGGAGGGAGAGCGAGAGGGGAGGAAGAGCGAGAGAGAGGGGAGGGGGGAGGGAGAGAGAGGGGGGGTGAGAGAGAGAGAGGGGGGAGGGAGAGCGAGAGGGGGGGAGGGAGAGAGAGGGGGGGGGGGGGAGAGGGGGGGGGGGGAGAGAGAGAGGGGGGGAGGGAGAGAGAGAGGGGGAGAGATGGGGGGGGGGGGGGGTGGAGGGGGAAGAAAGAGCGAGAGAGATTACATACACCAGACAAAAAGTCCAATACAAAGTTATGGGTTCATATAACCTAATATCCAAACCATAGAGGTTATCATTCACCTTGTTGTAGAGTTTGATGTTGGTTCCTGGAGTGGTGGAGCCAAAGTGGTAGACCAGCGGAGCCTGTACTGAGTACCCCTCCTCCACGTCAGCTGGACGCTCAATACACAGCGCTGACATTGTGCCCGGGACTGACACCTGACACACACAAGACAGGAAAGCATCAAGGTCATCAATTGCACTAACCAGACACAACCAGTCAACACCATCGCAGAAGCATGATTCATTTCAACATTATATTAAATTATCCTTATTAGCAGTGATAGTAGAGGGGAACAGTAGCAAAGAGGCGATATGCAGTATTGTACACCTCCATCCAGACAATGTCTCACCCCACTCTGGCCTACGTCCAGCTCCACCAGTGTGGGCCTCCTGCCCAGCCTCACAGCGTAGCTCAGCAACAGCCTGCACACCGTCGACTTCCCCACGTCTGTAGGCCCCACCACCATCACCTGGGGGACAACGTTGAAAAAACATTTACACAACAAGAGCTTACACACACACACTGACCAAGGTCTACTTCTCACGCACAGGCAGACAACCAACACTGACCCAAGTCCTTCACTCAGACAGAAACAGACACACAGCCCGAACACTGACCCGTGGTCCCCTCTCGTTGTCTCTCTCCGCCTGTCGTCTCATCTGTTCCAGTGCAGCGTGTGTGTTCAGGTAGAGCAACATGGGTGTGTCCTTTGATACGTACGCGACCTAGAAGAGAGCGAGATCGACACATTTCTGCATCCATCACTCCTAGCAGTTACAGATACCAAGGCAGATGTTTCAGCCATGCACATATCCCTCTCATTCATCGATTACTGCTCCACTGCCTCTCACCTCTGTCTTCCCCGAGAGAGAAACACTGCAGCCCTGCCAGGTGAACACAGCAATCTTGGACCCCGGTGGGAACGTGTACTTCTTGTTGCGGTTGAGCTCAGAACCAAAGACTTCGGCCAATCCCGTGAGAAGCTCCAGCTGCACCTTCTCCCCAGCCTCTACCTCGAACCGCAGCTCTGTCTCTTTCTCCAGGTCGTACCTCGTCCCCCCACCACCAGTGCCCGCCCCAGGCGTCGCACCCTCCTCACCAGTCTTCTCTGGGCCCTCAGTCGCCATGGCTGTACAGAGACAAAGGTCCGATTTAGCCCCAACAACATTGCTACTTCACCGACATGGCTAATTCATCTCTGCCATGTGATAAGTTCACTCTGGATAGAATTTATAATATGACTGATGCTGTAATGTCAGATTTCAGTGGTGGTCTCTCATAAGTCATGACAGGATATGAACATCCCTGGAATTACCTATGATAGCACAAGCATAGGGCAGAGTCCTCCATTTTAGTGTAGCACAGTATACCTGTAACATGGTAATATCACTGTACCAAAACATTATGATCATTTTAGAGTACCGTTTCATATGATACTACCACATTTTTTGGTCTTACCGATCTAAAGAAGCTGCTGGCACGTTATAAAATGTCTATAAAGTTTTGTTAATACATTCTGTTGAATTTAAGCAACAGCCAATAATATCCACATCACTTTCATGCGCATATCACGTGGCAGCTGTAATCAGCATCCCCTACCAACCCTAACTCACCTGCATCTCTCCGTCTGCTCTTCCCCCATCAGTTTTCTAAATATAATTTAGCCTTAGTGGCGAGCGGCCCCGACGAGTCTTCTGTTGTTCATGTGTTGTAAATTTGTAAATGTGTTACATTGGAGCGGAGTGCGCAAAGTTTATACATTGTCTCTTTTCATCGAGTGTTATATACTCGCTGTCATGGAACATCAGTGCCAGAGAGGGGAAATTGAGCACAGCTTCACTACATGCATGCTTGAAGCTTTACAGCAGAGAAAACGTCTCGTCTCTATCCTAAACATATTACCAGAGATAATCAATCTCTTTTTGGTGCTCCAGAAATTCTCTCTATCGGGATTTGCGCACATTTTATTTAATTTCACAAACCTTGTCAGGGTCCGCTAATTATTGGTTTGATAACAAACGACGACGTTCAGTCATGTTACACCGCTAGCTTACCATCTTTTAACTTCACAGTAGGTCTAGACCAATTTGATTGGCACAGGAAGAAAGAAAAAGGGTGTGCTACTCATGAGTTGTGCTCAAAAGGTAGGATTCATATAGGCCTAATAAACTATATATATTTTTTAAATCAATCTCTTGCTGGTGCTCCATAAATTCTGTTTGGGAGCCGTGTGTTTGTGGTAGAGAGGGAGATGTGTGTGTGAACTGGTTTCATGCAGAGTTATTGACACAATGACACACAGGTAATTATGCACACGCCGTTCTAATCCTTCCTTTCTCCCATTCCTCCAGCCAAATCACAGGTGGGCCTTTGCAAATATGAGCAAATCAGCCATTCTATGCAATATTATACACCGAATAGTGTAATTAAAGTTAAATTCAATGTGTTGTATTGAGTAGAAGTGTGACATTCAGTGACAGGTTTTTGCGTAGCACATAAGCAGAATATTTAGAAAAGCGGAACAAGCGTCCGGGTGACGGGGCGGACAAGACGCTAGGCCAAGACAACAAGACAAGACGCTATGCTGAAAAGCTACAAATGCGTTGATCAAGAGAGGTGTTTCTTTCCACCTTTATACACGAACAACTTGAAACGTCTAGCTACAAAAAAAAGTGAGCGTCTGTATAAACGTAGATGTCATGCGACAAGTAAATATTCGTCTGCTCAGTTAGCTAGATAGCGGTTAGCTAGCTAATGTTATCACGCAGGCCAACTATCCGACAAAATGCCTGTCTAGAACGGTACCTGTTGAATGCATAGAAACGTTTTTTTGTTGTTGTTGTTTTTTTTACCATCGTTTATGTGGTAACATACTACATTTGCTACTTACAGAATTAGTGATTGGTCCTAAATACGTTTTTAAAGCTTCCTCCACCTCACCGGAGCACCACGACAGAACGATAGTCCCACAAAGAAGACGTCATGCTCCTTTAAACCAATCAGCATCTGTGATTGTGTGGTTCGTTGACACGTTTTTAAAACGTATGAAATCCAGTTGATTTAAAATTCAGTGCATTTGTTGAGAAGCACAAAAGCTTACGCACACATTCCATACTTTTCGAAGCAAGTACAGTAGAAGAGTATAGAAACAAAGCAGCTTTATTCTCCATATTTTTTTTTAAATATAAAAAACATTAGATAAGACATCTCAGATTGGAAATTGAAAAAAAACTACTGAACAAAAATATAAACGCAACATGTAAAGTGTTGGTCCCATGTTTCATCAGCTGAAATAAAATATCCCAGAAATGTTCCATATGCACAAAAAGCTTATTTCTCTCGAAATGTGTGCACCAATTTGTATACATCCCTGTAGTGAGCATTTCTCCGTTGCCAAGATAATCCACCCACCTGACAGGTGCGGCATATCAAGAAACGGATTAAACAGCATGATCATTACACAGGTGCACCTTGTGCTGGGGACAATTAAAGGCCACTCTAGAATGTGCAGTTGTATCACACAATACCACAGATGTCTCCACTCTTGAGGGAGTGTGTCATTTTCACCCCGTCTGCAGGAATGTCCACCAGAGAATATAAAGTTAATTTCTAAGTTGCCTCCAACGTCGTTTTAGAAAATTTGGAAGTACGTCCAACCGGCTTCACAACCGCAGACTGTGTAACCATGCCAGCCCAGGACCTCCACATCCAGCTTCTTCATGGTCTGAGACCAGCCACCAGGACAGCTGATTAAACTATGGGTTTGCACAACTGTAGAATTTCTGCATAAACTGTCTCAGGGAAGCTCACCTGCGTGCTCGTCGTCCTCAGCAGGGTCTTGACCTGACTTCAGTGGGCAAATGCTCACCTTCGATGGCCACTGTCACGCTGGAGAAGTATGCGCTTCACGGATGAATCCCGATTTCAACTGTACCGGGCAGACGGCATGTATAGTCTTGTGGAAGATCAGTTTGCACAATTGCATTTTATTGATAGAAGTTTGAATGCACAGATATCGTGTTAAGACCCTGAGGCCCATTGTCGTGCCATTCATCCACTGCCTCTCCTAATGTTTGGGGCGGCAGGTAGCCCAGTGGTTAGAGTGTTGGGCCCATAACCGAAAGGTTGATGGATCAAATCCCCGAGCTGACAAGGTAAAAATCTGTCGTTCTGCCCCTGAACAAGGCCCCTGAACCCACTGTTCCTAGCCCGTCATTGAAAATAAGAATATGTTCTTAACTGACTTGCCTAGTAAAATAAAGGAAAAATAAAAAAAGTTGGAGCGTTATAATGCACAGCCCCATGTCGCAAGGATATATACACAATTCCTGGAAGCTGGAAATGTCAGTTCTTCCATGGCCTGCATACTCAGACATGTTACCCATTAAGCGTGTTTGGGATGCTCTGGATCAGAGATTGGCATTTGTTGATGTATGTGATAATGGGAAATTGACTCAATACATTTACCTAAATGGATGTGTGTGGTCCTCAAAGGAGTAATATTCTTTAGGGGGGTAGCTGTGGATGTTCTAGTACTTAGATTAAAATGCAGTCGTTCTGTTACAAAACTTTATCTGCACTGCAAGTAAAGTGTTTTTGTATAATGTTCAGTGAACATTTAAAAGTACTCCTTGCATATCGAGATGTATGGTTTAACGGTGCAATCATTGAGTTTTTGTTTGACATATTTTATAGTGAAAAATTACTCTCAGTATCAATCGGTTACTGTGGAATTGCTCCTGACTAACTACCCATTTAGGTGCCATCCCACATTTACAGCTTAAAATAGGATGCCTGTCCTGTCAGTGTGTACATCAGGTTTACATTGGAATTAGATAAAAAAAAAAATGGATGGATGTGCAAGATTAACAGAGGGCATCAGATGGGCGTTTGTCTGCTAAATTTAGAGTTAATATGATATTTTACAAATAGCTGTTAATCACAAATTCCATTCACAGCCAGCCAGTCACATGTCAAACACTTGTCAGAGTGCATGTTAACTATTATACCTACTTTCCAAAACAATGTGACATACTGAAGAAAATGAAGGAACAATCTTTATTCTTCATAAACAAACAAAAGCAAGTTAAACATTTTACAGCGTTATTGGATATTATGAACAAGACTAAAAGCAGCAATATTGTAAAAGAGGGACAGAGAGACACCATTAGATGTCACCGTGTATCCAGGCCAGAGGGGCTTGACGCTTGGGTCATCAGAGGAAGGACTGGGGAGAAACCCGGTTGGTCAGTCCTCATCATTCTGCGTCCAGCTGCTACGAACCCTGGATGACTGGCTGCAAAGAACAAGGGAGAATTCACTATTTTAGCCAAAACATATTCTCATGGACAATTGGATAATGGCATATTTGATCCAATCAAATAATTGCACTGATTTTGTGCTTTCCTCTTAGTCTCAGTGTTATTACTGGCTCTAGTAGCAATACCCTCTCAACCAGTCTGTCAATCTGATTAGAATTTAGTCAGCTGAATTGGACATGGATTCCTTCCTATACAGACCTTCATTAAAGGTGTCTATTCAGTCTTCAGTGCCTTCTCCAGGGCAGAAACTACAATTTCAGGCTCAGGAAACTTCAGCTTGCGAGGGGGGCCTTTGTTTATCCCCGACCACAGACACACCTCTGTAGGAGGAGAGTAATGGATTACACAATAGAAAGGAGATGAAACATTTCACACAGGTGCACCCCTGGAAGTAATCACCTTTCTCTCCTTCAACCAGCATCACTTCAAAACTTTTACTCCTGGGTTTCTGGGGGTTCAGAACCACATTGAGGTCTGGGCGGGCAGTCAGGAGGGCAACTCTGACCCCCTCTGCATTACGCACATACACTCGTCAGCTTTTACTGCAGAGAGACAACAGAACCATGAGCATTAGTTAACTGGTTATGCTTTCCTACAGCAGAGATGTTGCTTATTTCTTTGCACTTTAAACTGTGCTAATTGGGTAGATGTTAGATGACAAGCTATATCAGGGCTCTCCAACCCGGTTCCTGGAGAGCTACAGTCCTGTAGGTTCTCACTACAACACTCATCTAGTGCACCGGATTCTAATAATTAGCTGGTTGATAAACTAAACCAGGTTAGTGCCAACTGGAGTTGAAGAGAAAACCTACAGACGGGTAGCTCTCCAGGAACAGCATTGGAGACCCCTGACCTATATACATGCCAGATTATGCAATTTTCACATGACTGACACTGGAATACACTGTCCAATTCATATTGTGTCATTTTTTTTTCTCACCCAAATGTATTAGGCCTTATTGGTGTGTTCAGTTCTCACCAGTGTTCAATTACCACCCTCTGACTCTCTGTGACAATCTCCGGGTGGTCGTCCTCTTCTTTACCCCTCTTCCCCTCCACGACCAGGGACTCCTTCTCCGTCTCCCCCTCGGCGATCGCCTTGCGCTTCAAAACACGACCTGTCCAACAACAGGCAGTGGGGTTGACCAGAGATGAAGAAGCGAATCGAGACGTTTTACTCTAGCTTAATGTGCGTTTCTATGCGCTTATTTTGGACATAAACTTGTCGCCTGCTTACCCGCCTTTGGTACAACGACTCCCATTGTTAGGGCGGAGACATGAGCTTCTCGTCTTACAGATCTCTGGGTTAGCTACAAGTCAACAAGCTAGTTAGCTAATCTGTCCCTACAGAACTAATGTAGCTAGCTAGTTCGGAGTTGTCTGTCTAGAAATGTATCTTGTAACCGAGTTACTTATTTCCTGAGTGCAATTTTATGACTAAACTACATTTCAAATGCTTTTGATGTTGTATGGTTTACCTGCTTTAGCACGGGACGCCATTGCTGTTATTGATCTTGTGTAATGAGTCAACTTTCGCGCGTTTTGTGGTAATGGGTTTCTTCTTCGGTGGAGTTTAACGGCAGTTGGCAACCAATATATTGCACTACCGCCCCCAATTTAACTATAATATAAATCCATTACACTTTGAGATACAAAATGGTAAAAGGGGAAACGGAACAAATAAAATAAAAATATATTTTGAATTACCCTACCAACTAAACTTACACTCATTAAAACCCACCACCTTATTCCACTACGTTAACCCTATATCCGGACTGTATCACAACCGGCTGTGATTGGGAGTCTCATAGGGCGGCGCACAATTGGCCCAGCGTCGTCCGAGTTTGGCCGGTTTAGGCAGTCATTGTAAATAAGCATTTGCTCTTAACTGACTTGCCTAGTTGAACAAAGATTACATTTTAATTAAAAAATATATGATCCTACACTAGGCCAACAACCTGAGAGGACAGGACACTACTACCACAGATAGTAGAACATCTTTGCTACTACTCAACACACCCTGAAACTCTTCTGAAGTCAAAACTCATACCACAAGTACTTCTCTGCGGCTGCCACCACAACATATATTTTCTGTGACTTATATTCCATCTCTGCGGTACAGTTGATAACCATTGCCATGGACGCTAAGAAGCCAACCTTACTGAAACATATCACTCATTGGCCTATCCGTCTGTTTTGGCACATATCTACTATTCACAGGGATCCTCTCAGTATCCCTCAAGCTTGATTCACCCTCCTCTACTTTCTTCACTGCCTCAGCATACAACACCTTCTGACTACTCTGACCCTGGCCACCTCAACCTGCCTCTCTCTCAGCGGACAACTCCGATCTCCAGCAACATGGGTACCCCTACAGTTGGCACACACTACTTTTTCCACCAAAACTACACATTCCTCTGTCCCATATCCTCCTGCACACTTCCCACATCTTAGAATCTCCCTCATATACACTGCTGCGACATGACCATAAACGTGACACCTATAAAACCGCAGTGTATTCGACACAAAAGCTGTAACGGCATTAACTCAGATATCCTAACATTACTTTGTCAGGTAAAGACTTTGAATCAAAGCTCAAAAGAACAACGCTCCCCACTGGATCTGCCTCGCACCAAACGGCGGGCGTCACAAACACCAGGAATTTCCAACTTAAATTGCTCCACTTCCACACTTACCGCTACCCCAGCAATCACTTCCTTCAATTGTGCCCTGTACCTACGTGCAAAGCAAGATACAGGTCTTTCCCCAGCGCCTGCTCCCTCTGAAGTCACAAGTCCTCTTCGGGTTACCTTCACCAACTCAACAACACCCACCATCTTTTCCACCCAACCTGAAAGCACCGATGGAGCAGCCAAAAGGCCTGGTTCCAACCACTTCAGATGTCTCACTCCCTCTGGACCAAACGTATCTTCAGTGGCGACCCGACATTCAGGGCCCCACCTGTTTAGCTAAAAATATATACAGCATATACAGTATATTTTTTGTTTGTTGTTGACTGTTTTGGATGTTATTTTGGCATTAATACGTGTCACATCAGTTTGCAAACAATGTAAAAAAAATAATTGAGTAAATAAAGCCACATAAAAACATGGTCTGGCTTTTTGCTTTCTTGAGTAAGGCAGCTCCAAAATGTTTAAGCCTAGCCCAGTGCTTTCTATGGTGGTGGGGCAGCCAGCGGAAAATACGGAGCGTAGGGGTTGGTAATGTTCTCTAGCTGCGCCGTGATTGGCTCAATGTTCTGTCGCTCATGGGGACACTATGTCACCGCAAAATCTAAGTGGAGAGCAAAAAAAATCAAGCCCCTTGGGTGCTGCCATACAGTTACATTAGAAGTGCCCATCCAAGAAGGCTCAAGGTCATTGGCCACAAGTAAAATTACGTAAAATCACACTATATCTACTGTAGATTTGATTGGACTGATCATGTCAACATCATACTTTCAAAATCTTAGCTAGCAAGCTAGACAAGCAGTTATCATCATGAATCAAGTCGACAATCTACTGGCAAATCCTTTTAATCTTTGTCATATTAAGAGAAATTATAGATAAAACATATCGGTGCTCATCGGGCATTTGGACATAAACATTACACAACAAGTTGGAAATCGCAACTTGTGGTTAACAGTGGCTAACTGCAAGCGTTGCAAAGCAATCACTAGCCTGCTATTCAGTGGAGTGGGTGTGTCGTCCAAGTCTGGGTTTAAGGGTCTCTTTTCCATGCTTAAAAGGATAAACATTCAACACCATGGGCTTTGGCCCTGCTGTCAACCCAGCATGACTTTTGCGCATTCAAACACAACTGGAAACTTGGAAGTGGGAAATCTCAGACTTCAGTGAGTTCAACACTGGGAAAATAAGTTTTGAACTCAGGCCTCTTTCTAGAGCTCCGACCTGAAGATCACTGACGTCATGATTCAACCTTGTTTTTTCACAGTTTCCAATTGTCTTGAAAGCACCATACATCCAGAGAATGCCAGACTTTGATGCATGCATCTAAGAAATGTAAGGAGAGTTTGCCCCACCAAGATTTACATGCTAAAATTGCAACTGCGTATCTTTATCATAACCATGGCCATCAATGCAAGGCTCGGGCTCTGAGCTCCTCAGAACACCTTCTAGCCCTTCCACTTCACCTCCAGAACTCGAACTGGCGTCTGGCTCACTCGGTTTGAACTTGACACCAATCTTCCTCGACATACCCTCTGCCTTGTTATTGCTATCTTCAACAGATTCAAACCCATCTTCTGCCTCCCTCAGTCTTTTCAACCGCCAATCCTCCTCCCTTAAACAATTACCCGACTCCTTTTAGGAATAGGCTATTCCTTCTTCTTCAAAGTTTTATTGGCGGACTACGTCCAAAAAGGTGTATTGCCGCCACCTATTGGGTGGGGTAAAAACAGATACTTTAGCGAGAAAATAAATCTATAAAAATTTAACAAATAATAAAACACACTCCTCATTCTCAAAAAAACAAAACAAAAATCAATGTACTTCAATTAGTCAAATGTACACAGGCTTTGGGGCCTGACAGGGTGAAAAATCGTCATACAGTATTCCCTGCAAATCCTGGAGATCCAAAAACCTTTGAGCTGCTTTCACAATGATATCCAGTTTCTTCCATTTTTTGTTAATTTGTCCTGTACAATTAATCACCTGCGCAACAAACGAAACAAAGTCAACCTTCTTCAAGATTAGCTTTTCAGGATCTCTCAACTGACTGACATCCACATACTGTTGGGCATCTACTCTATTTCATCACCTTCATCACCTCTACTCACTGCTTCAACACTTTTCACTGTCTCTACATAGGAGACCTTATCGACAGCCATCGTCCTTCCTACTTTGACCTCCTTCACCCTAACAGGGCACTCAGGGAACTCTGGAACGTGATTCCCATCACAATTGCAACATCATGCATCCTCAGACTTTTCAACAATGATATTCCGTTTGCAAATGCCAGGCCAAACTTTTTACATGTATGACATTGAAGTGGCTTTTTTACAGAAGCTAAACTATTCCTGGCATGTTCATCTTAAACAATAAAGCCTCAATCTCCATTGAGATGCCAGATATCACACCAACGCATCCTTCACTATGTTTGATATCGCAAACGGGTTTCCCCAAAAAAACATCCTTGCTCATGATTCGCAGTACAACAAGGAATGAGGCATTATCATACAGAGGCTTATCTTAATTAACAACTTTAGTCCTTTTAACTGATAGTATTCCACTCATTTCCTCGATCTTCACTCGCGCCAACAGAATCAAGTAGTGCTTCTGCTCCCGCCATTGCTCTCAAAACGAGCCTCGTCTTGTCTTCTTCTATGGTATAATGGCGTTCGCAACAACTAAATGTGCATTCCGCCACCCACTGTGCCCTGACACCGAGCTCACCTGTCTGACCATTCTGCCTGTCTGGACCTCGAACCTGCCTGCCGTCTTGCACCGTCTTGGACTCAGCTCTGGTGATTGAACCCTTGCCTGTCCTGATCACAAGACTGCCTGTTCCACTGTACTGCTCGGACTCAGCTCTGGTTATTGAACCCCTGCCTACCCTGACCACAAGACTGCCTGTTCCACTGTACTATTCGGACTCAGCTCTGGTTATGGAACCCTTGCCTGTCCTGACCACAAGACTGCCTGTTCCACTGTACTGCTCGGACTCTGGTTGATGAACTATTGCCTCTCCCTGACCTGTTCTTTGCCTATTCCCTTCATTATAATAAATATCAGAGCTCTGTCTGCATCTGGGTCTCACCTTGTATTGTTATATTCTCCATAACAGGGCACTCAAGGAGGTCCAGAGAATGATCCCCACGGTTGCAACATTTTCCATTCACAGATTCTTCAAAATCATACTTCTCCCGTCTACAAACATTTGACACGTGACCATATCCTTTACAATTTCCACACTGTAATGGTTAGGACACAAATGTTCTCACCGCATACCTCACATATCCAAGCTTCACATGTTCAGGCAGAGTCTCCTCAAACAATAATAATATCGACAGGCTTTTCTCATTCCTTCCATTTACCATACGGGTCAGGTGACGTGTGTCACGGTGCGCATTATATAAGGGACGGTAAACGGAGCGCTGGTGAAGTGTCATCCTTTTATTAAATGAGATGTTCTCTCGAGGCATAAAATAAAAGGAGAGTATAACAAAACGAGACTATAAACAAAACACGGTGACTTACTGTGGCTGCTGGCAGTGCAGACAAACACAATGAACAATGATCCACACACAGGTGGATTTGGGTTGCTCTTAAATACTATCCCCAATCAGAGACAACGCTAGACAGCTGTCTCTGATTGGGGATCATAATCTCCCTAATAGGAGTGTGAGGACTTGGTTGTGTGCCTCTCTCCTCCCCTAGGTGGGAGTAAGAGGACTTACCACAACCAAGCCCTCACAGTACCCCCCCCCAAGGTGCGGAATCCCCCCTCTCCTGAAAGAAAAAATGTCCAAAACTCTAGGGGGGACATGGCGGGGTACTGAGGTGGTTGCTGGTGGGGGCTCCGGTTCCGGTTCCGGGCGTGGCACAGGCTGTGAGAGTAGCTTCCCTCCTACCTCTCCGTTGCACGCCCGGTCCGGTCCGGACCCCGGCGCGATGGTTCCCCCCTCAGTACTCCCGCCTTCCACCAAGTCCTGTCTGGACCCTGGTGTGGGAGCCCTCGACCCTGGAGAGGGGCTGACAACCGGCCCCGGACTGGGCACCGGTGGAGCGGACTGCTCCGGCACTGGAGCGACTCCGACGACCGGCCCCGGACTGGGCACCGGTGGAGCGGACTGCTCCGTCACTGGAGCGACGTAGACGACCGGCCCCGGACTGGGCACCGGTGGAGCGGACTGCTCCGGCACTGGAGCGACGTAGACGACCGGCCCCGGACTGGGCACCGGTGGAGCGGACTGCTCCGGCACTGGAGCGACGCCGACGACCGGCCCCGGACTGGGCACCGGTGGAGCGGACTGCTCCGTCACTGGAGCGACGTAGACGACCGGCCCCGGACTGGGCACCGGTGGAGCGGACTGCTCCGGCACTGGAGCGACGCAGACGACCGGCCCCGGACTGGGCACCGGTGGAACGGACTGCTCCGTTACTGGAGCAGAGCAGACTGTTGGACCCGGATGTGGCTCTGGTGGAGGTTCAGGGCTGCTCACCTTCACCTGAGGTCCCGGGCTGCTGACCTTCCCCGGAGGTCTCGGGCTGCTGACCCTCCCCGGAGGTCTCGGGCTGCTGACCCTCCCCGGAGGTCTCGGGCTGCTGACCTTCCCCGGAGGTCTCGGGCTGCTGACCTTCGCCGGGGGTCTCGGGCTGCTGACCTTCGCCGGGGGTTTCGGGCTGCTGACCTTCACCGGGGCCCTCGGGCTGCTGACCTTCTCCGGAGGTCTCGGGCTGCTGACCTTCACCGGGGCCCTCGGGCTGCTGACCTTCTCCGGAGGTCTCGGGCTGCTGACCTTTTCCGGAGGTCTCGGGCTGCTGACCTTCACCGGAGGCCTCGGGCTGCTGACCTTCACAGGAGACCTCAGGCTGCTAACCGTCACAGGAGGCCTCGGGCTGCTGACCTTCTCCGGAGACCTCGGACAGCTAACCCTCACCGGAGGTCTCGGGCTGCTGACCTTCACCGGAGACCTCGGGCTGGACGCCGTGCCCACCCTGGGCACCGACGGAGAGGTGGTTTTCAGCCCTGCCGTAGGTCTGGCTGTCGGCCCCAGACTGGGCACCGACACGCTATGGAGCTCCTGCTCCTCAGCGGGACTGAACGTCGTGCCCACCCTGGGCACCGACGCAGAGATGGTCTCCAGCCCTGTGGTTGGGCTGGCTGTCGGCCCCAGACTGGGCACCGACACGCTATGGAGCTCCTGCTCCACAGCGGGACTGAACGTCGTGCCCACCCTGGGCACCGACGCGGAGATGGTTTCCAGCCCTGTGGTTGGGCTGGCTGTCGGCCCCAGACTGGGCACCGATGCGCTATGGAGCTCCTGCTCCACAGCGGGACTGAACGTCGTGCCCACCCTGGGCACCGACGCAGAGATGGTTTCCAGCCCTCTGGTGGGGCTGGTTGTCGGCCCCAGACTGGGCACCGACACGCTATGGAGCTCCTGCTCCACAGCGGGGCTGAACGTCGTGCCCACCCTGGGCACCGACGCAGAGATGGTTTCCAGTCCTCTGGTGGGGCTGGCTGTCGGCCCCAGACTGGGCACCGACACGCTATGGAGCTCCTGCTCCACAGCGGGGCTGAACGTCGTGCCCACCCTGGGCACCGACGCAGAGATGGTATCCAGCCCTGTGGTTGGGCTGGCTGTCGGCCCCAGACTGGGCACCGACACGCTATGGAGCTCCTGCTCCACAGCGGGGCTGAACGTCGTGCCCACCCTGGGCACCGACGCAGAGATGGTATCCAGCCCTGTGGTTGGGCTGGCTGTCGGCCCCAGACTGGGCACCGACGCGCTATGGAGCTCCTGCTCCACAGCGGGGCTGAACGTCGTGCCCACCCTGGGCACCGACGCAGAGATGGTCTCCAACCACAGAGCTGCGCTGTCGACCCTCGCTGTAGGCTCCGTGTGAGGAATGGGCACGGGGCATACTGGACTGGGTGAGCGCACCACTGGTCTGCTGCGAGGCGCAGGCACGGGCCGTACCGGGCTGGGGAAACGCACCGTTGGGTTGGTGCGTTTAGCTGGCACGGGTCGCACCGGGCTGGAGACACGCACCGTTGGGCTGGTGCGCGGAGCAGGCGCGGGCCGTACCGGGCTGGGGAAACGCACCGTTGGGCTGGTGCGTCTAGCTGGCACGGGTCGCACCGGGCTGGAGACACGCACCATAGGGCTGGTGCGTGGAGCAGGCGCGGGCCGTACCGGGCTGGGGAAACGCACCGTTGGGTTGGTGCGTTTAGCTGGTACGGGTCGCACCGGGCTAGTGTTGCGCACCGATGGTTTGGTGCGCAGAGTCGGTCTCCTCTTCCTCCGACTCTGGACCGGCGCTGGAGGCACCGGACTGGGAACTGGCGCTGGAGCACGACTGTCCCTGTCGTCCCTACTCCACCGCCAATCCCCATCCTGTGAGGGCTCCTCCGGGAACCCCCACGAGTGAGGGAACAGAAGCACATCGTCGTCGTCTTCCTCCGACTCCTCTCTGTACTCCTGCTCCCATGGCTGTAGGGGCTCCTCCTGGAACCCCCACGAGTGCAGTGGTCGGGGCTCTTCTCCTTCGATCCCCGACCACCCCCATAGCCCCCCCCCAAAATCAGTTTGGGGGTTTTTCTGGGCTCCAGGCTGGTCCTCAACTTTAGCCCGGTGACGTTTCCCCCGTCTTCGGCGCCTCTGCTGCTCCGGACCCCAGCCTTCCTCCACCGCATGATAATGGTAGACATCCTCTCTAGATAATTTCCCCATATCATAGAGGATGTCTACCAGTGTCTGCTCACGCTGCGTCCCAGGGTGGTGGATCATTCTGTCACGGTGCGCATTATATAAGGGACGGTAAACAGAGCGCTGGTGAAGTGTCATCCTTTTATTAAATGAGATGTTCTCTCGAGGCATAAAATAAAAGGAGAGTATAACAAAACGAGACTATAAACAAAACACGGTGACTTACTGTGGCTGCTGGCAGTGCAGACAAACACAATGAACAATGATCCACACACAGGTGGATTTGGGTTGCTCTTAAATACTATCCCCAATCAGAGACAACGCTAGACAGCTGTCTCTGATTGGGGATCATAATCTCCCTAATAGGAGTGTGAGGACTTGGTTGTGTGCCTCTCTCCTCCCCTAGGTGGGAGTAAGAGGCCTTACCACAACCAAGCCCTCACAACGTGCACTGACCACTCCTGGTATTTTCTGAATAAGGTACTCATCATCTCTATCCAACGAGACCAGCTATAACTCCTTTGACAGGCGCTCTGCTCCAAAGATGTTACTTCTGTTTTGGCCAATTTCTGTCATATCCAGTGCACGTCTTGTCTGTTATTCATCAACACAATTCAAACAAGGCCGCTTCTAGTCACCTTGATTGAATCCACCTTTCCCACTGCTCTCTTTATAGTCCTCGATATTACAAATGGATTTCGCAAACGAGTCTCCTTGTCCAAAAAACGCAGTCCAATATGAAATGCATTATTGGACCGGTCCTTGTCTACTACTGCAACATTTGCTCCTCTTGTTCCATTCTTTGATTTCACTATTTTCCATTCATTATCACACACCAGTCGCAATTTCCTCGTCCTGTCTCCACCTGTTCACCATCTTGTCCAATGGGCTATTCAAATGTGAGGTTGAAGGGGTTTTTCATTCTGGTTGTGGACAAAACCATTCCAGAAAGTGGGTTTATGAACTTCAGCTAAGATTCATGGAGGTGCTTCTGTCACCTAAAATAGAAGTTGGCTGACACAATCTGGGCCACAAGAATTATCTTGGATTTGGCTAAATAGCTAAAATGTTTATAAAGGAATATAAGACTTCACAGATTGGCAACGAGAGGATAAGATCTGGGAAAAGGAGAAGTGATGGAGGTAGACCTAAAGAAAGTGATAGAGAGATGGAGTGAACCAGATGGGTGTGCTTGTGTCCTCTTTCTGCTAAATTGAGAGTAAATATGATATTACAGGAATAGCAGCCCAAATCACAGTGCCAAGCACATTGCGTTGTTTCCATTCTAACTATCACAAAGACTGTCTCAGAGCGTCACTGCTTCCGTTAGTACCAAAAAGTAAGGGACTCACATACTCACACAAATCATAATACAGTCACAGACCCACACTCTTATCACAGTCACACATTCTCTCTTTCTCTCTCTAAAACACACATAGGCTACTATCTCTCTCTTCATCTCAAAAACACACTCTCTCTCTCTCTCTCTCTCTCTCTTCCTGACAGGGTGGCGCAGGACCGGGAGGAGCGAGCCCATCCTTCTCCTAGTATAGACCTAGGACCATCAATGACACACACTCACAAAACACAAAAGCATGCTGTAAATAGAAACCAAAGCTCTTCAATACCTAGGGACAGACACATCCCACCATACTATGTGTGTGTGTGTTCTCATTTGCATGCCTACGTATATGTGTGCGTAAAATATGTCAATTATGATGAAGATGAATCCAGAAAAACGCTGGAGATCTTAACACTTCCGTCTCACATCTTTCTCACTCTCCTGCCCTCTCGTCATCATTTCCCTTCACTATCTGAACTGCGACTGTGTTGTTATCGCATATGAATTTGAATATTATTCACTTAGCGTATGTATCTCACCCTCTCTAGCCAAAGACATGGCAGCCAGTCATAGCATGTACAGACAGCCTCCAGTGGAGTGGAAAAACCTTAGAATTCCTCTCTCTCTCTTTCTTTCTCTCTGTCGCTCTCGCTCTCTCTCCATGGCAGGAGATATATGTGTCAGGGACTCACAGTGAACCATACAGCCTTCCAACATAAACACCCAGTTTAATTTGAACGAATCCATTTCAGCTTCTCTGAACCTCATAACTTCCCTTTAAGTTCTCTGTATACATCTCTGGTCCCACTGACGTCACTGGTTGGCTGGGCTTGGGCTCAGTGAATAAGACAACTGTGTGAAGACACACATCACCAAACATGCCAAAGACACGCCAACTCACTCAAACAGACTCAGAGG
>CM042384.1:4900063-4995063 GCA_023634145.1 Thymallus thymallus
GAGCAGTACGGAACCACTCCCACAGGGGGCGGGCCTCACAGCCGCAGGACCAGGGGTTCCCATTGAGGCGGAGGAACTGGACTGCCACAACGTCTTTCATGGCCTGGCCCGGCAGCTCTGCCAGGGAGTTGTTGAACAAGTAGAGGATGGTCAGACGGCCCAGGTCGCGGAATGCACGACGGTTCACCTGCCGGATGCGGTTGTCGTGGAGCAGGAGGCGGTCCAGGTTGACCAGGCCGCGGAACACGTTCTCGGACAGCGTGCGGATACGGTTGCCATGCAGGAAGAGGTGGGTCAGGTTGACCAGGTCGGAGAAGAGGTCGTCCTGGATGAAGTGCAGCTGGTTCTCCTGCAGGGAGGGAGGTCATTGTCAGTGTGTGTGTGTGTGTGTGTGTGTGTGTGTGTGTGTGTGTGTGTGTGTGTGTGTGTGTGTGTGTGTGTGTGTGTGTGTATCCATACCTGCAGGTAGAGGAACTGCAGGCTGTAGAGTTTGAGGAAGAGGTCGTGGGGGAGAGCGGCCAGCTTGCAGCGGTGCATGTGCAGGCTCTGCAGCTTCTCCAGTCCCCTGAATGCTCCGCCCTCCAGTCGCCGTAGCGACGGGTTGTCACCAAGGTCCAGCTCTTCTAGAACCCTCAGGTTGCTAAAGGCTCCAGCCTCAATCAATGTGATGTTATTGGAGTAGAGCCAGAGAACCTATAGGGGGAGGGGTTGAAAAGAGGAGATAAATGGAAAGAGGAACACACAGAGCTCAAATACTAAACAAAATTCTACATTTAAATGCAACACTATGCAATATCAATCCACAAACACACTAACACCTCGTTCACAAAAACACATGTCCACACAAACACACACATTCTCACCTGTGTCTCGAAGCCAAAGGAGTCTGCTCGGAGCTCGGTGATGCGGTTGTTCTGCAGAAAGACACGCTGGGAGTCGTAGGGCACTCCGGAGGGCACGGTGGTGAAGTTCTGAGACTGGCAGCTAACCGTCATGGGCGACGGGTAACACACACACAACCTTGGACACGCTCCCGCCCCACTGGGCTTCACCGCCACCAACCACAGCACCAGCCACAGGGTGAGCCCACCTAAACCACACACACAAGGAGAGAAACGAGACAGGAATACGTTTAACACACAGTCAAACAATATTTTCTCCTGTTATCTTATACACTCATGGACATAGATTACAATAATGGGACATTATAACAACAAGCAGATGCATTATACAGTGAAGACCGTCGGAGAAAGATGAAGAGATGCTGAGCTTATTGGCCAAAGTTCTGAACAGCGGCAATCATTCATAATAAATGACATTATACAAATCATCCGCCTATTTATATCTAGCTGATCATGTTACTTATGCTAGTCACAGTACGGGTTTATAATTCTGGGAACTCAACATTTATCCAGGACGAAATAGATGAATGTGAGTAAAACGGAATATTCTGCTCCTCTGGTTCAAAATGCTATCAAGTTCTATTACAAGAGCTACAGAAGAGCCAAACAAGATTTACCCTTGTATCTTAAATTCACGAGCCAACTTCACAAAAAGGTTGGATCACCAAGAGGTTACAGAATATCGACACGCTAAAACAAGGTAACCGGACCCGGCTAAATTTCGCTCTGCATGGATTATTCATAGGCGGTTTGGCAAGCTCGGATAACGCGACACAAAGCGGGCCGGGGAAAATTACATATCATTAAAAAATAATCGCTTGCCCATTCAGTTTCCCCCGCAAGATTTTCCAACGACCTCACGTTCTGACACGGCTCGTGCGCACGGGACATGGAGAGGACTTGTTTAGTACGTGCGCGGTTGTGAGGAACTTGCTTATGAAATAACTAGTTTACCTTACTTATGTCCTTGCTTCGGATTGCATACATGTTCTCTCTGAATAAATCTACAAAGTTGTTTTACCAAATGTTGGCCACAACGGTGCATGCGCAAAAGTCCTGTACAAAGCAGCAGAAAACGGAACAAATTAACTACTGAGAGTTACAATTTGGAGGTGTGTGGAGAGTTAAAGGAATTGACGTTTTAAGTGTTGTTTACAAGAGCCAGATTCGTAGCCAGATGCAGGTTAACCCCCTCTTCAGGTAGGCCTAGCTGTTTACGCACTTAACTGTGAACGAATTCAATTGAATATAAATGCAATAAACAGTGAGTCTATAAACACTATAAATCACATCTGGCGACATAACTATCCTCATCCCCATTATAACCAATCACATCTAACCTAAAACAAAAAATATAAAGATTAAGCCTAGACTATGAACTGAAGTCAACTCACTCTTGAAGTTGTGGACATTGGAGCTCCGAGATCTTCGTGCAGTCGAGCGAGTCTCCATCTCGAACCAAAGCCGAAAGCGAGCTAGCCTGAGCGCTGAGAAAGTGCCTGCTATCTCCGCTGAAGTTCAGCTCTGGTGACCGAGTCGTTGCGATTGAGTGAGTGACGATCAGAATTCCCGGGATTGGGTTTATACTTGATGAGCTGGCGCCCACGGATGTGGGAAGCGGCGGAATAGTTCATACGTCACACTGTATGTGTCAGACTCGCGCGGGCGAGGAGAAAGGGAGGAGAGGATGGTGTGGATGAGTTGCTCAGGGGAGGAAGTCACTGGAAAAGAGGACGGCCACGGTAGTGTGTGTGTGTGTCTGGGGAGCCCCAGTGGGTTTGGATCACAGAAGGTGGTTTGAGGAGGATAAGGAGGTAGAAAAGGCTAATTTGACAAAACGACTTATTGCCCAACTTCAATGGTTTTAGTTCGTCTAAGAAATAGTATGAGATTGAGAATATTTTCAAGTATTTTGTATTTCATGAAATAGATAGTAGCCTACCTGTGAGCGGAGACTCAGAGGACACCATGAACGTGACGTCTACGACTATGCATGAAAGAGGCAGTTAGTTACTGCATAATCTCAAATGTATATAGTCGCTCCACATCCTGTCTTGATCATGTGTGTGTTACAATAAGTAATAGCAAACATTCATAACCTTGGTTGGCGCAATAGCCTACCGTTTCAACTGATACAAGTAGCCTACCCTGATGTGCCCTGTTTGGACCACAGCCCACAGACCGTTTTCCCCAGGGATTTAACCACAACCTTGCATTGACCTCAATAACTATGTCATTAAAATGCTAGATAGATTCATGCTTCAAAATACGGAAGTTGCTCGACCTTTCAGTGCTCAGATGTTCTGAAGAAGATGCTGTCAAATCACCCATCCACGCGCCGTTACGCGCGAGACTGACTGGTTTATTTTTGTACGGGTAGTTAGCAGGACATTATGTCTCAAAGTCTGGACGTGCATTGGAGAGGACTAGGATCGTTTGGATATAGTCAAATATTCTCTTGAGATTAGTTTTGGATAAGTGTATTGATTTGTGAAATTACACACAAATAAGAAAGTGGCCACAAGTTAGAGGTCTTCTCTGGTCCAAAAAGTTGAACCCAGACACGAACCGACCCGATGACAACCAGACCTAGACCCTACCTGTACCCTAATGGTCAGGTCTACACCAGCCCCGATTGGACCCTAGGGACACGTTTTTTTTGTTTATCAGCCAAGTTGCTCTTCTGGTTAATGAATAGTTTTTTTAAATGTGGCTAGACCTTCTATAAGTCAATAAATTCACCTTACTAGCATAAAATAAATTATGATATAGACCAGGGGTACTCAATAACTATTTGAGAAGATCCAGTCACACAAATGTCCTAGGTGGCAAAGATCCTGATGGATTTTGTCATTTATCGGCATAGTAACAAACCCCCGCCTCACAACCAATGTGACCCTAAACTGTTCACACCCCTCTTGTTGGCGGAGAGAACATTTAGCAGTTTTAAAGTACATTTCCCACAATTCTACACATTATGTGTGGGACAGCACATTTTTTCCATGTCTTAGGTGTGTTAGCCCGTGGTCCGTATTGACCCGCGGTCCGCCAGTTGAGTATAGGGGCTATAGACTATGCAGAGTATTGGTCGGGTCCATTCTGGTCCACTTGGGTCTATCAGCTGTAGTTACATAGACCCAAGACCCAATGACAATCAAACAGGAACCGACCCTGACCCAAGGGAAAAGTTTGCATTTTGGACTTGGACCCGCAGTGTGTGTGTGTGTGTGTGTGTGTGCGTGCCTGTGCAGTCTGTGTTCTTTCTAGGGTACATTTCAGTGGGTGGTGGGTGTAGTTTGGTAGAGATTGTATACAGCATGTGTGTGTGTGTATGTTAGTACATGTTTCGGGGGTGGGTTGAGTCAGAACTGACTCCTGTCCCTCCATGACATGGGTCAAGGCTGTTCCAATTCCAGCAGCATGACACACACAGTCTGTTCCTTATGGCAACACAGAGGTAACTGCACAAAACAATAACAATGGCTACTCTGAAAAAGGTCAGCTCCACAGGCTGTGTAAGCATATGACATCATTCATCAGTAGAGAACATCTTTGTGTCTGTGTGTGTGTCTGGGTGTGTATCCAGGACCTTCTACATAACAGCATTTTGCAGCATTTTAACTAATCACTCTACCAAATCCATGGTCACTACTTCAATTCATTCAGGGTGCAATGCTTGCTCTGGTGATCAGTTAACCAGCTAGCAATCTGCTATGTGTGTGTGTGTGTGTGTGCTCCCCTCCCTTCATCACACACCCAGACATTGGTCATGAGTAGGCTGTGTGTATGTGTGTGTGTGTGTGTGTGTGTGTGTGAGTGTGTGTGTGTGTGTGTGTGTGTGTGTGTGTGTGTGTGTGTGTGTGTGTGTGTGTGTGTGTGTGTGTGTGTGTGTGTGTGTGTGTGTGTGTGTAAGAGAGATGGAGAGTGAGCATGTGTGTGTGTATTAGTATTCTGTTGATGACCTATTGCAGTAGTCAGAGATCACACGCCTTCACTTCAACTTCTTTCTCTCTCTCTCTCTCTCTCTCTCTCTCTCTCTCTCTCTCTCTCTCTCTCTCTCTCTCTCTCTCTCTCTCTCTCTCTCTCTCTCTCTCTCTCTCTCTCTCTCTCTCTCTCTCTCTCCCCTCTCACACATCCCTCTCTCTGTGCTCTGGTACAGAAGGGGGGGGGGGGGTGGGTCATTTCTTTTTGGGCCCTAATAGTAAAAAAATGTACAGGTAACTGCCAAAATAAAGGAAATGTCTGGAACTCTATTGGAGGGATGCGACACCATCGTTTGGTGTTTTGTTGATGGTGGTGGTAAATGCTGTCTCAGGCGCTGCTCCAGAAACTCCCATGTGGTTTGATCTGTCACAGACTCCATTAAATGTTGACCTCTTCCTAAATATATACGATTAATTTCGTGTTTGGTTACCTAAAAACAAAGGGTGGCTCAACTAAACCTTTGGCTCAACTTACCCCACTCTCCCCTAATGACACACTCATGTAGCCTGAATTAATGAATGCTCTTGCTGACAAATTTACCTTTTTTGTAAAAAGAAAAGTCGTCACAACTGAAAAGAGGCTGAAATATGGGACACAAATACAGCTGTCTGTCTGTCCAGAGCTCATTGGCGCAGGAAACTGAGCACCCAGTCGATACAATGTTGCAAGTTCGTAGCTGGCTGGACCCAGTCGATACAATGTTGCAAGTTCAATAGCGAGAATTCAAGACAGACAGGAGATGAATGCGATTGAAAGAACCTGAAGCAAAGGTCACTGGTTTAAACCATGACATAGAGGTGCGGGTGATCGTTTAATTAGAAATAAGCTTTTATTTTTATCACTGTAGCAGTAGAACATTGGAATTTAAACAAATAGGAGAATGGTTAAATTAGAGCCACCCCAAAGTTGAACTTCTGTTGCATTAAGGGGAGCTCATGTCTCATTCGAGGGGGCTGAGCCTCCCTACCCCTAATTTGCACACTGCACTCAACCCCGCCCTGTGCAACTGAACTCCGCCCTCAGGGTCTGAACCCCGCCCTGTGCAACTGGGTCCTGGACTTTCTGACGGGCCGCCCCCAGGTGGTGAAGGTAGGAAACAACATTTCCGCTTCGCTGATCCTCAACACAGGGGCCCCACATGGGTGCGAGCTCAGCCCCCTCCTGTACTCCCTGTTCACCCATGACTGCGTGGCCACGAATGCCTCCAACTCAATCATCAAGTTTGCAGACGACACAGCTGTAGTAGGCCTGATTACCAACAATGACGAGACAGCCTAAAGGAATTTAACTTATTTTGGGCAACAGACATATGGAACAAAATGTACAATGTGGCCCCAGAGGATATCACTTGAACGTTTTAATTAAAATGCTTGTTTCCAAAGTGGTCCTCGATGGTAAAAACACATGTAAAGATTAAAAGACAAAACAAAATGACCAACAACCATAAATACATTCATTTATATTGACATCCTAAAAAGTGACACTATTCACTGCACTTTTCCCTAACTTTAAAAATCAACTATATTAATTTCACATTATAACAATCTATTCATTGCACATCATACCTATCATTCAAATAAATACACCTGACCAGCAGTAGGGGGCACAAGGGGCAGTGGAGTGGTTTCTCTTACTTAGACAATGTTGTCCAAATAAAAACCTTTGTCTGCTTTTAAAGCTATTTCTACTTTTTGTTTGCTTGATCTCCAAGGGGAGGCTATTCCATAGACAAATGCCTGTATAGAAGAACGTGCTCCTCGCAGTACTGTTTACTCTTGGGATTTTACAAGACATAACACTAGCTCTGGTATTGTAACTGTGTTGGTTATAGACCATATCGATGTGGGTCTATACACAAATTGGCTTAATTATTTATTTACTAGCTAATTAAACAATTACAGAGTATACAAAACATCCTAACATTATATAGTAAATACCATCCGTAGAGGACTTCAGGAAATAAGACAGTTTGTTTATAACACAATAGATTCATAGAGGACGAGGGGGTGGGGTTGGAAGGAAGACAAAGGAACAAACAATTTTCATTTTAGAAGACTAAATCATATTGTTATATTTTCAAAAGTATTCTTATACTTAGTTATATATTTTATACAACATTCAGATGCAAAGCCTCATAATTGAGAGACATGTATAAGCAGGGTTACAGTAATGTGGTTATACCGTCTTTCCTGACGTCACAAAATGAAACACAATTGACAGGATTGTTGTTGGATTCTCCACCGACCCTTTCCCACATTTTCTAAAATAGGAATATTGTTTAATTCTCCAATTCGGAGAGGTAGGAGTATTGGCAGGAAAACATCCATTGTTCTACTAAGAGACATCTTCTGACTCTCTCTTTCAGCATGTAGAGTGAGAGAGAGACGCTGCCAGGAATTTATGACCTGTCGTAAAAGTCATAAAATTGTTCACATCTCTGCCTAGCCGATTCATTCAGGGCTAGCGTCATGACAGTATATACTGTATTCTATTCTACTGTATTTTAGTCTATGCCGCTCCGACATTGCTCATCCTAATATTTATACATTTCTTAATTACATTATTTTACTTTTAGATTTGTGTGTATTGTTGTGCATTGTTAGATACTACTACACTGTTGGAGCTAGGAACACAAGCATTTCGCTACACCCGCAATAACATCTGAGGCTGAGAGAAACCTTTGCAGTTTTAGAGCAAATTTCTTGTAATTCTAAACAAGCTTGTGCCCCCTGGCCCATACCATAATGGCCACCTAATCATCCCCAGCTTCCAATTGGCTCATTCATCCCCCTTCCTCTCCCCTGTAACTATTCCCCAGGTTGTTGCTGTATATGAGTATGTGTTCTCAGTCAACTTACCTGATAAAAAAACCTGAGTATTTTCAACACCAGTTTATTTGAGACAGGTAGTATTATTTTTCTTCTTTACTGTCCAAAATGCATTCCATATACAGTAAATTGCATTGGGGGTTATGGAGGGGGCAGAGTAAAAAGCCAGCAACAGTCTGTATGACAAAGTCCCCCTCCAAAACTAGTTAGTAAAACTAGTTAGTAGAGACCTGACTGAGTACCCCTCCCAGACTGGTAGTAAAGTGTTTTTCTCTACAGTTCAATATGTACAGTATTCCATATACAGTGAATTGCATTGGCTGCTATGGAGGGGCCAGCAACCTTTTCTATGACCTAGCTTTTTTTTTCAAACTCATCTGTTTTGTATTCTAGGGACTAGTGAGTAGACTGGACCATGGTTTTATGGACACAATCTATAGTTTTTCCTGTGCGGTGCAATATTTGTATGGACTTTATACAGAAATGTGTTATTCTTTATTTGACCTTGGGACATGTTTTAAAACCCCAAATGTAATGCATATATCACTTAAATATGAACAAATATGAATCCTTGTTAATGTTTAGACAATTATCTTTCTAATATCATTGGCACTTTTCTACTACGTGGGGTACTTTTATTTTGAAAACATGGGGCACGGTGACGCCTGTCTTTTCCTGCTTTCCTCTCGTCCTGTAGCTAGCCTGCTAGGAAGTTGCAATGGGCGATAGTAAGCAGGTACAGTGGAAGTTTATGAAGTTATACCTTACCGATATTGTAAAAACAATTTCGGATAAATCTGGAACACCGAGTTCGAAAATAAGTAGGTGGCATGCTAATTTATCCACACAAATTGAACGTTACCAGCTAGCTATTAGCTGCTTTATGTTTCAGCAAATGCAGGATTCATCAGGCAAGCAAGCGCCCTTCATCCAAGCAGGCAAGGTCTGCAAGTAGGGGTTTTAAACATACACTGCAGCATCCAGCAGCGCGAGCCTTTACCTGATAGAACAGCACAGAAGCAAAGGCTAACTGGCTATGAGAAAGAATCCAACCTTTTAATTCCCTGCGCACACATCTGGTCAACTTTAGTGGTGCCTAAGGTCTAAATTAATGCATAATAAGTTAATTGTGGATTCTTGTTATGAACTGTTACTGTATAATTATCCTTAGAAATACAACATATTTAGTCTAGTGAAACTACAGTATTTTATAGTATTTTATTCTACCCTACACTGCAAAATGACAGCGTAATGCTCTCTCCACCATGCAGCTTACGCTCATTAAATATCTTCAATAACAATTATTGAAGATATTCTTATTGACATGTTTTATACAACTCTGTAAAACCTGTATTGATGGAGATGTTCCAAATGATAATAATATTATAACTTCGATTTTTTTTTTTACAACTTTGGAATTATAAAAAAAAAACGAATTTAACCCCACCCCTTCTTTTCCCAAAGAACCGGTTGCATATCATGAAGAACAACAGACGGAGGTGGCCAATCCTCAACGCTCTGAGAGTCCGCTGAGAACTCCCCAGAGAAACCTCCAGACGCAACGTCCCAGGACGCATTCTAATGTCCTAATAGAAGAAGTGAGGGGCTTTTCTCCCGTGTCTGGTTCTGGGGAGGAGAGCGACGAGGAGGCCTCCCCACCAAAAAGGAGGACCAGAATAAGCAGCTCCAAAAAGACAAGGACAAAGGCTCACTCAAAGGATTATGATGAATGTTCTGGGTCTGAGTCTGTCGAGCAGCCAGGGGAGAGCACAAAAAGAAAAAGCAAGCATAGCAACTCAAAAAAGAAAAGGACCAATATTCACTGCAAGGAGGACAATGAAAATTTGTCAGATGAAAAAACTGTGGTGGCTTCCTCCAGAAAAAGGAGGAGGCAATGTAGTGACTTCAATGTATTTGAAGCACAGATTGAAAAATATAATACTGAGCCTGAGGTGGAGGAAGTTGTGGAGGAGGAGGCTGAAGTGGCCTCTGCTTCTAAGAGGAGGAAACAGCGCAGCCCCCAAAAAATAACTAAGCCTCGTGCAGAGGACAAAACTGAAAGTTATGAGTTGGTAGAACAGGCTGAAGAAACTCCCCCTAGAAAAAAACGTAGCAAGTGTAAAAAGGTAAGAACCAGGACTTTCTCTGAAGACGTGGTGGAAGTTGAAAGTGACCACTTCAAGACGGAAGAACACGCTGCAGCTGAAGAGACTAACCTCAGAAAAAGACGGAGGTCTAAGAAATCTAAAAAGATGAAATCCAAGAGTCCTCCCAAGGAGTCCAGCGACACAGAGAGTGATGGTGAATCAGGCAAACATGTACATGAAGAAGAGAGGGACCAAGATGCCAAGACTCAGTCTAAGGACCTAAGTGAGGAGAGTGACCAAGACTTCCAGACGGAGTCTGAAGACTTAAGTGAAGGGGAGTGGCACCGTTCTGACCATTCAGAGGAGGAGACAGAACAGGAGGTGTTACCTGCAAAGAGAAAAAGAGAACCCAAGAGCAAGAAGATTGTGAAGTCAGATTCTGAAGACGTCACTGTTAAAAAAAAAGGCAAAAAGCAAGGTGCCATGGGTTTGAATGCACCAATAAGATTCAGACCACCTATAGACAAAATGATAAGGGTAAAAACACTTCATATTTGCAGTTTCTGTGAAAAGGTCCTGCCCAACAGGGCTGCGCTGAGTAGGCACCTTCAGCGTCACACAGGGGAGAAGCCTTACCACTGTGAAGAGTGTGGCAAAGACTACGGCAGCAAAACCACCCTGAAGATTCACAACATGCAGGTTCACCACAAGGGGACAAAGGACTTCATATGCAATGAGTGTGACCAACAGTTTACCCACCTCACATACCTCAAACGCCACATGTACTCCCACACGGACAAGGAAAAGAGGCCACACCTGTGCAATGTGTGCGGGAAGCATTTTATCCAGAAGTCCCACCTGGACCGCCACAAGATGATTCACACCGGAGAGAAACCATTCAGCTGCGAACACTGTGTAATGGCCTTCAATCGGCCGGAGTACTTGCGGATGCATCTGAAGCTCCACGTGTCGGGTAGTGAGGGGCCAGAAATGGCAGAGCAAGAGAAGACAAAGTGCACAGAGTGCAACAAGAGGTTTGTCAACCCAAAGTACCTCAAAATCCACATGAGAATGCACACTGGGGAGAGGCCATACAAGTGTGAGTACTGTGCTAAGAGGTTCACCCAGACCAGTATTCTCAACGCGCACCGACGCACGCACACTGGAGAAAAGCCACACGAGTGTAAGGTGTGCGGCAGCTGCTTCACCCGTCGCAAGTACCTGGATGATCACATGGGCAGAAAGCATGGGTCTTTAGAGCAAATGAATGAACAGGAGGATGAACAATGAGAACTGCGTTAGTCTTTAGGTGTTGTGTGGTAATGTATGTAACTTTTAATATTACAGTGGAGTCCGGAATTAATAGATGCCTTTATAAAGATTAGCAAAAAAGACTATATAAAATAAATAATACAAATACTGAGCTATGCTCAATTTCTTTATTTTATTTTAGGGTTGGATCTACATTTACATAATGGGTACCTGGAGGAAAATGGGGTGGAGTAACGCTTTTTCAATTTCAGTCGAGAGGAGGGTTTAGTATTTTTTAAATCTAGTCCAGAGGAGAGTCATGTCATTGATGAAATGTCAGTATTTCTCAGTGTTTTAGAATGAGTTGTTTATTAGGCTAAACTGTGTCGATGTGTGCCCCTATGCCGCCCGCCATCTCTGATTCTCCGCTGGGTGCGCAATATGAAGTTCGCACACAGGTTATTTATTGTGGTCTCAATCAAATGATCCACAGCCTACAGGCTATAGGCTACGAAGTGCATGCTTGAAGAAGCACAGAGCAAAGTCATATTTCTTCGATGGCTGCTGGGATGGTTTAAATAAAACTAGGCTGCATTACACACTGCAGTGGATATTTAATCAGCTCTTGCTGATTTAAAACCTTTTTTGTGTGCTGCCTAACCAATGGCTGTGCTGTCTAGGCCTACGGTGGCAGTTCAAGGGGGGAGTCGTATGTTTTTTCCTTCGCCTGCGCTTATGGACTGCCCTGTTCAATTCAAACCACAGGTTTTTCAACAGGTCTGTATGGTCAACCAATCATGAACATATGGGACAAAGGAACAAGCAGAGCTGATATCAAGTTAAACTAAATCTATACACCTTTCTCTGCGCTCTCCTTGTTAAAAGGCATTTCCTCCATGACATCGTCACTCTGCACGTTGCCATTGGCTGCTGCCTGCTCCGGGCAGAAGGTCTTGGTCTGGCCACAGATCTTCATCCTGTCACAGGAAGTAATGGCAACACTGGTTAGAGTCACAAAGGCAGGCCAGACAGACCGGACCCCCAGGGGGTGTGCTGGGGTCTCTAGTATTTGTTGGACCTTCTTCTAAGAGCAACAAACACTCAGCAGACACGTATTCCCTTCTTTCCCTGGGTGTATTTTCTGTCCAGCTCCTGTGCTGTGGATTTGTTCTGTCTCCATTTGTGGGTTCTTACCTGTAGGTGTAGCCCTCAGGGAGGGGGTAGGGGATGTGTTCTTACCTGTAGGTGTAGCCCTCACGGAGAGGGTAGGGGATGTGTTCTTACCTGTAGGTGTAGCTCAGGTTTGCAGAAGGAAGGTCCTGACCAGGTGGATGATGCCACACGCAGCCAGGAAGAGGAAAGGGACATGCAGTGAGATCCCAGCCTCAAATAGCAGCTAGAGAGAGTCAGGAGGGATGGAGTCATCATCATCATCATAATTAACTAATGGACAGCTATCAACTGATAATCTGTGGGTGGGTGTGTTTAACACTGTTACCTTGATGATGAGGAAGAGGGCGGAGGAGGAGTCGAAGGCATCATTGTAAAAGGTGATGATGGTGGAGCGAGTGGAACCAAAATTCACCCAACTTATTGTGGGAAGCTTGTGGAAGGCTACCTGAAACGTTTGACCCAAGTTAAACAATTTATCGACAATGCTACCAAATACTTATTGTGTGTATGTAAACTTCTGACCCACTGGGAATGTGATGAAATAAATAAAATCTGATATGGGACCAGGCTAACAGAAGTAATCCCACCTACCATGTTCACAATGCGTTGTTACTAACAAATACCAGGTTGTTTCTGTTGATATTATAAGCATGTGTCTGTTATTGGAAAAGGGGAGAAAAATAGAACCCACCCAAATCATACTCTACCTTAACCACAATGTATTCAAAAATGCATTGGTTTGTTATGAAAAATAATGCTATTAAACATTTGCATTTAAAGTATAACTCTTTAATGTATATAAACAAAGTTCATATAAATCTAACCATTCAAAACGAATACAATCTGAACAGCATAATAGAATATTGCACCATAATCAAAGAAAAATAAATAACTGCAAAACTGCAGCATCCCACTTAAAACATTAAAGTGGTCCCTCTGTCCTCCCTCTTCTTTACTGCCATGTTAGAACCAGCAGCACACAGTAATGCATTGCTGACCATATTTTGCTTTTATGAGAGATTTGCATTCAGAAATGCAAGCTGCCTCACTTTCCAGGGGCTGATGCTGTTTCTTCTCTCAGTAATTATTTGTCCCGTTTTGGCCGTGGGTAGACAGGGGCTCCTCCAAATAGGATTGGACCTCCATTCTGGCATCTGCTGAGGGATTCCTTCGTGCTGCAGCTGAGCCAGCTGACTGCTGGGGTTGTCCCTCCCTGCTGCTGGGGTTATTCTTTGAAGAGCCTCATCAATCGCTCTGGCATCACTGAAGGCTATCTTCTTAAACCTGGGGTCAAGTGCAGCGGTAGCACGTGATTATATTCCATTCTGTGGAACTTTCTGTCCATTGATGAACATCGGGTGTCCATCAACTCTGTCACATGTCCTGTGGTTACATTGGCTTCTCTCTGGCGGCTGGCTGTGATTCGCTGCAGACCCTGTCACATGTCTCTGGTGACTGGCTGTGATTGGCTGCAGACCCTGTCACATAGCTGAAAAGAGAGAACAGTAACTTATTAGTTCAGGTTCATGTTTTGCCTACTGATACTACATTCTCATCTACTGCTCATATACATATATAATACTGGATTAAATAATGATGTAGTAATAACTGCTTACTGTACCTCTCTCCACTGATCTCCACAGTGACCTGCTCAAAGGGTTCCAGGACTCTGCACACCTCCTCCACCACCTCCCATTCCTCTTGGGTCAGAGCATCAACACGTGCATTGACAATGGCCAGGGTAGAGATGATGGCATCCTTTGACTCAAGAAACCGCTTCAACATATAAAATGTTGAATTCCACCTTGTAGTGCAGTCTTGTTTAGGCCTCAGCTCAGGCATCCCCATCTGGCGTTGTGTAAACTTTAGTTTTTCAGCACCTGCTGTTCTCCTGTGGAAGTATTCCTCAGCTGCTTTCACTTTGTCCACAGTGGGCTTCATCACCTTCAGAGCATCTCTTACAAATCAGGTTGATTGTGTGGGCAAGACATGGATGATGTGTCCATTTTAAAATGTTCATGGCTTTGGTTATGTTAGCTACATTGTCGCTAACACAACAGACCACTTTTCCATCTACTTGCCATTCTCTGGCCACTCTCAACAGTTCCTCTGCCAAGTTCTCTGAGGTGTGTCTGTCGATGAACTCAAAGCAGTCCAGAAGACAGCCAGACATCGAAAAATCTTCAATGAAGTGATATGTAACCGACATGTAAGAAGTGGTTACCCTTGATGTCCAGCAGTCAGTGGTAAGGCAAACTGCAGTAGCTTTTTGGAATCTTTCCCGCACTGAAGCCTGTGTGCTCTCGTACAATTGTGGAATAAGTGATTTTGAAAGAGTTTTCCTGCTTGGAATTGTGTACATTGGATTTAGACTATTGTTATAATTTCTAAAACACACAATCGAAAATGGCTGGAAATCGGTGACAATCATTTTAGCCAATGCAATATCAATTTGGCCTTGTTTTGCTACAGACATAGACTTTGGCATAAACTGGTCCATAGAAGACTGTGTTGCTGTGGGTCGCGGAGTAGGCCTACTTGACTGAGTGGATACATCTCCATGTGTGGAGGTGCTGTCTCCACCACTATCACTAGCAGGCCCGCTAGTTTCTCCAAGCTCCGCTACAGCTAGCTTCACATTCGGGTGCACAGTTCGCATATGCAGGTGTTGGTTGTGGGTTGTAGGAATTCTACACTGTGCTCTAACATTGTCTACGTTGTTAAAATGCATCCAAATGCTACTGTGCTTCCGAGTCATTTTCCAGCTGTTGTTTTCACAGCTGTCCTTCCTCTCTCTCCTCGGCTGTTAAGTGTGTGACTGTGAGTGAGTTGGCTCGGCCCTCCCTCACGCATCTTTGGTTCATTGGTTGACACTGCGTGTCTGATTGACAGGAACAACAGGTGAGGCTCAGACAGTCAGAATGAATGTGTGTGCTCTTGAGCATTTAGGCCTATATTATTATTATTATTTTGATTTATTTGTTCTTTGAATTAGTTAATTATATTCATTTAAATCTTTTGATTATTCATATCTTAATTTGTTTATATTTTTATAAATAGATTTGGCTCTTCTGATATGAGGGCCTCACCTACAAGAGCCGACTCGTTCGCGAACGACCCATCACTAGAATGTCTGCTCCTGGGTCTTACCTTGAAACGTGATACTGACTGACTAATGAGGCTGGAAACATATTTCAATAAAAAAACAACTATTGATAACGTTAATTATTACTATCTACCTACCTAGCCAATGTTATTTCACACCAACATGTGCGTGTTGCTTGCTAGTTAGACACCAGTCAGACACTATTCATCTTTCTTTGCCTCTTTGGCAAGCTTTTTCAAACTATCTAGCTAGCTAGTTAGCTAGCTGTGGACTTTTAGCTGGGGGTAAAGTTGACCTGCTGCAATTAATGACAATTCTGAGTGATATATAACATTTAGCATAAGAATAGTTCACAACTTTTCCTGTTCCTAAACATGTCAAACATAATTTATGGAAATAGACCTAGCTAACTACAGGCCTAATTTAGCTAGTTACCCCTCAACTCACCTGGTATTATTTATTATTAATTAACGTCTCAGATTTTAGCTACCCAGCTGAACATTCTATCTCAGGCATTCCATTGGTTTTGCAGGATTTTTTTTACATGTGAGTGGATGGATGTTCAGAATATGTTTGGCCAGAGATATTTTTGAAATACCGCCTTTGGTTTTAACTTTGACGTTGGATATAAAGTTTAAGGTTTTTGAGGTGAAACGTTTAGTCAGGGCAAGACCAGAGACGTTCCTCCATAACCTCTGGCATGACATCTGGTTGTGAAAGAGACAGTCAACGGCAGTCTCTCAATCTGACAGCGCCCTCCAGTGGTCTTTCACTCCTGATTTTATGGAGTGGTGAAATTATTATCTGATTATGACTGATGATGCGATACCTGGCTGTAATTTGGTCGTTTAAAAAAATTCAACAAGGATACTATATTCACTTATGTTAGTTAGGAGGCAATATAGCTATGTGGTATTGAGATAAACAAAGGGCAACTATTGAATACATGGACAATGACCACCTTCTCTGAAGACAAACCTCTCAAACATGTTCAGATGAGGAGGTGATGAAAGCGTAACACTCAAAATCAGGTCCAGAGTGTGTGTGATGATCCAACAACAGTGACAGAGATAACAGTGGAGCTCACTAATTTCTCTGTCTCTCTCTCTCACGCACATGCACACTTACACACACACACACACACACACACACACACACAAACATAGTTGCTAACACACTCAACACATTTAAAAAAAAAAAAAATCATTCTGTTAACTGTAAAATGAAAAATCTAAACAATAATTTCCCTTTTAAAGTCCTTACAGTTTTACTACCACATTCACATTGTACGTTATTCCATGTGGTAATACAGTCTTTAGCTTCAGTGACAGCTGGCTAAACACACTGATAGATGTCCACTAGAGAATTAATCGGAGAGAGGAAGATATACAACAAGGTGTTGACTTGTTTTTAGCCACTGAAATGTGGAGAAGAGAAGAGAGGGATGGGAGGGCTTCAGGGGAAGATAATGAAAGAGAAGAAAGAAAGATAGACGTTTATTTTTAAAGCTAAATGTTTTGCGTTGAATGAAAAGATAAACTCTTAAGTGGGCAGGGAGTTGGAGAGTGGAGAAAGGCAGAGGGGACATACATTTGATGGGACATCAGGGGTATATGTATATATAGAGTTACTTAGATTGGCATTTGAGGATGTCATAACAGATTTATGAACATTATGTTTAGTGTTTGGGATTCTCTTGCCATAATATGGAGTTGATATTTTACCAAATAGGGCTATCTTCTGTATACCACCCCTAAATTGTGACAAGGTATGTATATATTTGTTAACCTTTATTTAACAACAACACTGATTGGTTCAAACGCATTAAGAAGGATATTCCACAAATGAACTTTTAACAAAGCACACCTGTTAATTGAAATGCATTCCAGGTGACTACCTCCTGAAGCTGGTTGAGAGAATGCCAAGAGTGTGCAAAGCTGTCATTGACTGGTACTGTATATTGATGACTATTTATACAGTACCAGTCATATATATGCGTTTCTTTCAAAAACAAGGACGTTTCTAAGTGACCCCAAACTTTTGAACGGTAGTGTATATAGTGAGCATTTTAGCCTTTGTCAAGACAATCCATCCACCTGACAGGTGTGGCATATCAAGAAGCTTAGGGAGCGTGCTATTGTCATGATGACTGCAGGATTGTCCACCAGAGCTCTTGTCAGAGAATTCAATGTTCATTTATCTACCATAAACCACCTTCAATGTCATTTTAGAAAATTTGGCAGGACGTCCAACGGGCCTCACAACCGCAGACCACGTGTAACCACACCAGCCCAGGACCTCCACATCCGGCTTCTTCACTTGCTGGATTTTCTGAGGGGAGGGGGGCGGGGTGCTGAGGAGTATTTCTGTCTGTAATAAAGCCCTTTTGTGGGGAAAAACTAATTCTGATCGGCAGGGGCTCGCTCCCCATTGGGTGGGCCTGGCTCCCAAGTGGGTGGGCCTATCCCGGGCTGACCTATGGCTGCACACCTACCCAGTCATTTGAAATCCATAGATTAGGGCCTAATTAATCTATTTCAATTGACTGATTTCCTTATATGAACTGTAACCCAGCAAAATCTTTGAAATTGTTGCATGTTGCGTTTATATTTTTGTTCAGTATATATTTTGCAGGACACTTTGACACTTTGCTGTGAGGGAAAGCGAGAGAGAGAGAGAGGGGTTTATTTTTTAAACCTTTTTGAGTGCAATATTTATTGTTCAATTCTAAATGTTTTTTGTTGATGTTTTGTGTCTTCTCATTTTTGTTTATTTCACTTGCTTTGGCAATGTAAACGCGCTTCCCATGCCAATAAAGCCCCTTTGAATGGAATTGAAAGAGAGAGAGAAAGAGAAAGAGAGACTAACAGAGGAAAGAGAGACAGATTCACACCGACTGACTCACTGGTCACTTCAGTTTAGAGAGAGAGAGAGAGAGAGAGAGAGAAGGACACTGTGACCACAGTGAACCCAGAAGGCTACAGGTAACACACAAGGTAAGGGCTGCACCTCTCCTACCACACAGCTCACACTCTTTTGGCAGTGTTAAAGTGTCTCTGCATGAGTACGTGGAAGTGTTTGTCTCTGTATGTCTTGGACACCATGTATATGTTTTGTTGAAAGAGTGTGGTTGGTGTGTGGGAAACAGCGCACCGCTGTCCACCCCATGGCTGTAGTTATTGTTTTTTGTATTGTTTATGAAGCAGAGCTGTTTGCAGAAACTTCTTTGCTGTTGTAATATCGCAAAAGGATGTGGCAGTTTCACCATTAAGGATTCCAGCTTTAACTCGTATGTCTGAATGAGTGTATTTACTTTGAGATGAAGTATGCCATCGGGGTCAGGGTAAGAATTCTATTTAATTTGAGTACGGAGTCCTGACTATGCAAATCTGTTTGCTAGGGCTTGACTTGAGAGTGTCGGTGTGTCTGTCTGTTTATCTGTCTGTCTATTTATGCATGTATTCATATGTGTATGTATGCATGTGTGTGTGTGTGTGTATGTCTGTGTACCCATGGTTTCCAGAGCAGATGCAGCTGTCTTGGCAGTTGGACTGTGCCGATGTCGCTAGCTCTATTTCTGGAACCTGTGTTGTTCTAAAGGTCAGATAAAGTGGCTCGGAATCTTCACAAGGCAGAAGGGTGGCAGGGGGCACTCACTAACCAACACACACCAGAGAGAGAGAGAGAGAGAGAGAGAGAGAGAGAGCAAGAGAGAGGGAGAGAGAGAGAGAGAGAGAGAGAGAGAGCAAGAGAGAGGGAGAGGGAGGTAGAGAGAGAGAGAGAGAGAGAGAGAGAGAGAGAGAGAGAGAGAGAGAGAGAGAGAGAGAGAGAGAGAGAGAGAGAGAGAGAGAGAGAGAGAGAGAGAGAGAGAGAGAGAGAGAGAGAGAGAGAGAGAGAGCAAGATAAATATTTCTGCCTAGAACAGAATAGAGTCTGAACTGGTTGTATGGTAGTTGGACATTTAATGAACATAGATATTGAGTTATCCAGAGCAATCAAATAACCTTGGAGAGGAAAACGTCTGATTTAACTTTACGTTTCAGAGGAAGTCTGACTAACAAACACAGAAAGTCCACGGAACCATGGACGACGTATCACTCCACAAGGAGGATTCTAGGAACGAAGCAACAGCCAACCAGACAGAGGACAACAAAAACAATCAGGTGTGTTGATGAAGGGAACACACGCATAAACAGATACAGACAACCCCAAGACAATATACATACAGAGACAAACCTCAACCACCTACAGACAAACCAATACACACTTTTGTATTGAGGCAAAGTCATGTAGCCTTACTATGAGATGGCAGGCTTGTTAGATGTATTTGCGGTGTGGTCAGATGTAGTATTTGGAGCGAAGATAGCGGGAGGGGTTGGTGGTGGTTGTGTGTGCCTGCGTATAACCTAAGTGCTGGGCTACACCTGTTCCTGTGGAAAATTCTGACACTGGAATGTTTCTCTCTTTCTCTCTTTCTCTCTTTCAACACACACATTTCTCCTATTTCCACTGATGAGTCATGACCTGGTGTGACACCCGGGACAGTTTACTTACCTAACATAATTCCAACATACTGTATTATCTGCAACTTTACACGTCTTAATGCCTAACATAAAAACAACATAAACATGGAATATGCTTGAATCGTAATTAAAGCCATAAAACATTGTGAAAAAATGTGTGTGTAATATTACAGCCATAAACAACTCTACAGCCGGAGGTGTGTGTTCTGAGTACCAAAGTAACTATGGGGATTCCCTGGAGTGAAGCAGACACATTTTAGTTCTGAACTAGTTATAATGTCTCTCTCCTCAACAACTGATTTAGAATCAGGTCTATGACAACAGTTCTGTCCTTTACCATTTTGCTTTGTCCCTAACCCTAACCAAAACTACCTCAAGTGCTCAGAATAACCAATTATAATCTTATCTGGTTTGTCTCTCAGGCAGAGGGAGAGGCTTCAGTGCAGGAGTGTGACCCCCCTAAGAGAGACCACCCGGCGGAGGACACAGTGGACGGTCATGGGGTTAGTATGGAGAAAGCTCCGGAACAAGCAGCAGGGGCTACCATTGGAAATGTAGAGGAGTCTCAGCCAGTAACCGACGCCAATGAGATTAATGGCGAAGCGGCTTGTAAGGGTGAGGAGGTGCCGTCTCAAGGTGCAGACACCGGAGAAACAGAAGACCCCAAAGTGGTGAACGGAGAGAAGAAGAGGGAGGGAGTGAAGGAGGAGGACAAGAATAGAAAGGGGCAAGAGGTGGTCAAGAATGGAGAGATTGAGAAAGAGGATATGAAAGAGGACAAAGAGAAGGGGGGAGAAAATATTGCCAGGAAAAAGGGGAAGGGAGAAAAGGTAGGTGCGGGAAAAACAGAAGAGAAGAGAAAAGGAGATGAAGAGAAGGGGAAAGACAGAAAAGTAAAGACAGGGAAGGGAGAGGGAGGGAAGGGAGAGGGAGAGGGAGGAGAGCGAGAGGGAGGGGAGGGAGGAGAGCGAGAGGGAGGGAAGGGAGGAGAGCGAGAGGGAGGGAAGGGAGAGGGAGAGGGAGAGGGAGGGAAGGGAGAGGGAGAGGGAGAGGGAGGGAAGGGAGAGAAGGGAGAGGGAGGTAAGGGAGAGGGAGGAGAGCGAGAGGGAGGTAAGGGAGAGGGAGGGAAGGGAGAGGGAGGGAAGACACCAGAGAACAAGAGCAAACCAGTAAAAGAAAAGGAAGTGGCAGGAGGAGGAAAGGTTAATGAGAAAAGCAAGGCTGTGGAGAAGCAAGGGAAGACCAAAAGAAAGAGTGGCGTGAATCCCAGCGCCTCGACCCCATCGTCTGTGGCCCGACCCCGGAACTCTGGCCGGGCGTCCACAAAAAAAGACATCATAGCAAAGTTCCAGCAAAATGCTCCTGAGTAAGTTCTGACATGTCCAATATGACAAAATGCAACATGCTCATGTTTCATGTTTTTTAATGCCGATAATTGTATTGTCTTTTCACTAATTTTCAGAACAACGGTTGTCCGCAACTTCAAACTTCAGAGATCATCTATGGCTGTGGCAAATGGGGCGTCAATCAAACAGAAAGTGCTTTCATGGTGTCAAAACAAAACACGCAAATACGAGGTGAGGGGATGTTCATGACCGTGTGTACCAGAGGTACTGACATTAGAGCACCATAACCCTGCCTGACACCCTACCCTCTCTTTCCCAGGGTGTTTCCATAGAGAACTTCTCATCATCATGGTGTGATGGGCTGGCCTTCTGTGCACTCATCCATCGCTTCTTCCCGGACGCTTACGACTTCTCAGCCCTGAGCTCATCTGAGAGAAAGAAGAACTTCACCCTGGCCTTCAACACAGCAGAGTATGAAGCTGTGTGTGTTTGTGTGTGTATGTATGTGTTTGTGTCTGAGTGTGTGTGTTGTAAATGATTCATGATTCATCTTCTCGCTCTCTCTCTCTCTCTCTCTCTCTCTCTCTATCTCGCTCTTTCAAAGGACTATGGCTGACTGCTGCCCCCTGTTGGAGGTTGGTGATATGATCCTGATGGGGAACAGCCCGGACCCTATGTGCGTATTCACCTATGTCCAGGCCCTTTGTCATCACCTCTCCAAAATAGAGAAGGAGAGGAAGGACAAGGAAGAAGAGGAGAAGAAGAGTGAAAAGATGAAAGACGGAGAGGTAGAAACCACTACAGAGAAGAACGCGGAGGAGAGTGAGGAAACCGGGAGGATGGATGGTCAACAAGAAGAAGAGGAGGGAAGGGAGAACGAAGTAAAAGATGGGAAAGAGAAAGAGAGTGAGGAGAGCTCAGTGGTGGAGGAAGAGGAAGAGGAAGAGAAGTTGGAGGGTTAATTGAAGTAGAGGGTTAAGCTAATGCTAAAAAGAAATAGAAAAGACCAAAGGAGAGAGATTCAGAGAGATAAAGAAATACTTTTAAAATAAGCCACATGATGAAGTATAATTTTACAGTTTAGAACACGACAAGTGCTTAGCGTGTATGAGCATAATTTCTTAAAGAGTGACACATTACTACTGTATATTCAAAAGCTAGCTTTGTGAAGGTTTGGAAATATACTCAGATTCCAACAATTTTTACCTGTTGTGATATTTAACACATGCTTTGTTTTTTTCCCCAATTTCATTATCATGTCTGTTGTGGAGGTTTGTGCACAGAAAAATAAAATGTTCATGTATATTATAAACAACCTACAGTTGAAGTCGGAAGTTTACACACACCTTAGCCAAATACATTTAAACTCTGTTTTTCACAATTCCTGAAATGTAATCCTAGTAAAAAGTCCCTGTCTTAGGTCAGTTAGGATCACCACTTTATTTTAAGAATGTGAAATGTCAGAATAATAGTAGAGAGAATTATTTATTTCAGCTTTTATTTTTCAGAAGTTTACATACACTCAATTAGTATTTGGTAGCATTGCCTTTAAATTGTTTAACTTGGGTCAAACGTTTCAGGTAGCCTTCCACAAGCTTCCCACAATAAGTTGGGTGAATTTTGGCCCGTTCCTCCTGACAGAACTGGTGTAAATGAGTCAGGTCTGTAGGCCTCCTTGCACGCACACACTTTTTCAATTCTGCCCACAAATTTTCTATAGGATTGAGGTCAGGGCTTTGTGATGGCCACTCCAATACCTTGACTTTGTTGTCCTTAAGCCATTTTGCCACAACTTTGGATGTATGCTTGGGGTCATTGTTCATTTGGGAGACCCATTTGCGACCAAGCTTTAACTTCCTGACTGATGTCTTGATATGTTGCTTCAATATATCTACATAATGTTCCTTCCTCATGATGCCATCTATTTTGTTAAGTACACCAGTCCCTCCTGCAGCAAAGCACCCCCACAACATGATGCTGCCATCCCCTTTCTTCACGGTTGGGATGTTGTTCTTTGGCTTTCAAGCCTCCCCCTTTTTCTTCCAAACATAACGATGGTCATTATGGCCAAACAGTTCTATTTTTATTTCATCAGACCATAGGACATTTCTCCAAAAAGTATGATCTGTCCTCACGTGCATTTACAAACCATAGTCTGGCTTTATGGCGGTTTTGGAGCTGTGGCTTCTTCCTTGCTGAGCAGCCTTTCAGGTTATGTCGATATAGGACTCGTTTTACTGTGGATATAGATACTTTTGCATCTTCACAAGGTCCTTGTGTACTATTGTTTGTACAGATGAACGTGGTACTTTCAGGCATTTGGAAATTGCTCCCAAGGATGAACCAGACTTGTGGAGGTCTACAATTTTTCATCTGAGGTCTTGGCTGATGATGTCAAGCAAAGAGGCACTGAGTTTGAAGGTAGGCCTTGAAATACATCCACAGGTACACCTCCAATTGACTCAAATTATGTCAATTAGCCTATCAGAAACTTCTAAAGCCATTTTCTGGAATTTTCCAAGCTGTTTAAAGGCATAGTCAAGTGTATGTAAATTTCTGACCCACTGGAATTGTGATATAGTGAATTATAAGTGAAATAATCTGTCTGTAAACAATTGTTGGAAGAATGACTTGTATCATGCACAAAGTAGATGTCCTAACTGACTTGCCAAAACTATAGTTTGTTAACATGAAAATTAGTTTTAATGACTTCAACCTAAGTGTATGTAAACTTCCGACTGCAACTGTATGTATGTTTTTATTATGGGTAAAGTTATTAAGTACGCCTGCACTGCAGCCCTAATAATGATTCAAAAGGCCCTTGGGTTCGTGATGATCTATCTTGAATAAAAATATAAAATAAATGATTTATGACAATTGTGATGACATTCATTAACAGATAGTCTTGGAATATAACAATTACACTCTTATTCCATTCACTGAGCGTTATTGTGAGTTATGAAACTTGCCATCAAGGTATGACATTCCAACATCACCTAAGTCAGAGGAGGGCGATATTAACTCTCCATGAGTTAGAATCCTTGCTAGCAAAACCCAAGAGACTGAAGAGGGCCTGTCCATACAAATTGCACTATTGGACTGATTTACATTTTTGATTCAATAATCTACACATAATACTATGTAATGTCAAAGTGGATGAAAAATGGTAACATTTGTAAAAAATGTATTAAAAATAAAAGACTAATATACACTTGATATACAAAAGTATGTGGACACCGCTTAAAATGTGTGGATTCTGCTGACAGGTGTATAAAATCGAGCACACATCCATGCAATCTCCATAGACAAACATTGGCAGTAGAATGGCCTTTCTGAAGAGCTCAGTGACTTTCAACATGATGCCACCTTTCCAACAAGTCAGTTCTTCAAATTTCTGCCCTGCTAGAGCTGCCCCGGTCAACTGCAAGTGCTGTTATCGTGAAGTGGAAAAGTCTACGAGCAACAACGGCTCAGCTGCGAAGTGGTAGGCCACACAAGCTCACAGAACGGGACCGCCGAGTGCTGAAGCGCGTCTGTCTTCGGTTGCAACACTCACTACTCAGTTCCAAACAACGTCAACACAAGTACTGTTCGTCGGGAGCTTCAAGAAATGGGTTTCCATAGCCGAACAGCTGCACACTAGCCTAAGATCACCATGCGCAATGCCAAGTGTTGGTTGGAGTGGCGTAAAGCTTGCTGCCATTGGACACTGGAGCAGTGGAAACACATTCTCTGGAATGATGAATCGCGCTTCACCATCTGGCAGTCCGACAGACTAATCTGGGTTTGGCGGATGCCAGGAGAACGCTACCTGCCCCAATGCATAGTGCCAACTGTAAAGTTTGGTGGAGGAGGAATAACGGTCTGCCATTGTTTTTTATGGTTCGGGCTTGGACCCTTAGTTCCATTGAAGGAAAATCTTAACGCACAGACAATTCTGTGCTTCCAACTTTGTTTCAACAGTTTGGGGAAGGTCCTTTCCTGTTTCAGCATGACAATGCCCCCGTGCACAAAGCGAGATCCATACAGAAATGGTTTGTCGAGATCGGTGTGGAAGAACTTGACTCACCCAACATCAGAGCCCAACCTCACTAATGAGCATGCGTCTGAATGGAAGCAAGTCCCCGCAGCAATGTTCCAACATCTACTGTAAAGCCTTCCCAGAAGAGTGGAGGCTGTTATAGCAGCAAAGTGAGGACCAACTCCATATTAACGTCCATGACATACTTTTGGTCATGTAGTGCATCTTGATTAGATAAGTATCCAACCCAATATATGTTAGAATCACCTTTGGCAGCGATTACAGTTGTAAGTATTTCTGGGTAAGTCTCTAAGAGCTTTGCATACCTGGATTGTACTTTATTTGCACATTATTATTTTTTTAATTGTTCTGTCAGTTGGTTGTTGCTAGACAGCCATTTTCAAGTGTTGCCGTAGATTTTCAAGCCGATTTAAGTCAAAACTGTAACTAGGCCACTCCGGAACATTCAATGTCGCCTTGGTAAGCAACTCCAGTGTTTATTTGGCCTTGTGTTTTAGGTTATTGTCCTGGTGAAAGGTGAATTTGTCTCCCAGTGTCTGTTGGAAAGCAGACTGAACCAGGTTTTTCTCTAGGATCTTACCTGTGCTTAGCTCTATGTTTATTTTTATCATAAAAAAACTCCCTAGTCCTTGCTGATGACAAGCATACCCATAACATGATGCAGCCACCACCATGCAGAGTACATGAAGTGTGATACTCAGAGATATGTGTTGATTATGTGTTTTGGGGGATTTGTAGTTAGAACAGATCATTTCTTCGCCACATTGTTTGCAGATTTACTTTAGTTCCTAATTTCAAACAGGATGTATTTTTTTTGAATATTTGTATTCTATATAGACTTCCTTCTTTTTACTCTGTCAATTAGGTTAGTTTTGTCGAGTAACTACAATGTTGTTGATCTATCATCAGTTTTCTCCTATCACAGCCATTAAACTGTTTTAAAGTCACCATTGGCCACATGGTGAAATCCCTGAGGGGTTTCCATCCTCTCCAGCAACTGAGTTAGGAATGACGCCTGTATCTTTGTAGTGACTGATACACCATCTAATGTGTAATTAATAACTTCACCATGCTCAAATGGATATTCAATGTCTGCTTTTTTTATTTGTTTATTTATATGTCTACCAATAGGTGCCCTTCTATCTATCTATCTATCTATCTATCTATCTATCTATCTATCTATCTATCTATCTATCTATCTATCTATCTATCTATCTATCTATCTATCTATCTATCTATCTATCTATCTATCTATCTATCTATCTATCTATCTATCTATCTATCTATCTATCTATCTATCTATCTATCTATCTAAAATCTCCCTGGTCGTTGTGGTTGAATCTGTTGTTGAAATTCACTGCTCAACTGAGAGATCTTACCGATAATTGTATGTGTGGTGTACAGAGATTAGGTAGTTGTTCAAGATTTATGTTAAATACTATTATTGCACACAGAGTGAGTCCCTGCAACTTAATGTGTGACTTATTAAGCACATTTTTACTCCTGAACGTATTTAGGCTTGCCATAACAAAGGGGTTGAATACTTATTGACTCAAGACATTTCAGCTTTGCATTTTTTATGAATTTGTAAAAATCCCACTTTGACATTATGCACTTTGACACTAGGCCAGTGAAAGAAAATCTCAATTTAATCAATTTTCAATTCAGTCTAACACAAAAACGTGGAAAAAGCCAAGGGGTGTGAATCATTTCTGAAGGTATTGTACGCATTCAAAAAAAGCAGCGGAGGTATTCTTATAGTTACGGCCAGGACTGCTTTATTCACCGGAAGTAGTTTTGTGTACACTGACAAACGCGTCACAGCTTGTCTGATCAATTATCAGATTTTTTTCAATTTCTCCCTCTCTTTTATCTCGCCACTGGTATCGATGTCAACTAAAATGCAGGCTAATTTGTCTTTACAGACACAACTCGCTTCCATAATGGACGTGCTTGCTAGAGCGGCCGTTGCCGAGATCAGTCAACTATTTTCCGAGAGCTCGGCTGATTTGCACTTGGAGATTTCTCGCAGCTACAAAGACAACGAAGCGCTGAAGATGAAGATGAAGGGGATGAAGAGCGAGCTTTTCTCCCTGCGGCTACAACGGGCGAGTACACCGCGGGGCAGTCGTTTTTCTTTCGGCAGAACTTGCTGCAGGCCTCGGGCAAAACTCACAGGTTGGTTCAGGTTCTCGAAATGCTGCTAGCTGGGCGACCAGTCAATTGATCATAGTATGTTGGAAGTGGAACGGTTTTTGACCTTTGCTCTTACTCATAGATAAGACACCTGAACGTCATGCGGCTGTTAACAGCAGGGATGATGCTTCTATTTCAATAGGGGAAGAGGAGAGTCCATCCACAGTCAAAAAAGAGGTGGGGCAAAAATAGCTCATCACACATTTCGGACATAGGCTACTACTACTCTAGAAATATTTACATGTCTGACTGACTGTGTAAATGTGTGTGTGTTTTATGGATCAGTGTGCAGTTGTGGAGAGTCCAGATGTCATCTTGATAAAAGAGGAGGAGGGAGCTGAGGATGACTTTGGAGGATGTGGGCCAGATGCAGGTGTGTGGAGGAGGAAGAACAAAATGATGGGATGGTATATAGACAATTGACAACCAGATAACTAACAAATTATAATTTTGTTTCCTGTAGGTCATGACGATATTGGTGGTGAGACTATTGCTATGGTGACTCCACAGCTGGAACATGCCACCCAGAGACTAGGTCACGATGAAGGACTGTACAGCATGAGCACTCATGATCGAGGTGAAGGAGCACTGTGCAGCGTGAGCAGTACTGAGAACTACCCTTTTTTCAGAGCCCCAGAACTTCCCCAGAGATTGCCCTCACACTCTAGTCTGCTGCCTGACCACACAGTCAACCATCAGATACAGCTGAACACTCATTCTAGTGGGGAACCACTGCCAGCCAACCCTCCAATGAGGGGGGTGCAAAGTGAAAGAGGGGGTCTGCCAAGAGGGGATACAGGAGGACGGGGTCTGAAAATCGTCCAGGTAGCTTCCCTAGAAACCACCCCAAGGACCCAAACAACAACCTTGGTAACAGGGGGTGCCACTGTGAGGCGCCCTAGTCTTGTAAACCAGTTCCAGCGCCACCACGTACCCCACGGTACCAAGCCGTTGCTCTGTAGCGATTGTGGGAAGCGCTTCTCTCGTCGGCTTGACTTGATCCGCCACCGGGCAGTCCACACAGGAGAGACGCCTGTCATATGCAACCTGTGTGGGAACTCGTTTGTCAACAAGACAACTCTGAGGGTCCATATGCGCATCCACACAGGGGAAAAACCGTACATGTGTTCCCTTTGTGGGAAGGGCTTCACCCAGAAAGGCAGTCTGACCATCCACCTGAGGACCCACTCTGGGGAGAAACCCTACAGCTGCTCCCACTGTGGCGCCTCGTTCAACAACCACAGCAACCTGCGCAGACACATGGTCACACACCTAGAGCAGGCAGGGACGCTGACACTCTGACACATATACACTACTTCCCCGGTGGAGATTTAGGTTATTTCTTTCTTCAGCTCTCTCATTCTATATGTCTCTCTCTCTCGCTGACTGTCTTATTCTTGATGTCTCACTTAGCCCCAGACTCTTCTCTCCCTGTCTCCCATATTCTTCTCTCTTTCTCTGGTCCACTGGTGCCCCCATTTCTGTTGTCTATGTCTCTGATCTAGATGCACATACTACTTAAAGTGGCAATCAGCTGTTGAAACAATAACAAAGCATCCTCCCTGCCCCGTTTCATTAAAAAGCAGAGGGATGGGGCTGGAGAAATGGAACCACTCTAAAAGGAATAGACAGCGCTATGGATGCAAGGACTGACCATCCATCATATCAAACTTTTATAGTTTTAACCATGTTTTTAGGCTGTATAGTGTTTTACATTTACTTTGTTTACAGACATTGGAGTAAATCAAGCTTATCTTTTGGGTTCTGATGGGTTGGACAGTTGAACTAAGCTCATGCGGCATTTATTAATATATTAGTCAAAAAATTGATGTAGCAACTGTAGATTTCCCATTTAAAGATACTGTACAACTAGTTTCAGTAAGTAGCCTACTCTGGCCTAAATTAATAAAAGGTCTGTTTTGATATGAAGGAATGAATGAACAAATTATTTTTTCTAGATCACCGACTGCACCATAGTTGTTTGTTTTTTCCTGGAGTGCAGCATTGCCTTCTCTTCGCCATCTAGTACAGTGTGGTTTTTTTTTAACCTAGAGATTCTTAACCATTGCGAGGGTCTCTTGAGAAAATTGGCCATTTCACTTTACTAAAGCTTCCACTGTCCTTTTAAGGCAAATAGCAGAGCATGAGGCAGGCTTTACCAGCTTTTTGATCTAAAAGCTTGTCTAAAAGCATCAGAAGGGTATAAAAAAAAAAACATTTGGACCACATAAATTGCAGCTGATTATCCTACTAGAAGGCAGACAGTGCCAGCAACAGACTGAGACAGTCATCCACTTATACAGGGAGACAAATATTGTATTGTCAGCATATGATTAAACTCCAGTTTTATGCTTGCACATGTCAGAGCTTATTGTGTTAATGCTCTCTTGTTACTGCTCAATTTAAACCAATTGTTTTGAGGCAATCAATGGGATGACATCAGAGGTATGTGTGTGTTTGGGTGGGAGGGGCCAGGGACATTCCAGTCATTTAGCAGACACTCTTATCCAGAGCAATTTACAGTAGTGGGTGCATACATTTTCATACTGGTACCCCGCAGGAATCGAACCCACAACCTTTGCGTTTGAAACACCATGTTCTACCAACTGAGCTACATGGGGTACATTCCTTCAATATCAACCCTTGAACCAAACCAATTGAGTATATATATATATATATATATATATATATATATATATATATATATATATATATATATATATATATATATAATATTATTTATATATATATATAATATTATTTATATATATATATAATATTATTTATATATATATATAATATTATTTATATATATATATAATATTATTTATATATATATAATATTATTTATATATATATATAATATTATTTATATATATATATAATATTATTTATATATATATATAATATTATTTATATATATATATATATATTATTATATATATATATATATATAATAATATTATATGTATATATATATATAAATATATAATAATATTATATATATATATATATATATATATAAATAATATATATATATTATTTTTTTTATGTTGTGGAGAAGTTCATTTCTACTGTGCTGGGTGATGCTGAACGTTCATTCTGCAACTGAAGACACAATTACCGGGGCCGGAATTGTGTCCGTAATTACGGTAAAACCCACCCGTTATGCCCGCCCTCTTCCCCCCGCCTATCTATCCATGTTTGCTCCCAGCGAGCTTGACCGAGAAACCAGAAAGAAGGAGGAGAAAAGGTGTATAAAGACAAGTGAAGAAGAAAAAAAAAAAAAAAAATACGTTGGGAAGGGACAGGGAATACAAGACGTGTAGGTAAGTAAAAGAAAAGATACAAGCGGATTGATGGGATCATTTGACAGTTTTACTTTAGTTCGCAAACCGCAGCGTCGGCAAGGAGTGGTCAACTGGGGCACAGATCAAGACTTTTCCACTGGCCGTGGAGTGAGTGACTGAGTCGGGGTTAAAAAACGCCCAAATTCCGCTCAGCGCGGACAGATTTAAGCCTGTCTAGTAGGCCAGTGTCTCCACCAGAAGTGGAGGCGGGGGGGGGGGGACCTGTTATCTAGCTAGCAAAATATTTTAACAGGCGCACAAGGTTTGTTTTAAATTGAAACACAACAAGACTCATCGCAGTGTTAGCAACTAGCGCTAGCTAGCTTGTGCTAATCGAGCCACGTCAAGATAACCAGCGCGGCTACGCTTAAAGAAACGGTTAGCCAGATAAGCTAGCTGACTGGTCAAGCAACCACAACGAGCATGCTGCGCCCTTTGCAATTCATAACTGGCTAGTTAACGCTTCCATTGTTTTGTTAGCTAATTTAGCTGCAATTTCAGCTAGCTAACTAGCCATCGTTTGCTGAATATGCCATGCACCGATAGATCTTTTGTTTGAATTTTACATGCTCCTATCCCCAATTGACCTCAGTCAACCTAAAATTTTTAGCAAAAATAACATATTTTAGCTAATAATTTGTTGTTGGGATGTACTTTCTGGTTAATGTTAGGGAGGGTAAAATAAACATTACTTTTATAACTACCCAATGTATACAACAGACTCTCAGAAGCACTTTGTTTAATGTCTTTAGGCCTTGCCATTGCTGACATGACAATTCGTGAGTCCGAATTCTGGTGCAGAAAGTCGCTGGAGATAATATGCACAAGTCACGATGGCAAAGCCTTTTCCTTAATTTGGGACCAAAATGACAGGTGGACTCCTACATAAACTGAAATATCTCAAGATAGGAATGTCCTATCAGCATGACATTTTCCAGGGGTTTACATTAATGAGCATGTTATAATTAAATATAAATGTATACATTTGCCAATATTTCATGTTGTACGCAAGAAATCATTGATAAATGATCCGATTCTTGCTGGGTCTTTTGCCATTTAGTTGAAAAGAAAACATTATATACATGCAGATGCCATTACAGTAGGTGCATATCTTAAGTCTATTGTGAACATGTGAATAATACAGGCCTATTAATATCAAACAAAAACAGAATGAGCATATGTACTTTACACACAACCAAAAAACTGTGTTTGTATAACATATACAGACTAATTGGTCAGAAGAAGTCGGAAGTTTACATACACCTTAGCCAAATGCATTTAAAATCAGTTTTTCACAATTCCTGACATTTTAATCCTATTAAGAATTCCCTGTCTTAGGTCAGTTAGGATCACCACTTTATTTTAAGAATGTGAAATATCAGAATAATAGTAGAGAATGATTTTTTTTTTCAGCTTTTATTTCTTTCATCACATTCCCAGTGGGTCAGAAGTTTACATACACTCAATTAGTATTTGGTAGCATTGCCATTAAATTGTGTAACTTGGGTCAAACGTTTCAGGTAGCCTTCCACAAGCTTCCCACATTAAGTTGGGTGAATTTTGGCCCGTTCCTCCTGACAGAACTGGTGTAACTTAGCAGGTTTGTAGGCCTCCTTGCTCGCACGTGCTTTTACAGTTCTGACCACACATTTTCTATAGGATTGAGGTCAGGGCTTTGTGATGGCCACTCCAATACCTTGACTTTGTTGTCCTTAAGCCATTTTGCCACAACTTTGGAAGTATGCTTGGGGTCATTGTCCATTTGGAAGACCCGTTTGCGACCAAGCTTTAACTTCCTGACTGATGTCTTGAGACGTTGCTTCAATATATCCACAGAATTTTCCTTCCTCATGATGCCATCTATCGATATAGGACTTGTTTTACTGTGGATATAGATACTTTTGTACCCGTTTCCTCCAGCATCTTCACATTCACATCCTTTGCTGTTTTTCTGGGATTGATTTGCACTTTTCGCACACCAAAGTACGTTCATCTCTAGGAGACAGAACTCGTCTCCTAAGCGGTATGACGGCTGCGTGGTCCCATGGTGTTTATACTTGCGTACTATTGTTTGTACAGATGAACGTGGTACCTTCAGGCATTTGGAAATGGCTCCAATGGATGAACCAGACTTGTGGAGGTCAACAAATTTTTTTCTGAGGTCTGTGCTGATTTCTTTTGATTTTCCCATGATGTCGAGCAAAGAGGCAATGAGTTTGAAGGTAGGCCTTGTAATACATCCACAGGTACACCTCAAATTGACTCAAATGATGTCAATTAGCCTATCAGAAGCTTCTAAAGACATGACATCATTTTCTGGAATTTTCCAAGCTGTTTAAAGGCACAGTCAACTTAATGTCTGTAAACTTCTGACCCACTGGAATTGTGATATATTGAAATAATCTGTCTTTAAACAATCCTGGTCCTAATGTATATGGTCAAACAGTGTAGATGAAAGCTTGCTTACCTTCTCATTCAGGCGATTTTTGTGCTTGCTCCACAAAAATCCTTCCAGACTTGATAGTCGACTCGATTATGATTGGAAAAGATGACACATCCCAAAATTGAATTAAATCAGTATTTTTAGGAGAGCAAAGTGGTTGTCAGAAGCGTCAAAGTGCTCTGGCCCCACTGATATGTTATTCACAAAAATGTTAAGGAAGATATTGAGGTTTTTATTCTGGATCAAAAAGGGCCTTAGGTGGTGGGCTTGGCAGGGGGCGTGGCAATGAGCTCAGTTGGCCGTTGACCCTTCATGTACTAAAGACATGAATATAGAAGCTGCTGGTTAATGAGAAAAGGTATCACAGTGAAGCATGTAATTAGCTGGCTAAGTGAAACATTTCAGTCTTGCATAGTGGCTAGTCAAACAAATGACTTGCCCTGGAAGCGCATGCCAAAAAACACCTGTAATAAGAAGAAAAACACTTAGCTAGCTATTAAAAAATTAGGTGTTCAGTCACGTGACAAAATCTGGACACCGAGTGAGAATTCTACTGTTTGACAATGGTGCTCTTTATAAATCATGATATCTTGATGAACAGAATTAAATTGAAATATTTTCGCATACAAAAATCAGGGATTTCTCTGCTATTGTAATCCTTGGTCAGGCTGCCTAAAAGTTTTCGGATCGCCTAAGACCAAACAATGTAAAAAAAAAAAAAAGAAAGAAAAAAAAGTTTTACAAAGCTGCGTCAACGGCCGACCGCGCTCATTGACACGCCCCCTGCCAAGCCCACCACCTAAGCCTCTTTTTGATCCAGAATAAAAACCTCTATCTTCCTTAACATTTTTGTGAATAACATATCAGTGGGGCCAGAGCACTTTGATGCTTCTGACAACCACTTTGCTCTCTTGAAAATACTGATTTAAATCCCTTTTGGGATGTCATCTTCTCCAATCATAATCGAGTCGACTATCAACTCAAAAGTATACAAGTCTGGAAGGATTTTTGTGGAGCAAGCACAAAAATCGCCTGAATGAGAAGGTAAGCAAGCTTTCATCTACAGTGTTTGACCATATACATTAGGGCCGGGACGATAACATTATTGTGATACTCATTAGTATCGTGGCAAGTAAAAAAAAAAAAAACAGAAAAACAGCACTAATGTTAAAAATATTGAGATACTGGTATCGTCACACCCCAAAATTGACGAAACGCAAAAAAACAAAACGTATATCACTACAAAGCTCAGGTTCTTGGGAACATTTGGGAATATTGGCATTTGTATTTAATATCTAGTCAAGGAAGCCAGTTAAGTCAATGTGTTTGTTGCTTGTTCACGTGGTGGGAGGTTGGATGTCGTGTGTGTGTGTGTGTGTGTGTGTGTGTGTGTGTGTGTGTGTGTGGGGTGCAGGTGTTCCTCGGTCTGTACAGTCAGTCAACAAGGGATCTCCCTGAGAGCTTCACTGTGATGCAGTGCAGGTGAAACAGGTGCTGCCTATAACCCTGTGATGAACAGGGCTTCTGTGTTTGCGTGTGTGTGTAGAGGGCACCTGAGTGGCTGTGTGTACACTAACAAACTGTTTTAGTTGATGAGAAGGTACTGGTACTTTTGATTTGCTACAGGCTGTGTTTGTGTGTCCAGACAAGGTGTGTAGCTGTTATAGTCTGTACCTCAAGTTTGTATGTACACTGCAGTGTTTTTGGGAGGTTCAGCGTGCCTGTGTGGGTGTGGGGAGGTAAATGGATTAGCAGTATAATGCCTCAATCTCATTACCAGCCAAACTCAATTAAACCAACGTAAATGCCCTTACCCTGACTTGTTGGCAAACGCAGGTGCAAATGACAGACGGGCACAGATGTGTATTATCTTATAATGTCTCACTGCTTAATCGCTCTTTCTTCCTGGTCACTTGCTGGTGTTTCAGAGATGGTACAGTAGAGAACACGGTAGAGTTCAAAACATCACGTAGGGCTGTATTGTTTTAGATGGTGTGTGTGTGTACAGCTCAGTGGAGGCTGCTGAGGGGTCGACGGCTCATAATAATGACTGGAATGGCATCAAACGCATGGAAACCATTACGTCAGGGATTCTACTACAGCCATTACCACAAGCCCGTTCTCTCCAGTTAAGGTGCCACCAACCTCCTGTGGTACAGCGTGATGATTCTTGAAAGGGAAGCTGTATTCTCCAGACTAGGGTGAGTGTCTAGTCTGACTGACTGCAGAATCAGACAGGACGATATGACTTGTGGTGTGTCAGGTGTGTGTATTAGTGCACAGATATTCTGTGTCATTGATCCTAATGCCACATTCAAAACAACTGGGAACTTGGAAATCTCCTACTTAAGTGCATTCAAAACAACGGGTTACTTGGGGTGAAAAATTAGCTCAAACCGGGCCTCTTTCTAGAGGTCTGACCTGAAGATCACTGACGTCATGATCTGAATGCAGCACTCTGCTTTAGTATCTGGTGACCTGGAGATGACGACATCACAATGCGGTCGGAGTAATGGTTGGTTGGTTGCATCGTATTTTTCTTCGTCTTATGGGTTTCATTGATTTAGTTAACTTCTTCAGCATATGTGGGAAGCAGGTTAGGGGTGAAGGTGGAAGCCTCAACCATAAATGGAAGTGAAATAACCGTGACAGAAATAAGTGGCAGTGAGAGAGCAAGGAAATGCTATACCTCACAGTCCAACCCAAGGTTCATGAAAACTGAGCTTGAAGAGCTGAATCTCTTATGGAACAAAGGGTTGTGCAACCATGCTGCCTAGCTCCAGTTAAGACCACCACTGCTGTAGAGGAAATAGTTTCTAGTGGTTTACCATACAGTGATGGTGTAGCCTTGTCCTCACTCATCCCTGATGCAGAATCCATAACATCCTGTTATTCAGGAAGGGCCTTTGAGGGGGGGGGGGGGTCGGCCAGGTTTTTTCATTGTTCAACGAAACTCGCAGCTGACTTCCGATTAGGCTTCAAGGCTAAAATATCTATTTACTTGGGGAGGGTGGGATGCAGTGTTAGGCAGGGCTGTAGCCATGGTCTTTTTAGGAGTTTTAGTGGCGTGCGAAATGTTACTGATACATTAAATTCAAAAAAAAAAAAAAAGAAACCGATACAAGTAAAATTATAATCCTGAGTGCCAGGTCTCTCAATTCATAGATATCAGTATCAAGTCAGTCTGGACTTCATCACATCATCTTGCAAGTCTCCATGTGCTGGCTCCATACGTGTTTCTGTGAACACACACTCATAGTCATTGTTCTATTACCAATGGCAGTTAGGTAATATCTGAAGCATGAACGGGTACTTAATATCTGACACCCCATCAAATGACTGAGGCTGTATTTTTAGTAATCATCTCATTGTGGATGTGTTGAGTTCCAGGTCTTTCTGCCTCTCCTGAATCAGAACACATAGTGACTCTTCTATTATCCATGCCAGGATAGTTTGTCTGACACACAAACATATACTATGTTGAAGTTTGAACAAGTCAGTCTTAACCTGCCTAATTCTGGTCTCCTCATCGACAACAATTGGTGAGCAGTCAAGAGGCGAGATTTGGAGGTGAGGTCTTTGCCAGAGCCACATTGATGGGCATAGCAGCATAGATCAGTTCCTGGCCCCTCATCACAGATTCTGGTCGGTCACACACGCATAGAGACTCATAAAGAGCGAGCACTGATTACGTTGTCACTTCAGATATCATGAAATAATGGTGAACACTGGACATTTTATGCATTGAAGAAGTAGAAAATAACCAACAAAATGTCAAAGTAATGTTGTGGGTTACCTTCCGTATTTGTACAAATGATGACCGCGTGAAAGCTGTAGCCGCTGACCGGTGAAGGTTTCTGGTCCGGATACTTGTCAACATGTGGCTGACTGTTCCGTTCATAGGCATTGAATACAACTTTTAATGTAACACACATTACATGTCTGTGTAATCATTGCAGTAACTCGGGTCACTATCAGAGGCCTCATGCTTGAATCAACGGCGGAGGTGTCGTCACAAGGATACTTGTCACAAGACACACCTGACAAGCTGTGGAAAATGGCAAGTGAACAGTAAATAAAAAGATTTTCGGGAGGTTGCTAATCATTGCGATCACTTGCTAGACATGTTATGTTACCCGTCTTGGCTCCTTCTGGAAGGTCCTGGCATCTGTTCATAACCAAGGGATCAGTCTGGCACCCAACTGTGCAGAAAACAGAAAAACGATTCTTCATCCCTCAATTATAAACAGCTCGAGCAGTAGCGTAATCTCGTTTTGGAAGCTAATTCTATGCTTTACAGATGTAGACTGACTGGCTCCAGATTGGTTTAGATTCAGGCTGGTGCCGCCGTTGCACTATGCAACCAGCTGTGACATGTTTTGCTATGGCCCTGGGTTGGTTTGAGTTTGTTGCTGCTAGTTAGTACACTGTTGTAGTCAGATGTGAGTTGGCTAGTACCACCATAGCTGCATCCAATTATTTATTTGTGCCCTAGACATGGGTCGTACCTCTGAGGCTAATGTGACTGTTTCATCTAAAATTACAGTAAGTTGACATTGCTAAATTAGGCAAATAATTAGTAGGAAACTATTTAGCAATCTATCGTCGTCAAATTTACTTTAGTGATGGCAACATTGCCATTACTGTTACGAGCAAAGTTTGTCTTACATAGCTAGCAATGCTAATGCTAGGTAGCAAAAATATGGTGGTCCCCTCAACCGTAGTTTGGTGGCTAAACTGCATTGATAGTCAATCTGGCGACATCACAATAATGACGAGGGGTTTTCTGCTAATTATTTGCCGCCTTTTGAAATGTTATCGTGTTTCCAAGCCAAATCGGAGTTGTATTGAGGTAGGCTAACGTCAGCTACGCTATTGATGATAATGATTATTAAAATACACATAACCAGCGGTCTATGGTCTAGCTACCGGTATACTTGCCACCACTGGGGACCAACGAACCCCAACCACCTATTGTGCATGATAGAGTCCGTTGTTGGGTAGGCATCCTGCTGGAACCATGCATTGCATGGTCAATTCGTATAGGGCTTTTCTGCCTCAAACGGCTGTGATCCTTTAAACACGTTGGGGGTGATGGAACAATGGAGCCCCATTTGAATGAAGGGAAGCGAAGTGGGTGGAGGGGATCCTGGCAAAAGGGGGCAGTTATTTACTTGTTGTCATGCACTAAGTTTTAGACAAGACTGACAATTATCCTATTTGCGCAACATTTTGACACTAATGAATGTTTCTGACTCATATCAATGTCACAGGCAGTTTTTTTAAGGGATTAGTTGTTTTTTATGGGCAATTACTCTAACTCGGCACAGCGATTTAAAAAATAATAAGTTAAAGGCCTTATGCAGCCATTATTTTTTTCGAATTTGATTAACAATTAAGTAGGCTTCTTGCATGTGGTTTGGGAATGATCTGTCAGATAGGATACAGTATGCGTTCTAATAATAAATTACATTTTGTAAAGCACTTTTTAATTATACAGAATGATCTCAAAGTGCATAAAATAAATGGACACTACTAGACAGGGTAACTGACAAAGAACCATCTAAAACAATACAGCATCATGTTGTGGGGGTGCTTTGCTGCAGGAGGGACTGGTGCACTTCACAAAATAGATGGCATCATGAGGAAGGAAAATTCTGTGGATATATTGAAGCAACGTCTCAAGACATCAGTCAGGAAGTTAAAGCTTGGTCGCAAACAGGTCTTCCAAATGGACAATGACCCCAAGCATACTTCCAAAGTTGTGGCAAAATGGCTTAAGGACAACAAAGTCAAGGTATTGGAGTGGCCATCACAAAGCCCTGACCTCAATCCTATAGAAAATGTGTGGGCAGAACTGTAAAAGCATGTGCGAGCAAGGAGGCCTACAAACCTGACTCAGTTACACCAGTTCTGTCAGGAGGAATGGGCCAAAATTCACCCAACATATTGTGGGAATCTTGTGGATGGCTACCTGAAACGTTTGACCGAAGTTACACAATTTAAAGGCAATGCTACCAAATACTAATTGAGTGTATGTAAACTTCTGACCCACTGGGAATGTGATGAGAAAAATAAAAGTTGAAATAAATAAATTCTCTCTACTATTATTCTGACATTTCACATTCTTATAATAAAGTGGTGATCCTAACTGACCTAAGACAGGGAATTTTTACTAGGATAAAATTTCAGGAATTGTGAAAAACTGAGTTTAAATGTATTTGGCTAAGGTGTGTGTAAACGTCCGACTTCGTGGGTGTGTATAACTTTGAGCTGGATTTCCTGTCTTTGCAATTAGTTTATTTTAGTTTTTCGCTTGTTTGCATATTTAGCTAGCGGCCTCTTGAAATGTCATATTACTTGTGCTAATTCTGTTGTCATTCTGGTAATAGACGCTCAAAGGTATTTTTTGCGGGGTGGGGGGGGGTTGGTTTGGTGCCCCTTTGTGTACTAAGCCGGTAATACTGTGAAGGATGGAATTTTATATTTATTTTTTATTTAACCAGGTAGGCCAGGAATGAAAATCTAGCGACCACCCAACCCTCGGGGGAGAGGGATGTTCTGTCCTGTCTAGGTCTAATTTCCTTGATATTACAAAAGGTGCACCACAGGGTCGGTATTGGGACCTGTTCTCTTTACTATTTATTAATAATATTGGTTTATTTACTAAAATGTATACTGTTCATCTGTATGAAGACAATATGGTTATGTAGAGCAGGTGTTTGAGCTGCAATATGACTTTGTTGCCTTACAAAAAGCCCTGGTTGGTTTGAAACTTGTGATTTAATGTGGGCAAGATTAAATATGTTCTAATTCTCGCAAAAATATTACAGATGGACTACATGTATAAATTGAATGGTTCTCCCATCGATTGGGTTTTTGCCTATAAATATCTGAGCATTTAAAAAAAACAAAAAAACATACTGATAAGCTAGTTAAAAAGAAGATTTCAAGTGGGATTCTATTTTAGAAAGATACTGCCAGTTCTTGACTAGTGTGACATAATTTACCAGAATGCGGCAGCCACTATTCTTAAACCTTTGGATGCAGACTACCATAGTGCCCTTCGCTTTATCACAGGTGACAATTTTAAATACTCATCACTGCATCCTGTATCAAAAGGTTGGCTGGTTGTCAATAAAGTCCCAAAGATCACCTCTTACGCTTCCGATTTGCTTAAATTCGTTGCTGAAGTATAAAAAAATGAGTTGCCCAACTCGTTTACAGGGTTGGTTAATTCTTGAGGTTCCTCAGGTCTCCACCGAATTAGGTAAATCATTTGAATGCACCTCACTCCTGGCACAATTTACAAAACTCATTACAATCTGATGTTTTGGTGCTGCTCTGGCAATTTAAGTGCAGACCTAGTAGCTGAGGAATGTAACCGTTTCTCTTAATTTGTGTTGTGCCGTATTTTTTTTATTTATTTGACATTTTTATTGATTTGTTGTTTTGGTTTCCCATTTTGTATTTGAATGTTGTTACTGCGATCAGGGCACCCTTGAGAATTGAGACCCAGTCTCAATGGGCAAATTCATTCTAAATTAATATCTACGATTTTATTTGTCATTTTGCAGATTGTGTGTTAGAGCTAGTAATGTATCAATATCTATCTTTTAAAAAGTAACTATGACATAGCCAATGAATGTATAGCACAACTTTGGATTTCACCATGTCTCATAATCGTATGGTTTAGACCCTTTTTTTTGGAAGTTTACTGACTATGAGCTTCTCTGCTTCGACCATACGAAGGTGACTGCTGTCCTCGTTATAAAATTATCAACTTTACCCTGTATATCTCAAAATGACCATATATACTGATTGTTTCAGGCAAGACTATTGTTGATGGTGAACCAGAACAATCAAAAATAAAATCAGATGTATGCCTCAGTCAGCATGTAACCTACCTATAGTCAGCATGTAACCTACCTATAGTCAGCATGTAACCTACCTATAGCCAGATGAGTTGGCTCTGGCAGTAGTTTGGCAAATGTTATTCCGGTAACACTAAAGGTGACACACAGATGTGCCATATCAGGAATAGGCCTACCTCTCGTTGGTATGTGCGGCGTGCAGTTTGACTAGGCTACTGATATTGCCTGGGGTTGTTCGGCATGCAAAATGACTTGTAGATCAATGACCCGGAAACCCGACATTGCATTGAATTCTACGCCGGGTCAGAAGTTTCCTCACGACCTCTACTAGACAGAGTGTTGAGTAAAGATATATTTTAACGTGCTTTACCATTTGTCTGTGCGGTTGGTCATTTTGGCGTTGTGAGACAATCTCTCCACAGGAAAGTATAGTTACATTAACTTTTCAAAGCGCTGGTAATGCGTTCAGATTTCGATCACCTGAAGCATACACACAAGATAAAAAAAAAAAAAAATGCAGGCACTAGACTCATTGCATACTTGCTGAGCCCGTGTTTACATGGTCCCTGCGCATGCTTCAGGGGAAATAAAAATCTGAACACAGTACCAGCACCTTAATGTTTATGTAATTATACTTTCTTGTGGATATATTGTTAGACGCACAGATATCATACCCCCAAGACATTCTAACCTCTCACCATTACAGTAACAGGGGAGTTACCATTGTGGGGCGGTTGTCTAACCTTCTCACACATTATTAAGGATTATCCGTAATAATGGGACACAATTGGTCTAGCCCAGGGCTGTATTATTATTATTATTATTATTATGCATACTGGATGGACTGGTTACCTTATGCTACTTTCCAAATGTTCTATCCATGATTATTTGAATGTTAACTAATTGTACATATTAGTAAAGATGAGATGAGATTAAATTGAAAATAGTCTAAAAGGTAAAAAAACTATAATCACTTGATGAGAGAACGGAGTGTGCAGCCCGCAGGCAAGGATCGGAGCGCAAGCTTTTTTTTTTCTTTTTTTTTCAGACTTTTCAAATGGTTAATAGCCTGTAGTTGCATCATCCAGCCATATGTTTTGATTTCTAAGACATTCTAAAGTTTTTGTATCATTCACAACTAAATCTGCCAAATAACTTGCATATAGGACAGGGATGGGTAACTCCAGTCCTCCAGGGCTTGATTGGTGTCAGGTTTTTGCCCCAGCTGACACACCTGCCCCTTCCAATAGTCAACTAATCATGATCTCCGGTTTAGAATGCAATTAGTTTTAGGCCTCCCATCCCTGGTATAGGACCTGTTTTAAATTATATTATATTGTCTGCTAAATTATTTATTGTGATGTATATTACATGGATTTAAAATATTTATATATTTATTTTTAAATACAGAAGTTCCAAAGGCGCGCATCAATGGAGATGCCAAAGGTGTTTGTTTAATTAACTGTCAATTACCGAGAGACCAGCGGTCATTTGCATGACAATAACCGTCTGAGAAAATGTAACTAATCTGTAACCTAACAAAAACATGTAACTGTCATCTGTAACCTAATAAACTGCATGCTTTCCTGAGTTGTAGTGGGACGACCACACAACACATCCAATTGTATTGGTCACATACATATATATTATAGCTGATGTTATTGTCGGTGTAGTGAAATGCTTGTGTTCCTAGCTCCAACAGTGCAGTAATATCTAACAATACACACATCTAAAATAATGGAATTAAGAAATATATAAATATTAGGATGCAGTATGTAAACATTATTAAAGTGGCCAGTGATTCCATGTCTATGTACAGGGCAGCAGGGTTGAGTAACCGGGTGGTAGCCGGCTAGTGATGGCTATTGTCTGATGGCCTTGAGATGGACGCTGTTTTTCAGTCTCTCGGTCCCAGCTTTGATGCACCTGTACTGACCTCGCCCTCTGGATGATAGCGGGGTGAACAGGTCGTGGCTCGGGTGGTTGAGGTCCTTGATGATCTTTTTGTCCTTCCTGTGACATCGGGTGCTGTAGGTGTCCTGGAGGGCAGGTAGTTTGCCCCCGGTGGTGCGTTCGGCAGACCGCACCACCCTCTGGAGAGCCTTGCGGTTGTGGGCGGTGCAGTTGCCGTACCAGGCTCTCTGTTGTGCATCTGTAAAACTTGACGCTTTCCACCTTCTTCCCAGTCACCTTGCCATGATTAAATGCGGCGGTTCACGCTTTTAGTTTTGCCATGTCTGTCGGCTCCATCTTACTCATTGCGTAACACCAAGTTTACGTCGATATGATGGCTATATCAATATTTGCGCATCAAAGCATTTCTACTGCAATTTCCTGCATAATAAATTGTACCGACACAAAAAGATCCCACCCTGTGTTGTTTTGTCGACAATTCAAAATTTGACTGACTTTTTTTTTTATTTGCCTTTCTTTATCTGACATGTAGTTGACTCTCATTAAAAGGTTGGATAGAAACCTGTTTACCGAGGGCCATGTAACCAGAGAGAACTTCTGATGCACCACCAAGTTCTGAAATTTCACCTGTATTCTACTATTCTGTCATCAGTAAGTTGAGACCCCAACTGAGTTCCTTAGTGTTTATGTATAATTTTGTTTTTTCAAATTTGAAGAAACTACTGCAGTCGGGACTTCTGTGTCTTCATATGTAGCTTCAGCATGACACACACACTATTAACAAAACACATGCTTATTCATGTTTTTGGAATCAAATGCGGATTCCTTATCATTTTGTAAATTATTAAATTGTGTGTGAGATTTGAAGTATGTAATGTGACTGTTTTGGTGTGTGTGTGTTTGTGGAATGCCAGACTGAGTTATGCGTGTTGTGTGAATGGGTCACTGTGACCCAGAGGCTTGCCCTGAGATCTTACTCTTTGTGTACAGAACCCATAGTACCAAAGATTTTTTTTATAACTAAACCAAGATAGACCACAGCCTGTCATTTCAAACGGGAACAAGTTAGTCATTTATACATCCAGTGAATTATAAGTCTCATTGGTCTATCTGTGTTATTACTCTACCACCATGGGTTGTCTCTACTTTAGTAGTGAGGGAGAGTTTTGAGTTGACTTAAACTCGAAGCCTAAAATTGGAACACCAGGTGCTTGCAATCAATTATCAGGTAGCTCAGAAAACTAGCAGACCTCGCAGGGTAAGAGTTGAGGACCCCTGGTTTAGTGTGTATTGAACTGACCCAACACAAAGTTAGCTACCCCCCCCCCCCCCGCCCTGTGCTGCTGTCCTGAGTCTGCCCTTGTGTTACTGGACATGAGTTTGTGCAGGTGGGCAGTGGCCTTTGGCTGTGTGTGTGTTTTTTCATCACCTCCTCTTCACATTCATCTCTGTTTCCTGACCAGCTCTATTCTAAAATAAAGCAACTCTCTTGAGAAATATTTCTCCCATGACCTGCCCTTTTTCTTTCAGTTCAGTCAACCTTTTTTCAGCCCAGTCATCCTTCCTACCTCTTTTTTTTTCTTCTTTTTTTCCTCACATCCACTGCTTCTGTTTTGGAGTAGCAGTGCGAAAGAGGGGTAAACCGGCCTGTACTAGATGACAGAACGGGGTTGGAGGAGGTGTCTGTGTGTGTTGTGAGTCACCAGACAGACCGGAGTAAACGAGGCAGCTAGAGGTCGTATTTCTACTGTTTTAATGGGCGGTCCTTAAGGACAGTCATCACATTCCAGTCTGTCCTCATCTCTGTCTCCACTCGCTCTCTGCTGCTCTCTGCTGCTATCTGCCTCTCTCTCCCACATACTCATTCACACAATGTCCCCCACAGGTGAAACTGTGAGTCTGCTTCCCATGTAACAATACACCTCTGTTTCTCCTTTTCACCTTATTTCCCCTTGTCAACACCTCCCCATATCTGTATAGATATCTCTCACACACCTGCTGCAATACATGTACATGCAGGTCTTTGTTGCCTGAACCACAGCTCTTGAGAGAGGTGGCAATTAGTGGTGGGGGAAAAAATAGTTACATATAGGGGTGTAACATTTCACTAAACTCATGGTTCGGTACAATTTTCGGTTCTCGGTTCGGTTTCAGTACAGCTGGAAAATAAAATGCTGACAGTTACTATAGTTAATTTTTGTTTTGGTATTCCTGATTTGGTATTATTTATTGTGAAAAAACACTATCAAAAACAACACTAAAATAAAGTGCGATATGCGTGTAAAATGTTTTCAGCACTTTTATTTCCATGACTGATAAACACGTCTCTTGTCTCCTCTGCAGCAGTGAATATGTTTGGAACATCAAATCGCAGTACATATCGTATCAGAACGGATTGTGATATCGTATTGTGAGGTCCCTGGCAATTCCCAGCTCTAGCAGTAATATACCAAGAGTTGTGATTGTGTCCAAAAGACGGGGGAAATGTGCCTCTCCTTACCTAAACCGGTTTGACAGGTGTGTGTCTGTGCTTGCTTGTATGTGGCACCTTTTTGAATTCAATAACTTTGACGGCATCCCTTTTTGATTTAAACAAAACTTTTCATACTTGTTTGCCCATAGAAGAAGTTGTCAGAAAGTAAGGGTTTTCTTGGACCTGAATGCAGGGTGGGTTTCATGTTTTGGCTAATAGTCACATTCTGACAACTTCTACAATGGGCAAATATGAATGTTCAAATCAAATGGGGTACAGTCAAAAAGTGATTTGAATTCAAATGGATTTACCCAATAGTAATTTTTTTTAACCACTAACCAGGGGGTGCTTGAGATGTTTTATCAGCAGATAAGAGAGGAATTACTATTGTCTGAGTGTCTGCCTGTGATTTATACTTTATGACATCTAGTCTATTCTATTGTGTGCTCTGAACAGAGGCTGGAAATGGAAAGAGAGAGAGAGAGAGATGGAGAGGGGACGTTTGCAGAGCGAGAGAGCGAGATAAGGATGGATGGAGCGGGATTAGAGAGCAGAAGGGCTGATGGGGAGGTTGGGAGAGGGAGCGAGAAATAGGCTGGGGGAGAGACCGAGTAGTGGAGGGCATTAAACCGAGGAGAGGAGAAGAGAGAAGGCTCCTGGGAGTTGGCATTCTCGCCTCTCTGCTGACGGTGTGTTTCGTCTGGCCCAGAAAAAAGCTGCAGTCTCAGCCGAGCCACAGCTACTATGCAATATAGGCGTGTCCATTGCATTGCCTGGTGGGATAGCCACTGGGCTGTTCACCACATAAACCGATACACACCATACGTACGTAGTATTCAGAACAGTTTTTTTAGGAATCAGTTTTCTTTTCTCATTAGCACGGATACAGTTGAAGTCGGAAGTTTACATACACCTTAGCCAAATACATTTAAACTCAGTTTTTCACAATTCCTGACATTTAATCCTAATAAAAATCCCTGTCTTAGGTCAGTTAGGATCACCACTTTATTTTAAGAATGTGAAATGTCAGAATAATAGTAGAGAATTATTTATCTCAGCTTTTATTTCTTTCATCACATTCCCAGTGGGTCAGAAGTTTACATACACTCAATTAGTATTTGGTAGCATTGCCTTTAAATTGTTTAACTTGGGTCAAACGTTTCAGGTAGCCTTCCACAAGCTTCCCACAATAAGTTGGGTGAATTTTGGCCCGTTCCTCCTGACAGAACTGGTGGATCTGAGTCAGGTTTGTAGGCCTCCTTGCTCGCAGACGCTTTTTCAGTTCTGACCACACTTTTTCTCTAGGATTGAGGTCAGGGCTTTGTGATGGCCACTCCAATACCTCGACTTTGTTGTCCTTAAGCCATTTTGCCACAACTTTGGAAGTATGTTTGGGGTCATTGTCCATTTGGAAGACCCATTTGCGACCAAGCTTTAACTTCCTGACTGATGTCTTGATGTTGCTTCAATATATCCACATAATTTTCCTTCCTCATGATGTCGTCTATTTTGTGAAGTGCACCAGTGCCTCCTGCAGCAAAGCACCCCCACAACATGATGCTGCCACCCCCGTGCTTCATGGTTGGGATGGTGTTTTTCGGCTTTCAAGCCTCCCCCAATCTTTGTCCCCATGTGCAGTTGCAAACCATAGTCTGGCTTTTTTATGGCGGTTTTGGAGCAGTGGCTTCTTCCTTGCTGAGCGGCCTTTCAGGTTATGTCGATATAGGACTCGTTTTACTGTGGATATAGATACTTTTGTGCCTGTTTCCTCCAGCATCTTCACAATGTCCTTTACTGTTGTTCTGGGATTGATTTGCACCAAAGTACGTTCATCTTTAGGAGACAGAATGCGTCTCCTTCCTGAGCGGTATGACTGCTGCGTGGTCCCATGGTGTTTATACTTACTATTGTTTGTACAGATGAACGTGGTACCTTCAGGCGTTTTTAATGACTTCAACCTAAGTGTATGTACATTTCCAACTTCAACTGTATGTGTATTACTCTCCATACTGAAGTGTTGTTTATTGATCCGCTTACTGCTTACTTAATATTAAACTAACTGTAAATATGTGATTTTCACTCTTTTTCTCTCCATCTCTGTCCCTCTGCAGTTTATTTTGCCCTGCCCGTCCTCCTCTTTCTGGACCTTGTGGTTTGGTGATCTACTCTACCCATGAGCCCCCGCAACTAGGGCTCAACCTTTGACCTTGGCCTGAACTCTCACCTCTTCTCCAAAGCCACGCCCCCCCTGGTGAAGGTCTGTATCTGTGACAGCTGGTCTAACCTCTCAGGGATTTCATGAGATTTCAAGCTTCCTGCTCTTTTCTTTTAGAGCTGTATGCTATGGAGGAGACTGTCGTTATCTCCCTCTAGTGGCCGTTTGTGTAACGCGGTTCTCTCTGTAGAGTGTATGGAGCAGTGTGAGAGCGCTGCGGCTCTCCTGGAGTCAGTGAGGGAGCAGGAGGTGCAGTTTGAACAGCTGACCAGAGCGCTGGAGGAGGAGAGGAGGAGAGTGCGCCTCCCCAGCCCCCCGTCCCACTCCCTCCCCCACACACAGGTAACACCCCAGCCCATCTCCCCAGGGGAAATTCCCCCCCGACACCCTAACCCCCCAAATACACTCTGTTAGTGGCCTTGGCTAAGCCTCGTTCTAGATTCCGGCGAAAGACCGGTCATCCATCTTTTCATATACCCCTCATCTGTCCTTCTAGCCATCCCTCCATCGTCCAGTGATTAACGCTATCACATTCATCCATCCATGGCATCCAACCCTCTAATCCATGGCTCCTCAACCTCAACCAGTACTCTTGGTTGTGTGTGGTTTAACACACTACCGTGTCTGTTTAGATATCTCTACTCCTTTAACACGCACCTCTGCATAACTCTAACACCACTTACCGTTACCCTCACACAACCTTACATACCTCCCTTGCATACCTTTGCCAATCTCGGTCATAGAATTCAAGCTATTCTCATCTTCCCTCCAGCATGTTGTCCGAAGTGTACCTGGAATGATGCCGTCAGTTGTCATGCCTGCACGCTTCATTCTACCACTAAAATGTTCTGGAAGATATCAGTTTAAACCGTACACGGTATAAACTAAAAGATGGGTCGCTTCATGAACTATGAGAATCCATCCTAATGTGATTCTCATAGGATTACATAACACAGGTCACCTATGTTTGTATGCTTTACCATGCGATTAGAGACATGGAGAATTCCTCTGTTTTACTGAGTATACATAAGCTGATGAAGGGGTTGCCTTTGCTTTTATAGTCCTTGTAGGGCTAATTGGTATGTTTACGTTGTCCAATCAGTCTCCTCTCCCATGTTTTGTCTCGCGGCGTGCTAAGCAGTGTCTCATGAACTGCCACTGCGTGGGTGTTGGCTCTCTTGTTGTAGGTGTCCTTGTTTATAACAATGTATCATTCCAAGTTTAGACGCCAACACACGCATACACATTTGCTGTTGGTTACTTGTTACCATAACATCTTTAGAATGTGAAGTGAAATATGGGCTCCAGAGTGGCGCAGGGGTCTAAGACACTGCATCTCAGTGCTAGAGGCGTCACTACAGACACCCTAGTTCGATTCCAGGCTGTATCACATCTGGCTGTGATTGGGAGTCCCATAGGGCTGCGCACAATTGGCACAGCGTCGTCTGGTTTTGGCCGGTGTAGGCCGTCATTGTAGATAAGAATTTGTTCTTAACTGACTTTCCTAGTTAAATAAAGGTGACATACATTTCCTCCTGTAACTGATACTCTCAAATGTGTCCTGACCCCTTGTGGACATAGCAGGCATTACACCCAGCCACACAGCTAAAGTGAGTATGCAGCACAGGCCCAGCATTTCTGGCTGTATCCTCCTTTCTTCCTGCCTTCATTAAAGTGATCTAAATGAGTGGGTCACTGATTACCTCAAATAAGGGAGAAGGAAAGGAAGGAAGGAAGGATGCATTGTTAAAGTATTCAAATGTGGTCCATGACGCTGAGGTACTGAGAAAACGGGGTCTTAGTTTGGTTAATGTGTCATGACGTCAGCAGTGTTCGGGTGGTTGTAAGGAGATTCTGTAGCACAGTTGGATCCTCTGTAATGTCTCAAGTCCCCTGTGGATATGAGTGTGTTCTCTTGGTTGATGGTTTCTCTCTCGTCCTCAGAACGGGCGCCTGGGGGAGGCAGACATAGAACGACTGAAACTGAGTGAGGGATACATTAACGGGACACCGGTGAGTGTGTACTGGTTGTGTGTCAGTGAGTGAGGGATGCTCTCTGTGTGTGTGTGTGTGTGTGTAACATTGTGTGTGTGTGTGTGTGTGTGTAACATTGTGTGTGTGTGTGTGTGTGTGTGTGTAACATTGTGTGTGTTTATTACAGTACAGGATGGTGGATCCAGTGCATGGCACTCTAGACGAGAGCTGCACACCAGAAGATGATTCACAGGAAGCACGCTCCGTCTTCTCAGATGATGGAACGAATGGACGGCGGGCAGGGAACGTGGTACACACACACTTTGTTCTGTAACTGATATGTAACTGAAAATAATTTCATCCATGGCGAACAAAAGAATCTCTACCACTTCCCGTCTCATCGTGATGTACTTCCTCTTCTTCAGATGAAGAAGGCGATCACCTCACGTACCGTCCTGCCCTCTGATTCGATGTCCATCGACGGAGGACTCTCCGTCTCTGGCATGGGCGGTTACAGTGCCACTCTGGACCGTACCTACAGGCAGGGTGGAGGGGCGGACTACCCCACAGCCACGGTCCCCAGGAACTACCACTACGGCCCCGCGGTGGGGTACGACGACTACAGGAGCGCCCCGCCCTCCGATGCCTACGCCAGCCTGAGCAGAGGCACACGCATGGACGACCGCTACAGGTCAGACTGTTTATTTGAGTTAAGAGTTTAAAAAGCGCTACAACGTAGGAGCATTGCCACTTTTCTTAAGAGCACTGTAAAAAATAGATGCTACAAGCTGCTTCTCCTTTGTGAAGATCTTTGGGATAATTTGTGTTTTCCCTCTGTTTCACTCCAGACCTGCGGATGGGTACAGGACCCTGGACTCTGGGTACCGCGCCCCCAGCAGACAGCAGCTGGACCCCTACGCAGCCCAGCCCCAGGTGGGGCGAGGGGTGAGGGGTGTGGGCAGTGCTCTGGAGCTGGGGGGCATGCACTACGCCCACCAGGGCCACTATGGCATGGAGGATGACCAGAGGAGTCTTGGATATGATGACGTGGAGTACAGTATGGCTCCTCCCCCCATGCATCCAGGGTACGGCACCATGCCCCGACTAGGACCAGGCCCTGGAGGACTGGACAGACGCAGGCTCAGGTAGTCACACACACACGCATGATCCCTGGGTAACAGCATACACCCAAATCATCGGTGTGCATGTATGCAATACTTGGATACCGACACGCATACACTCCCACTAAACAATTGCGCACACACAGACCAGTTCACGCTTACAACATGCACACACAACACGCTCCCGTCTGATTTTCATTGCTCCCTTAGGAGTTGCGAGGACACTTTGGACGGGGACATGGGAGTAGTCGACCCCTACACCTGGGGCGTCAACATGGCGATGGAGAGGGGAAGCATGGCGTCATTGGACAGCACCCTGAGGAAGGGCCCGCCCACTTCCTGGAGACAGCCGGAGCTTCCTGAGGTCATCGCCATGTTGAACTATCGACTGGACCCGGTCAAAACCAACGCTGCCGCCTTCCTCCAGCATCTCACCTTCAAGAATGACACGGTTATAAACACAACACATTGTAGACCTGCTAACACCGACTTTTATTGAAATGATGAATATTGCACGTTTTAAAGCACTGCTGTTGGCATGTGTTTTTCGGATAGGTTTGGTGTATGACCATGTTGGTTGTGTGTGTCTAGGTGAAATCAGAGGTGCGTCGTCTAAAGGGGATTCCTGCTCTGGTCTCGTTGCTGGACAACCCCAAGAAGGACGTGCACCACTCGGCCTGCGGGGCGCTCAAGAACATCTCGTACGGACGAGACCACGACAACAAAATCGCCATCAAGAACTGTGACGGCATCCCGGCCTTAGTCAGGCTTCTGCGGAAGGCCAGAGAGCAAGACCTCACGGACACCATTACAGGTAATACTTCTGTTATATCTACTCTCAATCACTTGCTCCGCAGGGTTCTCCCCAGGGTTTTTAAACAAGGTGGTCCTGATAAGTAAGCCAGGGGGGAATCCCGGAGGGGGGTCTTTTCCCCTTTTCCAACACCTGTAACTGCCATTTCCTGCAATCTAGAGCCTTAAATTATTTGAACAAATAGTGTTTTACAAATAATTTTGTTTTATTTAATACATTTTTTACGTTATTGATACATACTGTTGAGCGTGAAAACGGAGCAGCGTTGGTGTTCTTGACACACTCAAACCGGTGCGCCTGGCACCTAATACCATACCCCGTTCAAAGGCAATTCAATCTTTTGTCTTGCCCATTCACCCTTTGAATGGCACACGTACACAATCCCTTTATCTACACTGATTTTGAAGTGGATTTAACAAGTGACATCAATAAGGAATCATAGCTTTCACCTGGTCAGTCTGTCGTGGAAAGAACAGGTGTTCTAATGTTTTCTATACACAAGTAACTGCCATAATAAAGGATCACCACAAGCCAGAACGCCTTCAATGGACTTTGATATAGATTCTACAAGTGTCTGGAACTCTGTTGGAGGGATGCGACACTATTCCCCCATGAGAAATTCCATAATTGAGTGTTTTGTCGGTGTGAAACACTGTTTCAGGAGTTCTGGTGACTGAGACAGCCATTGCATGTGGTTTACATAAATGTCATGCTCATCAAACCATTATCATCCTATGGGGGCATAGCCATGGTAGCCAAAATAATGGCCTGCCCAGCATTTTTATACATGACCCAATGCATGATGGGATGTTAATTGATTAATTAACTCAGGAATCACACCTGTGTGGAAGCACCTGCTTTCAATATACTTTGTATCCCTCATTTACTCAAGTGTTTCCTTTTATTTTGGCAGTTATCCGTACTTCATTATTGGACAAGAGTCATGAAAAATGAAGAATGCTTTCTCTTCTTCCTCAGGGACATTGTGGAACCTATCGTCTCACGACTCGGTGAAGATGGAGATTGTGGACCACGCATTACACACCCTCTCTGACGAGGTGATGGTGCCTCACTCTGGCTGGGAGAGAGGGCGTGACGGAGGAGAGGAGAGCCTCAAACCACGACACCTGGAGTGGGAGACAGCCCTCACCAACACAGCTGGCTGTCTGAGGTACGTGGAGGGGGAGGAAATGGATGGCTGGAGATCAATGGAGGAGGGGAGGGACAGAGGGAACAGGTATTGGGGGAGGGACAGAGGGAACAGGTATTGGGGGAGGGACAGAGGCAACAGGTATTGGGGGAGTTACAGAGGGAACAGGTATTGGAGGAGGGAACATGTATTGGAGGAGGAACAGGTATTAGATCTGAGGAAAATATAAACCATTAACATTTTAAATTATACATTTTTTTCTTGTTCAGGAACGTGAGCTCTGAACGTAGCGAGGCCAGGCGAAAGCTGAGAGAGTGCACGGGTTTGGTGGACTCACTCATGTACATTGTCCAATCGCAGATCAACCGCAAAGATGTGGACAACAAGGTAATTGATTGCTTAAACCTGATTTGTTCATTTTTTAGGGGGTTGATTTTCTTAATTTCTTTTGCAATTACATGATTGAATAAATACAAACCTCCACTCTCCCTCTCTCTCTCTGTGTGTAGTTGGTGGAGAACAGTGTGTGTCTGCTGAGAAATCTGTCCTATCAGGTTCACCGGGAGGTTCCCGGCTTTGAGCGCTACCTGGAGGCCATGCCCGTAAACCAGGGCCCCGTCCCCGGATCCAACAAGGCCAGCTGCTTCGGCTCACGGAAGGGCAAAGGTCAGTTACCGGCTTGTTTAAGGTCATAGTTCACCCTGTGTGTTCTGTGGCTAGAGGTAGAACGTTTCCCTTAACCCCAGATCTAGGATCAGATCACCCTCTCCCCAGTCCTGACTCATTAAAAGGGGATAAATCTGTAGACTGATCTTAAATCTGTGGTTAGTGGCAATGTAATCCTACTCGTGTATGCTTTTTGGGTGCCGGGGGCTGAGTTTTGCTTTTGTGGATCTGATTGGTTTGTTTGTGCTTGTTGGAGGCTGGGATACTATTTTTTGTTTTTCACTCTCTCCGTCCCTCCCTTTCCCTCTGTCCTCCCCCTTCTCTCCGTCCCTCTCTCCCTCTGTCCTCCTCCTTCTCCCTGTCCCTCTGTCCTCCCCCTTCTCTCCGTCCCTCTCTCCCTCTGTCCGTCCCTCCCTTCTTGTGTTCCTGTTCTGTTTTAGATGATTGGTTTTCCAAAGGTAAGATTCTCTTCTTCATGTTCTATTGCACTGCGGCTGAATAAGGGCTTTTCCTTACGCTGGCTGGTCTTAACGTTGCCGTTCCTTAGTCAGTCAGTAGATTTGTAGGTGGGACTTGACACACTGAGCGCATGCTGTTCAACTAGTACCCATGTTTGCATGATACCATGATGTCATCCTGAGGAGAATTTGCATCTATTCACAATGGCTGAGGTGGAACAGATTCAAATGCACCTAAAATTTATTTTTACATCTACCTCGGTCAGAATGATCTCTAGATTGTTTGTGCTCACCTCCCTCTCTTTCCAGGTAAGAAAGATGTGGATGACGGGAGTGCGGACCAGGTTGATATCCCAAAGAGGACGACGCCTGCCAAAGGTGAGTCAAAACACCAAATGAAAACACTGCATACATGCAATATGTAAAATCAGCTCCTAAAATCCCTCTTCTTACCAGGCTATGAGCTGCTGTTCCAGCCTGAGGTGGTGCGTGTGTACACGTCCCTGCTGAGAGAGAGCCAGAACCCCTCAGTACTGGAGGCTGCAGCCGGGGCCATACAGAACCTGTGTGCCGGACGCTGGACTGTGAGTGGACAGCCTCTGATCTCTCACCTTTCCCTGAATCTCTACTACCTCTCGCATCTCATTGACTGGTTCATAGCATTACCCGATGGTGTTGACCTCAGCTTTCTCCTTAAGATGACCTCTGTTCAGAATGGTACGGATTCTAACCACCGCTCTCCCTCTCTGTCCCTCAGTATGGTCGGTATATCCGGGCCACGGTACGTCTGGAGAAGGGCCTCCCCATGATGGCAGAGCTGCTGGCTCATGGGAACGACCGTGTGGTCAAAGCCATGTCCGGAGCCCTGCGGAACCTGGCCATCGACAACCGCAACCGCGAGCTGCTCGGTAAGTTGGTGTGTGTTAGTTATCACAACGTCACATGTTAGTTATCACCACGTCACATGTTAGTTATCACCACGTCACATGTTAGTTATCACCACGTCACATGTTAGTTATCACCACGTCACATGTTAGTTATCACCACGTCACATGTTAGTTATCACCACGTCACATGTTAGTTATCACCACGTCACATGTTAGTTATCACCACGTCACATGTTAGTTATCACCACGTCACATGTTAGTTATCACCACGTCACATGTTAGTTATCACCACGTCACATGTTAGTTATCACCACGTCACATGTTAGTTATCACCACGTCACATGAGGAATGACGGCTTCATCAGTATATAGAAAGAATGCCATTTCTTCCTGGATTATTTCAGATCCAGTCTTTCTTCTGTGTTGTCATTTGAGCTGTCCTGTCCTCCCATAGGTAAGCACGCTGTGCCCCACCTGGTGGCAGACCTGCCGGGTGGCCAGAGCCAGTCGGTACGACCTCTGTCTGAGGAGACGGTGGTGTCTGTACTGAGCACGCTCACTGAGGTGCTGGGCAACAGCCTGGAGGCCGCCAAGACCCTCAGGGCCTCTCAAGGCATCGAGAGACTGGTGCTCATCAATAAGGACGGGTGAGAGGGATTGAGAGAGGGGGGGAGAGAGAGCGAGAGGGAGAGAGAGAGAGAGAGAGAGGGGGAGAGAGAGAGAGAGAGAGAGAGAGTGAGCGATCAAAGTGTGTCCATACAGCACGTCTAACCGAATGTATGTTAATTGGTCCTGCAGTAAGCGGTCCGACCGGGAGGTGCGTGGGGCAGGCCAGGTGTTACAGCTGGTGTGGGGGCACAGGGATCTGCGGCGCCCCCTGGAGAAGGACGGCTGGAAGAAGACTGACTTCATGGTGAACCTCAACCCCCCCGCCAACGTCCCCTCCACACGCACCAACGGGACCTACGAGTACACTACCATGCCGATGCTAGACAAAGGTGAGACTCCTGGAATATTTTTGCGTCAGACTTCTTTAACAGCAAGTTAAAGTTAGACATAAAATATACAGTATGTAGGAATTGGAGGGAAGCAAACAGAATGTTTTTTGTAATTTCAACAGGGGCGGAGAGAGACATGATTCCACTGAATGACTTAGGCCGTGGTGAGTATCCATGGAAACCCTGTCAAAGCTAAGCCCAAAGATTAGATGTTTTTCTTTTTTCAATCAATGTTGATTCTTGCTCTTCCCTAACTTTTTAGAAGCCTACTCTACACTGGACCAGCGGGAGAGGAGACACTCTTTGGACAACTCCCTCGACACCACAGACACTTTACAGGTAACAGACCCCTGCCCCCCGCCCTGTACACATGGGTTCTTTTACTTAAACACACTTGCCTTTACTAACCCGTTCTCTTTCCTTCACAACTTTTTTTTTTTAAACATCTCTATTTTGTCTTTCGGTTGATGGCCATCACCTCTACTCACAGTATCTCTCCCACAATATCTCTTTCTCTCCCTCTCTCTGTCTTTCTCGTTCCGTCTCTCAGCGTGGGGTGTATGGGGGCAGAAAGGGTTCCCTGCCTCTGTTGGACTCCTACGATGGTTAGCCCTCCTCCCCTCCCCTCTCCCCCTCTGCATGTAACAGCATGGTACGTTTCACCTCTTGTCCTGCATGGACTCTACCTCCATCCTCTGTCTCTTGTAACCTATAATAACTTAGAATCTCTGCTGTAACTCTGTCTATATTGTATTATTTCAGTACCTTGGTTTTGTACAAAGTATAATGTGCAGTGAAAACTGATTGAAGGCTTTCACACTGGTATAGATTGCTATACTTGTGCATTGCGATGTATCATAAACCCTAAAACTAACAGTATACCCTAGGCACTTGCATTTTGGCATATTGTGTATAGACTGACATACTTGTACCACAAAATCGGCTTGTGTGCGGTTTGTTTTACCCGTTGAAATATTACCACATGTTACCAAATTTTACCACATGCACTAATAACATGTTATTTCTCATCCTGTCCTACCTCCAGAAAAACTGATGGTGTGCGTTACCCAGGGTGAGCTTCCCCAGCCCTACCACTGCTACTGAGGAGAGAACACTAGAGACCCACAGACTCTCGGTCTCTTTCTCTCTCTCTCTGTCTGTCTCTCTCTCTTTTTCCATCGCAAGGCTATGTGGTTATGAAGATGAGGGTTGGCATCCAAAGAAAGCGGTTGTGTTGCAATCCGAGTGATATTTAACACGCAAACTGAACACACACACACACACACACACACACACACACACATACCATAGTAGCGTCAAATATATTCCCTGTTATTTAAATGATATTGATATTCCCTTTCTCAAGGCAATCATCTTTGTTTGACAATCATTGTTTATTTCTGTTGTCTCTATGGTTACTTACATCCAACGTTTGGCTCAATGAGCGTTTCCTGTCGTTAGTTAATCTTCATACTCATCCACATTTATTATTATTTGTTTTTTCTTCGTCATCGTCGTGAATCAGATTTGCTGTCAACATCTGCATCCCGAGATGAATTTATTTTTAATATCTGTAGGGTATGTATATACAAAGAGGACATGTTTGATTGGGGAGGAAGGTGTCTGCCTTTTTTAAAAGTTTGATTTTAATTTAAGTAGTGACCAGATTGCGATTGGTGAGTGGGAAGGTCATGAGTGGCTGGTGGACCAATGGGGCTCGGTCCTCATAGATTCAGAATGTTTGTATAGGAGTTATTTTAATCTTTTCTAGTTCTCTTACAGGCTGGTTGGTTTCGGGGTAGTTGGGAGAGAGTGTGAGGCCGGTTTGTAAGTGAGTGTTTTACAGGAGACCTGTGTGTGTGTGTGTGTGTGTGTGTGTGCATGAGTGTTTTTGTTTGTTAACAAACAACCCATATGAGCCTGTTTATTTTAAGGACTTCATATTGTGGCTTTCATCTGTTTTTGACTCCTTTTGCTTCTTTTTTTTTTTTTTTCTTGGTTCTTTTCAATTGGGGCTTTTACAGATGTACCAACTGCCTATATTTCTGTTGTTGATTAATTCCTTATTTAAAAACAATTCTGTGATTAGATTGCTGTTTTTTTTTACCCTCCTGAGTCTGTATGGGGTTAACTAGGTCTGTGAGGGTGCCATCTCATACATCTATGGGAGTGTGGATTTAGCTGCTGTGCAGGTAGCTGGAAAACTGCTGTTCACACACTGTTAACAAGCACCACAGCTCTTAGTCCTACATTTGTTCAAACACTAGAACATTCCAACACTAAAACTACAGTACAAGGAACGCATTCCCCTCACTATTATACAGAACCCCACTACAGACCTGGGGCCTGTTCCCTAGGGTGGGTTGTTTGGAATGCTTCCATTATAAATATTTTGCGTCGAGTTGGCAGGTTCTTGATTTCGCATGTTATACATTAATAGTCTGTCCATCAGCAATCCTCTGAACCCCCATGCCACTAATAACACTAGTTCAGTCAGTACTTACTGTTACACTAGCCAGAACAATGTACTGTACATATGGACCCATTGCAATGGAATTGGTTGAAAAGGAATTGTTGAATTGTTTTTTTTCTAGAAATTATATTTGTTATGGTTCGGGAGAATTGGATTCCTCGGAGGTGACTCAAGTATAGACTGACGGCAGGACCAGACTTGATCATAGACTAGGGGAAAAAAATGAAAAGCACATTTGATATTTTTTGACTTAATTTTGTGTCTGTGTTTTGCTTTTTTTAATATAGTTTTCTGATTTGGGAGTGGTGGGTGAAGCATTATGCAATCTCTGTTCTACTTTTTGGTTCTGCTTTTACAACTCTCCTTTAATGGCAAAGGAGACTACTCAAGGTTTTATTTTTTATTTTATTTTTTACATTGTACCCACATGCATCGTTTCTCTGTAGCATTGCCTATTCATGTACAATTATGATGAACTTGCCTTGCCTCTGAAAAGTTAAATTTTCTTCAGTAAGAGTATGTAACTGGCAATACTGTTTATAAAATAAAGATCTTTTCTCAGACCAGATTTGATTTTAAAGGGATACTTTAGGATTTTGGCAATAAGGCCCTTTGTGGATAACATTGTTATGTCTCTATGTCCAGCAAGAAGGAAGTTGGAGATAGTTTACGAGTCAATGCTAACTAGCGTTAGCACAATGACAAAGTCTATGGGTATCAAGTAGCATGGTGTGTGTGTGTGAGACAGCTGGAGATGTGTACTTGGGGATAAACACATCTAATTAAAGGGGTACAGCTTAGTCAGTCTGGGTAACCAGACTCCCTCTCTTCAAACACATTCTACCTTAATATTCATGAAGGCTTTTAAGCTTTGTGTGGTCTGCTCAGTCTCAAAGTATGCTTCTACTACATTTGAGGTGCCAAAAAGTGTTTCTTTAGCCCTCTGAATTTGCTTTTGAGTCTACACCTTGACCAATATTATAGCCCAAACCGTTAGTCTTAGCCATTGCTATTGCGCTGACTCTAAAGTCAGGATAAGCTTTCTAAAAGGCTAACATGACCCTGGGGAACATTTGACCACAGATTAATGTTTAGTGTTGATGTGCTCAGCCGGTATTGGGTGTTTGTGCGCTCGTGACTCGGATGAATGAGGGCTTTAAAGGCCTAGTGCAGTCAAAAATGTGATTTTCCTGTGTTTTTATATTTCCCCACTGAGTTTGGAATAATATTGTGAATGAGGATAATGCCTTTTTAGGGTAAGAGCTGTTTTTAAAAGGCCGCCTGAAATGTCAGCCTGTTTTGGCAGGATGACGTTTTGGCCTGCCTGGTGACATCACCAGTCAGTAAATTGCTTAATAGACCAATAAGAAAGAGTTCCAAACCTCTGCCAATAACAGCTAGTTTTCAGTTTTCCCCTCAGACCAACCCCATACAGTCCTAATCACAGTAAGGTACTTAATTGTTTCCCAGAAATTATTTTATATCGAGATTAAAAAAGGTCCAATGAGCCATTTTTTAAGTGCTTCAATGTCCCCTTGTAAACCCTTATTAGTATTTGAGCCATCTCTTCATCTTATAGCCTATGCCAGTGTTTCCCAACTCCGGTCCTCCAGTACCCCCGACAACACACGTTTTCGTTGTAGCCCTGTGATTCATCTTGTCAAGGGGTTGATGATTAGAGACAAGTAGAATGGGTTTGTCTGGGGCCACAACCAAAATATGTATTGTTGGGGGTACTTGAGAACCGGAGTTGGGAAACATTGCCTATGCAATTAAACTACAGCTGTAGGATGGATCATGACTCCTCTTGAGTGTGTGAGAGAGGGAGAGATTGAGAGCGAGAATTGTCTGTGTGTGTGTGTGTGTATGAGAGAGGGAGCCAGAGAAAGAGAGAAGTGTGTGTGTGTGAGAGAGAGAGCCAGAGAAAGAGAGAATTGAATGTGTGTGAGGGAGAGAGTAGGTGTGTACGGTATATGCATGCGGCCTGTGTCCCTCGCTAAACGTGAGAGCACTTAATACAGCAGATTCTTGCTCCCTTGTTACTGGTACTACATCTATTTAAAGATCCTACTCTCCTTCGTTTGCTCTCTCAATCATGCGCAGTGTCTTGTTTCTCCAGAATCCACACAGCAGGGCAGGAGAAGGAAAACTGAAGGAACAGATTGAAACCGAGGCAATGGCATGTTGTGAGGATTTAATCATGTTGACCCGTGACGATTCAACTCTTCAGGTCAAACTCTGCGCGAAGGGCCTTACGAGCCATGGACTATTCACAAGCACTGGGGGTAACTAGTGTTTGTGTGACTGTCTGTGAGCGAGAGCAACCTCGTACCCAGGCTGTTGCGCACAGGATTTGTCTGGTGAACGAGATTAGAGAGTGACAAGACACTGGAACTACAGAATTAGATAAACATTTTTGCATAATATCTTCTTCATGGATTATTAGCCTAACTGAAGACATCCGGCTATAAAATAACTTCAATATTCAGACCGTTTTGCACTGCTGTTAATTCTACTACTCCAGTATGGATTACCTCGCTTCCCCGCCTTCCAACACGCGGGTTGGTTCTCCCACCCTGTTCCCAGGCTCGTCTCGCCACACTTCTCACACTGGTAACCAATGTGGGTTGGGATCGTTGAGATATGAGGTGGGGGTCGTGTGGGCTTACCTGCGGCCGCTTATACCGTTCTTTTTAATCAGTGCAATGGTCATGGCAATTATGTACCTCATCCAGCACATAATCTACTCCGGTCCATTCACCGATCCACTCTTCTTTGAGAAATTCGAGGAACGTTGGCCAAGACCCAAACCGCACAAGGATACTGCACCCTCAACCCCAGCCTTTTACCCGGATCCTTTTGAACACACAGGGAATGGAACCCTTTGAACTTGAGTCGTGGATTTCGGATGGCTTCTATCTGTGCTATTAGATTCTATTTGAAGGTGGCTCAAAGGTTTTTAGAATCTCCCTGTGAAATTCATAATCAGATCATTACCAGAGGGTTCTTTCTGCACATCGCTACCAGAGGGTTCTTTCTGCACATCACTCCCAGAGGGTTCTTTCTGTCTTTGATTGCCTCCATTGTGTCCCTACATCTGTTCTGTTCAACAGCTCTTGGGCTATGTATAATGTACAGATAAATTATGTATAATGTCTGGACCATTACTATGTATAATGAGTCTGGACCATAACTACGTATAATGAGTCTGGACCATAACTACGTATAATGAGTCTGGACCATAACTATGTATAATGAGTCTGGACCATAACTATGTATAATGAGTCTGGACCGTAACTATGTATAATGAGTCTGGACCGTAACTATGTATAATGAGTCTGGACCATAACTATGTATAATGAGTCTGGACCATAACTATGTATAATGTCTGGACCATAACTGTATAATGTGCAGATTAGGAGTCTGGACCATAACTATGTATAATGAGTCTGGACCGTAACTATGCATAATGAGTCTGGACCGTAACTATGCATAATGAGTCTGGACCGTAACTATGCATAATGAGTCTGGACCATAACTATGTATAATGAGTCTGGACCGTAACTATGTACAGTCATGTGAAAAAGTAAGTACACCTCCTGAAAAAAGAATATCAAGACACAACTGACTTTTGCCAGACAACACCTGGGTAAAGTCAATTGTGTCTTGATATTATTTTTTGAGAGCAGAGGCTTCTTCCTTCCTGACCTCCCATGTAGGCCAAGTTTGTGCAGTCTCTTTCTGACAGTGTACCCATGCAATTCGACATTGATTGTGGCAAGAGAGGGCTGTAGATCCCTTGATGTTACCCTGGGGTTCTTAGAGACTTCTATGAGCATCTTTCGGTCAGCTCTTGGGCTGACTTTGGTGGGATGACCTGACCTAGGGAGTTTGCCAGTGGTCTGGAATTTTCGTCGGACATTGGAATGATGCACTTCGAGTTGCTTGGAAATAGAATGATGTACTTCGAATTGCTTGGAAATGGATTTGTAACCCCTCCCAGATTCATTGGAATGATGCACTTCGAGTTGCTTGGAAATAGAATTATGTACTTCGAATTGCTTGGAAATGGATTTCTAACCCCTCCCAGATTCATGGGCATCAATAATCTTTTTTCTGAGGGCCTTGGGTATCTTTATGGAAGGCTGGCTTCTAATGTTTTCTAATCATTTGCACTTATTTTGGTACACCTAATTCTAATTTTAGCCATTTTATGTGATTGTAAATGTAGGGGTGTACTAACTTTTTCCCCATAAGGAAAAGGCATTTTTGTTTATTTTAATTGCATTTTCAAAGTTTCTTTTTGTGTGTGTGATTTGTTAAATTGGGTAACCTTTATCTGTCAATAGTGTTTTATTTATATATATATATATATATATATATATATATATATATATGAGAACTTTCCAGGGGGTGTACTTACTTTTTCACATGACTGTATAATGTGCAGATTAGGAGTCTGGACCATAACTATGTATAATGTGCAGATTAGGAGTCTGGACCATAACTATGTATAATGTGCAGATTAGGAGTCTGGACCATAACTAGGCAATAATTAGACTACAATGCTCTAATGTCTTAAACTAGAGTTATTAGCCCTGTATAACTGTCTGTCTATTGGTGACAGTGACTTTATTTAAATTCTGGTAGGCCTATATCTACAAAGTTTGTTTTACATTAATATAATTAATTAAAAATACGAATTATCATTTTTATTTTGGGAGAAAAATGCAAATTGATGAATAAAGTTTTGGTTTGAAAATATTTACTTGTCTGTTCAGTTTTACAGTCCATTCAACACAAATAGCTGGCTTTTTTTTAGCAGGATTATCACATATACACTACCGTTCAAAAGAAATACAGTGTATACATTGTTAATGTTGTAAATGACTATTGTAGCTGGAAATGGCTGATTTTTTATGGAATATCTACATAGGCGTACAGAGGCCCATTATCAGCAACCATCACTCCTGTGTTCCAATGGCACGTTGTGTTAGCTAATCCAAGTTTATAATTTTAAAAGGCTAATTGATCATTAGAAAACCCTTTTGCAATTATGTTAGCACAGCTGAAAACTGTTGTGCTGATTTCAAGAAGCAATAAAACTGGCCTTCTTTAGACAAGTTGAGTATCTGGAGCATCAGCATTTGTGGGTTTGATTACAGGCTCAAAATGGCCAGAAACAAATAACTTTCTTCTGAAACTCGTCAGTCTATTCTTGTTCTGAGAAATGAAGGCTATTCCATGCGAGAAATTGGCAAGAAACTGAAGATCTCATACAACGCTGTGTACTACTCCCTTCACAGAACAGCGCAAACTGGCTCTAACCAGAATAGAAAGAGGAGTGGGAGGCCCTGGTGGACCGAACTCAAACCATGAAAGACAGATCAGACAGACTAGAGGGAGAAACGTATGTATGGATAAAGAAAAGGGAGTAAGAAATGGATGTGGAGGACATCGGAGCGATGGAAGAGCATCTAGAAGATTGTATGACAGACAGAGCAGAAAAACAGAGGACAGAACTCCACAACCCAGCAATCCGAAGTGTGGATGTTGCCTGTGATCCATGGCTTCTGGTTGGGGACGACGTCATTGATGCACTTATTGATGAAGCCAGTGACTGATGTGGTGTACTCCTCAATGCCATCGGAAGAATCCCGGAACATATTCCAGTCTGTGCTAGCAAAACAGTCCTGTAGCTTAGCACCCCCCCCCACAAGACTGAGGTATGGACAAACTGCTGCTGTTTGGACCATCTCCAAGTAGAAAAATAACAAGGAATGTACAAACAAGCAGGAAGGTTGGGTGGTTGATTTCATCGAAGTTACTAATTGTTAAACAAAAGAGGACAAATGGATGTAAAAAAATTATTTGATAAGTTGTTGTTATTTCTACCTCATCCCGCTCTGTACTGTCTAGTTTTCAGTTTGGCAGTTTTGAATGTGTGTGCTTTATACTCTGTGTCAGTTGTTCAGTTCGTTTGTCCACATCTCATTGCGCAGACCTTTTAACACATCGTTGTGTTTAAGTTTTCAATGACGTGTGTAGAAAAACACAAGCTAATAGCCTCTTGTGGAGAGGAGGTTGGGTTCATTGCTACCAAATCAGGTTTTCCACTGCTGTTAGTTTAGTTTCACAGGAATTGAGGGCTCTCGTTGGTTGAATGTCAATCATCACAGGCCTACCATCATCCGGTGCTGCTTCTGACTGTTCTAGAATGGAATCACGTGATGGTTCCTGTTGTCGTCCAAGTTCTCGTTGTCCTCATACTGTTTCTCATTATTACCGTTCTCCCCAGCAGTTTGTCTGTTTTCCGTTTTATAACCAGATTACCAGATTAAAGATGTTCTTAATACCTGTGTGTTGTTGTGTGAATCTATTTTAAGTGCAGCCTAAATAGCTCAGATGTCTATCATGGTGTTGTAGTGTCTTTAAGTGGTCAGCAGGTGGTGACCGTGATCTCTATGAGTCGATACAAGCGTATACTTTTTTTGTAAAACGCAACATATTCTTTTGTGGAGCCGTTTTCAGTTACACCCATGTTTATTAGAGGGTTTGCCATGCCGTATGCAAGCCCTTGGCTTAAAAGAACCAAATAGCACATCTTGAGATGCTGATTATTACAATGTTGGCTCCCATATGGCATTTATTATTATTTATTTATTATTATTTATTTATTATTGGGCTCCCGTGTGGCGCAGTGGTCTAAGGCACTGCATCACAGTGCAAGAGGCGTCACTACAGTCCCTGGTTTGAATCCAGGCTGTATCACATCCGGCCGTGATTGGGAGTCCCATAGGGCGGCGCACAATTGGTCCAGTGTCGTCCGTGTTCGGCTGGGGTAGGCCTTCATTGTAAATAATATTTTTTTCTTAACTGACTTGCCTAGTTAAATAAAGGTACAATAAATAATAATAATGATATATCTATATATATATACAGTGGGGAGAACAAGTATTTGATACACTGACGATTTTGCAGGTTTTCCTACTTACAAAGCATGTAGAGGTCTGTAATTTTTATCATAGGTACACTTCAACTGTGAGAGACGGAATCTAAAACAAAAATCCAGAAAATCACATTGTATGATTTTTAAATAATTAATTTGCATTTTATTGCATGACATAAGTATTTGATCACCTACCAACCAGTAAGAATTCCAGCTCTCACAGACCTGTTAGTTTTTCTTTAAGAAGCCCTCCGGTTCTCCACTCATTACCTGTATTAACTGCACCTGTTTGAACTCGTTACCTGTATAAAAGACACCTGTCCACACACTCAATCAAACAGACTCCAACCTCTCCACAATGGCCAAGACCAGAGAGCTGTGTAAGGACATCAGGGATAAAATTGTAGACCTGCACAAGGCTGGGATGGGCTACAGGACAATAGGCAAGCAGCTTGGTGAGAAGGCAACAACTGTTGGTGCAATTATTAGAAAATGGAAGAAGTTCAAGATGACGGTCAATCTCCCTCGGTCTGGGGCAACATGCAAGATCTCACCTCGTGGGGCATCAATGATCATGAGGAAGGTGAGGGATCAGCCCAGAACTACACGGCAGGACCTGGTCAATGACCTGAAGAGAGCTGGGACCACAGTCTCAAAGAAAACCATTAGTAACACACTACGCCGTCATGGATTAAAATCCTGCAGCGCACGCAAGGTCCCCCTGCTCAAGCCAGCACATGTCCAGGCCCATCTGAAGTTTGCCAATGACCATCTGGATGATCCAGAGGAGGAATGGGAGAAGGTCATCTGGTCTGATGAGACAAAAATAGAGCTTTTTGGTCTAAACTCCACTCGCCGTGTTTGGAGGAAGAAGAAGGATGAGTACAACCCCAAGAACACCATCCCAACCGTGAAGCATGGAGGTGGAAACATCATTCTTTGGGGATGCTTTTCTGCAAAGGGGACAGGACGACTGCACCGTATTGAGGGGAGGATGGATGGGGCCATGTATCGCGAGATCTTGGCCAACAACCTCCTTCCCTCAGTAAGAGCATTGAAGATGGGTCGTGGCTGGGTCTTCCAGCATGACAACGACCCGAAACACACAGCCAGGGCAACTAAGGAGTGGCTCCGTAAGAAGCATCTCAAGGTCCTGGAGTGGCCTAGCCACAATAGAAAATCTTTGGAGGGAGCTGAAAGTCCGTATTGCCCAGCGACAGCCCCGAAACCTGAAGGATCTGTATGGAGGAGTGAGCCAAAATCCCTGCTGCAGTGTGTGCAAACCTGGTCAAGAACTACAGGAAACGTATGATCTCTGTAATTGCAAACAAAGGTTTCTGTACCAAATATTAAGTTCTGCTTTTCTGATGTATCAAGTACTTATGTCATGCAATAAAATGCAAATTAATTACTTAAAAATCATACAATGTGATTTTCTGGATTTTTGTTTTAGATTCCGTCACTCACAGTTGAAGAGTACCTATGATAAAAATTACAGACTTCTACATGCTTTGTAAGTGGGAAAACCTGCAAATTCGGCAGTGTATCAAATACTTGTTCTCCCCACTGTATATATATATAGTTGAAGTCGGAAGTTTACATACATTTAGGTTTGAGTCATTAAAACAATTTTTTCTCAAATTGCATGGGTACACTGTCAGAAAGAGACTGCACAAACTTGGCCTACATGGGAGGTCAGGAAGGAAGAAGCCTCTGCTCTCAAAAAATAATATCAAGACACAACTGACTTTACCCAGGTGTTGTCTGGCAAAAGTCAGTTTTTTTTTAGAGCAGAGGCTTCTTCCTTCCTGACAAACCCATGTAGGCCAAGTTTGTGCAGTCTCTTTCTGACAGTGTACCCATGCAATTCGACATTGATTGTGACAAGAGAGGCCTGTAGATCCCTTGATGTTTCCCTGGGATTCTTAGAGACTTCTATGAGCATCTTTCAGTCAGCTCTTGGGCTGAATTTGGTGGGACGACCTGTCCTAGGTAGTTTGCCAGTAGTCTGGAATTTTCGTCTGACATTGGAATGATGCACTTCAAATTGCTTGGAAATGGATTTGTAACCCCTCCCAGACTCATGGGCATCAATAGTCTTTCTTCTGAGGGCCTCGGGTAGGTATTTTGACCTTTGAATGATGTGTTACCACACACCCATATGGTTAAGACCAAACCAGACCACTTTTCTTATCTTTATGGGAGGCTGGACCCTCCTAAGTTTCTCTCTAATGTTTTCTAATAATTTTCACTTGTTTTGGTACACCTAATTCTAATTATAGCCATTTTATGTGGTGGTAAAGGTAGGGGTGTACTAACTTTTTCCCCATAAGGAAAAGGCATTTTTGTTTATTTTAATTACATAACATTTTTTGGTGTGATTTGTTAAATTGGGTAACTTTTATCTGTCAATAGTGTTGAAGTGAAGATTACATTTCCATCTGTCCAAATATGTAAAAAAAAAAAAAAGAGAACTTTCCAGGGGGTGTTCTTACTTTTTCACATTACTGTATATGGACCTTGTCCACAGCAACATCACTACCATTTTTGAACACGAAGGATCATCACAACCCTGAACAGCAGCTATATGTTGGTGGAAGAGTAATAAGAAGAAGTGTAAGAATGTGTGGTGGTGGTGTTAGAGGAAGACATCATAGAGGAAGAGGTAGAAGGAAAAGAATAAGAGTCCCTGATGAAATCAGAGCCGCAATTGTGGACCGTGTCATAAACCATGGTCTTACAATGGAAGAGGCTGGTCGGAGAGTACAGTCTAATGTAAACAGGTCCACGGTGTCATCAATTGTGCAAACATTCCGTAGGGAAAACAGGTAAATATGTTCTCGTTCTTTACTTTTGATACAGCATTTAATTCACAACAATACAGCAACTTTTGTAAATGCAAGTCTGAAAATCACAATGTACTGTAAGATGTGTATGAGGAATATACAGTAATACAGTACAATTTGAATACAATAACATGATCTACTTGTGAATTCTACATGTCATATATAGGACGGCACAACGACCTCATTCTGGTGGCAGAGCAGCAGTACTCAGTCATCAGCAAGAACCAGAAATCTGCAACATGGTCACAGCCAACAATTCCATGAGGCTAAGAGAGATCCAAAGTTCAACCATGAATGACAACAATATCTGCGCAAATATCAATTCTTTCAGCATTTCCACTTTAGACAGAGTTTTGAAAAAAATAAAATTACTATGAAACAACTCTACAAGGTGCCATTTGAGAGGAAAGAGTGAAAGAGTTGCGGTACCAGTATGTCCAGGTAAACCATTGGTGTGCACATGGTATATTGTACAGGGAGTTTTACTGTACTTCAATGATGCCTGTATATACTTCTTGAAGTTTTAGATACCCATAAGAACAGGAAACATTTCTACTTTACTAAACTGTCTGATTCTAGAATAGGCCATGTAAAACTAACTTTATATTTTGTTTCTGTGTTACTATATAGAGAGTAATGGAGCTGGAAGGACATGAAATGACCCACATTCTAGTTTTTGCGGAAGAGGCTGGGTTAAATCTGGCCAACGGCAGGAGACGTGGCCGCAATCTCATTGGACACCGAGCCACAATTGGCACACCAGGTCAACGTGGGGACAATATTATTCTGAGAATAGTGTGAGCACACATATTCCACACATTTGGCCCTATAACACCCAACTTATCCTGGCCTTCCTAAATAAACTTTACAGAGACCTAATACCAGAACACCAAAGAGCATTAGTTAGACCAGATTTGCCAAATTATGTAATTGTGTGGGATAATGTCAGCTTCCACCGAACCAACATTGTTAGGGAATGGTTTGCTGTGCATGAAAGGATAACAACGGTGTTCCTTCCATCATACTCCCCATTTCTGATGCATGGAGGTGGAAAGTATATGACTATCGGGCACAAGATCAGAAGTCTCTGTTAGATGCCATGAATGCTGCTTGTGAGGACATCACAGGCGATCATTGCAGAGGATGGTTGCGCCACGCAAGGAGATTTTTACCCCGGTACATCGCAAGGGAACACATCAGATGTGATGTTGATGAAAATCTCTGGCCAGACCAACAAGAGCGACAGGATGTCCACCAAGAAGATGGGAACTTGTAGTGTTACGTACTGTGAGGAGGTACAATGTATTGTTTTTTACAGAACTACCGCAGGTTTTTTCATTGTTGCAGGTTGTTTTTTTGCATGGATGTAATTTTGTGGCAAATTTTCTGTTCACTATATATGACTTTACCTGTAAGAAATATGTAAAAATGGACATGCAAATGTGAATTTTCTGTTTAACACATTGCTACACAAATAAATGTACTGTATACATATAAATGTGCATATCCTGTTTCTGTGTACTACAGTATTGTACAGGATTTACTTTCCCCAGTAAACCTTTACCTGCTGTTGAAATCGGTCTCTAAAAAGCTCAGTGTGATACACAGTAGCATTCAGCTAGACAAAACGGACATTCTTGTATAGTACAGTAAGCAGTCAGGGTCAACTAAAAGTAGAACATAACTGAAATGTGTTTTATAACAAATATTTCCAGGGTTGACTGCCATGGTGAAAAAACATCTAAACATTTTGACCAGTACAGCTCACACGATGACAAAACTTTTCATTTTGGTGGCATTGGCCAATTTACTGACACGGTAACTAGGTTTTGAAGCATGAATGAAATGTTTTGGGTGAGTTACTAAAAAACAGTCCCATAAAACAGTTGTGACAATTGCACTTACAGTTTAGAGAATGTTAAGACTGTTTTAAAAAAAAATGAGCCAAAGCGATTGAGGAAAAACTGTAAAGGGCCAGATGCCTGATTTTGTTGTTGTGAACTATTATAATTGAGAACAAAAACAATTCTAAAACAAGGAAAAATACAGTTGTTTATTAACCCTTATTTTACCAGGTATATTGACAGAAAACAGTCCATTACTTTATCTTGTACACTAAGGACCTGGGGAAGAATTGCAAGGGAGAGAAGAAGAGAACCTATTTGAAAGCTAGAAGAAAAAAAATAGTAGCTCGGGACATGTTTAATTTTTTCAAAGTAGCTCTCATGCTAGAAAAGGTTGGAGACCCCTGGTCTTCACTCACACACAACACACACACATAATGATAGGACAGGTCTGAGCAACTGAAGTGAACATGAGTTTATTAGGTAACCTATGGTTCAACCTCCTACACACATCACATCAGAGCTGCACTACAGTGGCAGCCATCTTGAAACTGTTATCTGAGGATGCGTTGACCTCTCCTCTGGTTCGAGCAGGGTGTGGGGCTTGGCTCCCCGCTCAGCCCAGGTGACCTGGACAGACGGGTTGGGGATTCAGGTAGAACAGCGCAGGTGTGTGTGTCTGTGTGCGGGTGCTCTAACCTGGTAAAATCATATCAGCATAGGTATGTCTGTGAGTGTCAGTCATGTCAGTATGTGTGTGCGTGGTCCTGTGCTTTTACAGTGCGATATAGTCTCTTATCGTACCTCGGAGCGGCTGTGTGTGTCAGTGCTACGTGGTGAGTCGGTAGTTAGGGGCGGCTGGGGGTTGCTGTCCATGGGCCTCAGTCTCTAGCCCCTCTTAATGCTGTATACGGCGGATAGACTGGATCTGGGGGGTCTGGCAGTGGGAGCCCCAGTTCTTCCAGTGCTGGTAGTCTCCACTGTGTCTCTCACACTCCATGATGTACTGCTGGCCCCTGTAGCCGGGATACTGGTAGCACACAAAGCTGAGGGAAAAGACAGGGGATATTAAGGAACACCCTAGTTTTGGTGTCTCTGGGGTGTGTATCAAACAAGTTATTAAAGCACAGTGTCCACAGCTGTTTGCTCACGCGTTGTTAGTGTGTGTTTGTTCTGAATAATAGAGGCTAACTTACGCGCCACACTGCACGTGCATGGAGCCGACCTCGGGCATGGACCAGCCCATGGCCTGCAGGGAGGGGTAGTCGTCACACAGCTCAACACTGCGGCCCATGAAGTTCTCTCTCTCAAAGATCATCATACGACTGCTCATGTGGGACTGAGAGAGAGAGGAGTGTTAAATACACACATAAAGATGATCATATTCCCCCCAAAATTGTGTTTCTAGAAGAAGGCCCTAATAGAATGTATCTGTTTGGCAAAAAACTGCATTGATACACTTTCACTTTCTCTTTGTCATCTTCTCTCTCTTTCTCACACTTTACTCACAGCACAGTAGATGGGACGCAGGGACATGAGGCGCTCCACATGGTAGGACAGGGAGCCACTGTAGGCATCCCAGTGGGGGTACTCTCCTCTCTCCAGGATAAACTGCTGGCCCTGGAAGTCATGGTGCTCAAAGCCCACCCAGCTAGAGGAGAGAGAGAGAGAGAGAGAGAGAGAGATTACACATTGTACATTGTACTACCATCTTATACACACACATTGAACCAGCCACTATAAACCAAAACATTCACAGAGTATACACATTCACTCATCCACCTTACACATACACGCACGCACACCCATGTGGAGCACGTCAAGAGCTTCTAGTTCCTCTGTGTCCAACATCACAAAAGGACTTAATATGGTCCTATCACATCAGCACAGTCGCAAAGAAGGTGCGTCAGCGCCTCTTCCCACAGGTCCTCCATAACTTCTACAGCTGCACCATTGAGAGCATCTTGACTGGTTGCTTCACCGCTTGGTATGGCAACTGCACCGCCCTCGATCGCAAAACTGACCAAAAGGCACCTGAACAGCTTCTAACCCAAAGCCATAAGACTGTTGAACAGTTAATCAAATGGATACCCACACTATTGCATTGACCCTTTTTTGCACTGACTCTCTTACATTGACTATGCACACTCACTGGACTCTACCCACACACTCACAGGTGCTTACTACACTGACACTCCAACACACACACACACACACACACACACACACACACACACACACACACACACATTCTGTAGCCTCATTATTGTTATTTATGGTGTTACTATTTTACATTTTTATTAGCAATTTCTTACTTTTTAACTCTGCATTGTTGGGAAAGGTCGTAAGTAAGCAGTAAGTTCACACCTGCATTCCTCTATCCCTAATCAAACACACACACTAAACAGATGGAACAGTGTGAGACTCACGCTCCACTCTCCACTCTGATGGAGCGGATGATGTCCAGACCACACTCGTGGATGTTACAGCACTCAGAGGTAAACTCCTGGGACTTGCCCTGGAAGTGCTCCTGCTCGAACACAGTCACCTACAGAGAGACGGAGGGAGGGAGAGCGGGAAGAAATGGAAGATGAGGTAGAGAAAGGGACATTTAAGGTGACAGAGCCCATCCCACTTATGTGAAGGTGTGTGCTACTGCATGTGTCTAAATCTAAGGGTGTGTTACCTTGAAGAAAGGAGCCACGCCCATTCCCGAGTTGACCAGGGTTTGCATCATTGGGGATCTAGTTGTTCTGTGCATCTTTACACCTAACACTCAGTCACTTCAACACCGACAATACACACATAGAGTAAACATGTTTTATTGTTATTCTATGTTGTTCTGTAATCGAAGTTTCACACTGGTATGCACGTGTACAACACTAAGTATCAATTTCACCCCAAAAAACTTTCCCTTTAACACTTCTCGTATCCAATATTAACTATTTTGACAAATGTCTCTAAACAGTCTTGGATGAACGACCTGCCGCTAAACTAAATTGTATAGTAATAATGGCGATCAATTAATCTATGATAAAGCCACATGTTTTGTATTTTTATATAACGAGCTCGCTCCATAGTATGGCCAATCGCACAAGACAAATAATACACAACAAATCGATATTATTGTGACCTAGCGATAAGACAGTACATCGTGTATTGCCCATTGAAGTTAGTAGGGCTACACCCGAACAGAACAGCGCTATATGGAGACCAGCATCAGTTAAACGAGTCTATACATTATGTAGCCAATCAATGCAATGTGCACTGTAGGTTAACGTGTTATTACATGGTTTGTGCTTTTTGGTGAGTTTTAAATGAATGTGTGAAGGCGTGTTGAATAAGCCCGTTATAACATATCTGACTGTCCCTATAATTTGCATTAAATGCGTAACGGAGTTGGCACCTTACCTAGTTTGGCACTTATTCGTGATGAGCTCGGGAGTGGCACGCGCCTAAAGCTATCTCACGTAGAGCTTTTGAGAGATCCTGGCGCTTCAGTTTTATATGGACTGACAAGAAGCGCGCCTCTTGGAGCGCGTCCATGGTGCAGGACTTTGGTGCGCGCACAATACCTTATTCCCCCATCTGGAACACTGGACGAGAGCGTGCTCTTGTTCTTGATGGTCGTTCCATCGAACCGCGCGACACGCCAGCTCAGCACTATAGAACGCCAGTCCTTTCTGTGCACAGCGACCGGGGTTTGCCCTGAATGGGAGAGGAACAATAGTGACCCGGTCAGTTCGTGCCGGTCAGCAGTCTGGCGTGTGGCGGTCACAAAGACCGGGATAGCGTGGAGAATGTGGGGATTAAAGGCGGAAAGGCACCGTTTGGGTATATAATAAATGTCACTATACAAATTTGCATATAATAGAATATGGACAGGATAGAAAAGTTTGAGTATGAGAACGTTTTTGACACATCTTCAATAGTATGGCCTCAGTCACCAAACACGGACACAAACACGTCTGAATCATGCCACACATTCATCCTTGAGTCCCCCATCCATCCTTGAGTTGAATACTGTCCATGGTTTCCTGGCCCCTCAAGCACAGAAACTTAGCATAAAAACATTGCACCACTCAACTTCACTCCTCATACTTCACCTAAATCATACGGACACCTTATAGACCTCATACTCTCTTAATCAAAACCCTATAGTCTGATAATGTGAGTTACAATAATGCATCAATTAAACAGTATTTATTCATGACGGCTTTAGGCCTGAGCTCCTATTCAACTGATTCAAAACTAATGGCGGTGAGATGAGACGGAGAGAAATGTTTTTCTAACTCCAGCTGGTGACTGATGATGATCATGGTCAGATGATATGGCACAATTCACATGTCCTCTCATAGTGTGAATAGTGAGCCTATTCATTAAATATAACGGACACAATTAATTAAACCAGTATCTACACAAGGGCAATGTACATACAGGTCTCTGTCACTGGTTATACAAACATAATCAGTTTGTGTGCTTGCTTATCACAGATACTTCTACTGTAGAAGATACTGTATCTGTTTGTGGTAGACCCTATCATCATGTACAGTATTCCCCTCCAATCATTCTCAATGAACTATGGATCTCATTGGTCCCTGTGGCTGCCCCCTCCCCTCTGGCTGTCCCTCTCTGATGATGCCGTAGTTCTATTGTCCCGTGGTTCTGACCTCAGCAGGTTTGTTTCTCTGTGTCTAATCTCTCTCCTCTGGGCGCCAGCGTATAAAAGGGCGGGGCGTGCTCCGAGCCACACACACTCTCTGAGTGAGGCAGATCACACACATACACAGGTAAGAGCAGCAGACACACACACACACGATACACATGTCATTATAAGTAGGTAGTTATAATAATACACGTCACACTGATAATACACATTGATAATACACATTGATATTACACAGCACTATATTAAAACACATAGACTGCATCCCTAACCCCATCTTTTCCCCAAATGTCCCTCTTCCCCATCCTTCCCCTAGTACCCTCCTTACATTCACTCAATCCTCATCCCGTCTTCCTTATTTCATTATAGAGAAGTATTCCCAATATGTTTGTATTCACAGCGCGTTGAATGTGTCTCCTTGACTGCTTTGAGACAGTTTCATGCTCATCCCTCTCTCTCTCCCTCCAGTCATCATGTCCAGTGATAAGTCCAAGGCTGCTTCCCAGACCGACGGGAAGGCTACCCAAAGCAAGAAGTCTGAGATGGGCATGATGTCCTACAAGGCATGTAGTCCCCAACTAACAGGACTTCTCCTGGCTCCAATCTAATGGAATATCATTGGATCACTGATACAATCAGACATCATCTGTGTTTATGTTGTACTCATCTGTCTCGCTCTCCTTCTCTGTTTTCCCCTCAGATGTTTGTGTTCGACCAGGAGAACTTCCAGGGTCGCATGGTTGAGATCAGCACAGAGTGCATGAACGTGTGTGAGATGGGCATGGACCGCGTCCGTTCCCTCCGTGTTGAGTGTGGACCGTAAGTTAACCACTCCAGTTTCTTTAAATATATGTTAGTTGCTATTAATGTAATATTATCCTGCTATATCTGTAGCTTTATGGGATAATGGTAGAAGTAGCAGTATATTTACATGCCTTTTAATCATAATTAGATATGTCTAATGCGGCTGTACAACCATGTAACACGGTCTTTCCATTCTTTATAGCTTCGTGGGCTTCGAGCAGATGAACTTCTGTGGTGAGCACTACATCCTGGAGAAGGGAGAGTATCCCCGTTGGGACTCTTGGAGCAACTGCCAGAAGAACGACTACCTGCTGTCCTTCAGGCCCGTCCGCATGGTGGATACACTCCTCTCGTCTTCCACCATTCCTCTCTCTTTGTTATCTGTCAATTCTGTTCTCAATTACTTTCTATCTGATCTCCCTCTCTCTTTCTTCTGTAATTCTCTCTCCATTTTTGTCTCTCTCCTGTAAATGTATTTCCTTTTGAACACCTCCCTCATTCTCACACACCTCCATCCTTTCCCCTCTCTCCCAGGACCCAGAGAAGCACAAGATCTGCCTGTACGAGGTTGGAGAGTTCAAGGGTCGTAAGATGGAAATCATGGACGATGACGTTCCCTCTCTGTTCTCTTACGGCTTCACTGACAGAGTCGGCAGCATCATGGTCAGCTGCGGAACGTAAGTGTTGCTATGGAGATGGAAAAAGCAATTAGCAAAAGCAATCAGTTTAATCTCACAACTAAGAACACATAGAACTAGAAAGAAAAGATTGTGGGAGAACAGCTGTTATATTAGTGACCTACATAATGACATCACTTGGTCTTCTCCTTTTTCCCCTTCAGCTGGGTGGGCTACCAGTTCCCCGGATACCGTGGCTCCCAGTACCTGCTGGAGAAGGGCGACTTCAAACACTTCAACGAGTTCGGCGCCCGCCACCCCCAGTTCCAGTCCGTGAGGCGTATCCGCGACATGCAGTGGCACCAGCAGGGATGCTACACCATGGCCAGCAAGTGAGGCTCAGGGAAGGAGAGAAAGAGAAAGAGCGGAAGAGAGGGAGAGGGGCGGAGGAAGAGAGAGAGGGGGAGAGATGTCTGAGGCCTTGCCGAACCCCTGGCTGAAGTTAACAATCTGAAACAGTAAGGGAGAGGTGTGATCTTAAATATTCCCCACTCGGTGAAACCTCAATGGAAGGACCACCTGGCTAGAGAACACCTGAAAATCAGACAACCCCTCCATCATTCTCTATCTCGACTCTTTGCTTTCTCTCCTGTGGTCCGACCTTGGCTCTCCCCCCCCTATTTTTTTGTCCCTCATTCCTTTCCATTGCAGCACCAAAGAGGGAACGAGAAATATCTTGCTGATGATTCTCGGCTCAGGGTATGATGCACCATGGGAAAAGGAGTTTCTATACCCTCCCCCCTCTTCCTAACCCTGTGTGTCGCACACCCTCTCTGCTGTACAGAACCCTGGCCAACTTTTCAATAAAAACGAAAATCTTGATTTCAAAACATTGTCTTTGTATTGTGACCAGTGACTCTCATGACCAAGATGACACTGTGTGAATAAAAGTGCTAACAGGTCATAACATGAAACTCATATCAGTACAGATTAATCAATGTTGATGAAAAGGTAATCAAAATACACATACCGATAGGAGAATATGCAACAACCATTTTGAGATTAAGTCACAGTTGAGCACTGCAGATCATTTCCAACTCCTCAGTCCTGTCCACTCCTGTACATTAGGTGGCACTCATAGATCATATGAAGCAGTGGTTGCCTCAACTGTACACCCACGAAACAGTAAAGGCATTTTAATGTCATGGTGGTATGCAACAGGTGGTTCTAATCCTGAATGCTGATTGGTTAAAAGAGCATTCCAGCCGGTGTCTATTCAATAAATTACCACCGGCTAAATCTATGAGGTTAAAAAGTTTTTTTTACTCTGTTCCATCTGACTGCACAATCCACTGCCCAGCAGGCAATTTATAAACTTGATCTCCACTATAAAAAGCATCTAGACATTATCTCACATTTCTTTTTGACTAACATTTAGTTTTCAACCGCGGATATCTGTATGTCTGTCTCTCTGACATTTGCAACATATTTCAATTCGATCTCCAGCTGTCCCATAGTAATAACTGTGTCGGGAATCGGGACGAGACAGGCTGGTAGGCAGCTTTTCTCAGCCAGCCGAAATCATGGCATAATTTTTAAGGATACATACAAAGAAATATCAATTGAAAAAGGTCAAATGAAATGCAGCTAGTTTGCAGTCTTTCCAGCTTCAGTTTGAAGTGATTGTGTTAGCTGTGTTGTTGGCTAGCTCCTCTGAACAACAGTGTCCTGATGAGAGAACACATTCTCTATGCCAGGCGAAATCACGCCTCATTAGCTCATTGCTATGGATGTGTTCAAATAAATGTCACTAGAAAAAAGCTTAAACAAATACAAATGCAGCTACTGTTGTTATTCTGGCTGCACTGTTAAACAAGACTATAAGTTAGCTGTAGTTGGCTAGCTTGCAAGCAAGGGATAAGAACGCTTGCCAGCCAGTAAGGCGACGGAACATTTGGAACGTCGCATTCATAGATACAGAACAAAAAGACTGAACTACTGGGTCTTGTCCATAGATACAGAAGAAAAAGATTGAACTGCTGGGTCGTGTCCATAGATACAGAAGAAAAAGATTGAACTGCTGGGTCGTGTCCATAGATACAGAACAAAAAGACTGAACTACTGGGTCTTGTCCATAGATACAGAACAAAAAGACTGAACGACTGGGTCGCGTCCATAGATACAGAACAAAAAGACTGAACTACTGGGTCGCTTCCATAGATACAGAACAAAAAGTCTGAACTACTGTGTCAATCATTATTTGAATATGTTGGTAACCCGTTGTATAAACATGATAATGCCCTCGAAGCCGGTGTTTGGATGATATATTGGCACAGTTTGCCTAACAACACCCAAACCAATATATCCTCCAAACACCGACTTCTCGGGCATTATCACTAAATTAGCTAAGCGACATCATGACAAATGTACAACTGTTGTAGCTTTCTTTCATAATTAGCGTAATGAAGTAGATACGCGATAAGAGACGTGTTTACAACTTTACTACTTTTCCACCCAGTCCCAAGCAACTTGGATGTTGTTAGAAGACCCTGCCCTCTCGTCAGCCTCAGCACATTGAAGAAAAACTGCGTTTCCCATAATCTTGGCTTCCCCACTAGCCTACTTGAAGCCAGAACCATGCGAGTCCTTCCACAGGTTTTATACGATGACAGATGATTGTGGTATATGAAATGTAAACAGATCACATGCGCCTTAAGCTCGTTGGGCGTGCGGTGGGCCCGCACCTCGGAATGGGTGACCAGGTGATTGGTGCAGCGGAACCCCTTGGAGCAGTGCGGGCAGTAGAATGGCCGGTCTGCCTGGTGCTTCATCTGTTAGCCACCCAGCATCCCCGGTGTGTGTGATCTCGTTGACAGCCAGCTGAGCCCGGCCTGGAAAAAGCCTTACCGCAGTCAGTAAACATGAACAGTTTAGGCTTGGGTGGGGCTGGGGTGCATTCTTGCCTCTTGTCTCTGCTGCGTTGGCGGCGGTGCTTGCTGACAGACTCAGGGCATGTGAAGCGCTGGTCACAAGTCGCAGGTGTAAGCTTTGGCCCCACTATGAGTCAGCAGGTGGGATACCAGACCTTTCCATTTTCAGACGTCCCGGCCGCAGTGAGGGCAGACATGACCCGGCGACTATTCAACTTCCTCCCCTCTCCCCACTCTGTGTCTTCTAACTAAGATGGTGGCGCAGGACCCACTCCATACAGAAGGTCTTGCCGCATTGTGAAGATTTATGGAAATAGATTGTCCCTTCAGCCTGGGTCTACAGATCCTCCTCCCGCTTCCTCTGGCTTCAGGGTGCCCCGACAGGAGGGTTTCTGGCTGGTCTCCACCTCCTCTGTGGCCCACAACTCTCCCTGCTCCACGTCTCCCTGGAGATGATTGTCAAGGTTGACGGTTACCATAGTGAGTTCATACTCCAAGTTGTGCACGGCTTCCATGAAACAGGATATAGCTGTCACCTCTTCATTAAGCTGTAGAGTGTCCTTCTCTTCCTCCACATCCTCTTCATCACTCTGCTTCTTCTCTTGGACAATCTCCCCAACCTCCTCGCCCTCCAATGGAGAGATACAATTACAGTAGCTTCGTTTGCTTAGTAATTCAGTAACATGTAATGTTGTATCATTCAGTATGCAAAAATTCTGGTAAAGCAAGCAGAAAAGAAACATGATGCTTCAGGGAAATTAAATGACAAATGTACCATGCACAGCATCACTTGGACCATGGTCTGTATTGTAACGCAGCTGCAGTATTTAGGTAATTGAGATAGTCTGTGCATGAGCTGAGGCAGCTTTCCGGTTCATTCTCCCTTCTGGTCTCTCGGTTTGCCAGTCTCTCCTCAAGTCGCCGACTCTCAATCCTTCTCGTCACTCTGACAACTTGAGCCACACTGTCCTTCCACCATGACAGGATTTCGTCCGTGACATGTTGCAAATTGGTGTCTATGCAATCTTTCAGTTAAGTTTAAAAAGCTTGCATGTTATCAAGGCCCGATTGTGTTATGGTAGCTTTGACAGCTGTGCTTCCAGTGTATTTGATAGCAGCATTGCCGGGAAAAGTAGGTAATGTATGATTTAGCAACAAAGTTATATCATCCATTAGCCGATTAAAGTCAACTCCACAATTTAAGAAGGAGTTGAGCGGGGACTAGTGTGGGAGGTCTGGAGCTCCGACATCACATATCAAAAACTACTGATTTCAGCACACAAAGAATTGCCCGCAATTACACACAACATTGTTCTGTGTAAGCGTGTGCTATTCTTCCAATGGGCTATTCTTGGGTGCTGAAATCAGTCGTTTCTGATAAAAACTTAATTTTATGGGATGTTGGAGCTCCAGTCCGCCCACACTAGTCGGCGTACAACTCCATCGGATATCGTGGAATTTAGTTTATTCTGCTACTCATCCATCAGTCATTTTGAAGTCCATCAAACAATTAAGAAAAGTCTAAATGTGCGCATTTTCCTCAATTTCTAACTAAATGCTTTACTTTTTCTGATAAGCTTACTTTCGGTTTGAGCTCTGGAATGTATTTTAGGTAGTTACCCCTAAAAATGAGTGAAACACTTAGCTAGGGTCTTCACTACCCACTGGTTGAATCAACGTTGTTTCCATCTCATTCCAATAAAATTACGTTGAACCAACATGGAATAGCCCAGTGAGTAGTTAACAAAGCCATAAAGTCATAAACCCCACCTATTTTTCAATTTCTCTTCTTAAATCTTAAATCTAACCCTAACCTTCTGATCTTCTGATCTTAAATCTAACCCTAACCTTAACCCTAAACTTAACCATACTGCTAACCTTATGCCTAACCCTAACCTTAAATAAAGACCGAAAAGCTCACTTTTGTTTTCATACATTTTTAAGATATAGACTTTCTGGCTGTGTTATATAGTGGAAATAATTAGCTAGCTAGCCCTGTTCCCAAGGTTTTTTTATTTTTAAATGTGGGTCGCCGTCATCGCCATTACCGGAAATGCATTGAATGAAAACGGAAATGATCTCTATTTGCATTGAGTAGACAACTTGCTACAGTGCTGCACGTAAACCTAGTGTCTGCCTATGCACAGGTATGCTTTGAGGAAAGAACTAGTTTGAAATATTGTTTTCATAACTTGGCTATTATGGTTTTAGGCTTGATAATAGAAAAGCAACAACTGCACATTCACTGGGCCACTAAAGTCCCAAATGGATTTCCTCGACCAGATAGGCTTTTTATGCTCTGCCCCTCATACAGTACCTTTTTCCATATTTTGTTGTGTTACAGCCTTCATTTAAATGGATTCAATTGAGATTTTGTGTCACTGTTCTACACATAATTCCCCATAATGTCAAAGTGGAATTATGTTTTTAGTAATAAAAAATGAAAAGCTGAAATGTCTTGAGTCAATAACTATTCAACCCTTTTGTTATGGAAAGACTAAATAAGTTTCATAAGGTCAGGAGTAAAAATTTGGTTAACAAGTAATAAGTAATATGTAGCATGGACTCTAACGTAGCATGGACTTTAACATTCTTTTTAAATGACAACCCCATCTTTGTACTCCACACATACATTTATCTGTAAGATCCCTCAGCTGAGCAGTGAATTTCAAACAGAGATTCAACCACAAAGACCAGGGAGGTTTTCCTATGTATTTCAAAGAAGGTCACCTGTTGGTAGATGGGTAAAAAAATGCAGACATGGAATATCCCTTTGAGCATGGTGCAGTTATTATTTTTACACTTTGGATGGTGTATCAATACACCCAGTCACTACAAAGATATAGGCACCCGCTAAGGGACTTCACCGTGAGGCCAATGGGGATTTTAAAACTGTTACAGAGTATAGTGGCTGTGACAGGAGAAAACGTAGGATGGATTAACAACATTGTAGTTACTCCACAATACTAACCTTATTGACAGAGTAAAAAGAAGGAAGCTTTTACAGAATAAATTATTACAAAACATGCATCCCGTTTGCAACAAGGCACTAAAGTAATACTGCAAAAAATGTGGCAAAGCAATTTACTTTTTCTCCTGAATACAAAGTGTTATGTTTGGGGCAATTCCAATACAACACATTATTGAGTACCACTCTCCATATTTTCAAGCATAGTGGTGGCTGCATCATGTTATGGATATGCTTGTAATCGTTAAGGACTGGTGAGTTTTTCAGGACAAAAAATTTACGGAATGGAGCTAAGCACAGGCAAAATCCTAAAGGAAAATCTGGTTCAGTCTGCTTTCCACCAGACACTGGGAGAGAATGTCAAGGGGTGTGAATACTTTCTGATTGTCATGTTTAGAAGTTCATACAACTGCTTAGTTGAGTTTATTTAATTTAAAAATAACATCACATTTTACAAACAAGGTTAAACCATACAACCAGAGTAAAAACATTAATTTCTAAAAAAATAAACTTTAAAAAGACAAGATATAATAATGACAGCCATGCATTAGGATTTTGATATGTTACAACCGATCAATGTTCATTTCAATAGCGGAGATGCATAAAGATGGCGACCCCCATGCACTTACCACACATTTCTCATTTTTTGGTATGGTCATGAGCAGAGTATACTATATATGATCTAAATTTTTGCATCAAGACACCAGCAATTTGAAAAACCGAACAATTGTGCTGATTTATTGATTAATTAAACCATATCACGCGTGGTAGTTTAAAAACTCAGTGGATACAATGCTGTGTACTCATGGATGCCAAAGGAGGCCAGGCTTCCCCAAAACATTTACCAATATATATTTTTTTATTATCTTTCGTCTCTCTGTGTTTCATAATTTTCCTTCAATTCGCAAGAGGCTGAATGTAACTCACCGGAGAAAGCATCTGAGTGAGCCCCTCTGTCTCTGTATGTGTAGCCCATCTATCTGATGCTGTCTGGTCAAAAAGAGTATGACATTGTTGCAGCTCGTAGCATTGAACGCAAGGGAAGCCAGCAAGCACTTGGCCTCCCTTGATAATTAAAAAAAGAAAAAAGTATAGCCAATCAGCATTGAGCTTAACTGAGTGGGCTCAACTGTGAATGGTCCTGGTGTACCAAAAGAAAGTCAGTTTGGATTTGGCTTCACACCAATCACATCACATCAAAAGCAAAATGTAATTTAGAGAAAAATTGAATTGTTGCATCTCGTTGTGTAAGCTAAAATCATCCCTTTCATATATTTGGACATGTGGTTTTTAGTTAATTCTCCTTACTGGCCAATGATTATAACGGCGATTCTGATCCAACCATAAATTCATACATTGTGCCCCTGGAATGAGAGGATGGAAGTTCAACATGTAGCTAGATGTAATAGGCTAATGTTAACTAGCTAGCTGATCGTTGCCCATGAAGGGAAGGGAAGTTAGGCTAGCGATTTAGCCAGGTAGCCAAGGACAACAAAAACTAAAAGTGTGTACTTAATGACAGTTATTGACCGTTTTATGCAACATGAAAGAGATTAGGATGTCATTGGCATTTCTCTACAAGTGGGGTGAGTCTACATGTTTTTTCTATTTGCACACACACACACACACACACACACACACACACACACACACACACACACACACACACACACACACACACACACACACACACACACACACACACACACACACACACACACACACACACACACACACACACACAGAAATCAGAACCATGGAAAGCCACAAAATATTTAGCTTACGTTGATTGGACTAAATTGTTTTTAGTTCTTTTAGTTGTCACTGTACTAGACTAAGCATTGTTGATTTGATGACGTTGAAATGTTGACGTTGAAATGGTGATGGAATAGTGGAGGCAGTTCCTATTTTCTTTTCAACTTGTGGTAACTCTCTGTGGTTCTAAATCAATGGTTGTTTAGTAGTCCGAAAATGCTTGACCATGCTATAGGTCATGTAACTGTTTGTTGCTTCACCGGCCTTAGGCCTATATTGTCTCGGCCTTAGGCCTATATTGTCTCGGCCTTAGGCCTATATTGTCTCGGCCTTAGGCCTATATTGTCTCGGCCTTAGGCCTATATTATCTCGGCCTTAGGCCTATATTTCACGTTAACAAGGCATATAAGTAACAGGTTATAGAGTAATCAACACAATTATCACAACACATAAGTTGTAATATGGCTTTTTTTTCCCCTGAGTGGATAGTGCTAAAACAAATATGTAATATCTGAATTCTGCCATCTTCATGCACGTTTGTCAAAGCTTGAGTTATATGATTTGTAGTTACTGTAAGAGCTGCTTAACAAAAATAACCTTATAAGAGCTGCTTAACTAAAATAACGTTATAAAATCGATGCTCAGTCATTAGAACGGTGCAAGACCCTTTTCCAGTTGTTACACAACGACTCCATCTGTTTATCTCAGCGTGACATCATTCGAACAAACTCTGTGAAAAGAGGGAGAGATGGAGAAATTATTATCCTATACACAAATCAACAAAAAAGCCGAAGCCACTGTTTCTGACAAACACAAATCAACACTCAAATGTTGCACACACACACATGTTCTTCTATTAATTTTCATTTTCCCTAACCCCTGACTCTAACCCTAACCCTAAACCTAAACCTAAACCTAAACCTAAACCTAACCCTAAAACCTGAACCTAAACCTAAACCTAAACCTAAACCTAACTCCTAACCCTAACCCTAATTCTAACCCTAACTCTAAATGTAACCGTAACCTTAGACCTAACCCCTAAGCTTAAAATACCCTTTGTCCTCATGGGGACGTGGGAAATGTCCACACAAGGGAGAATTTTCCTTGTTTTACTATACTTGTGGGGAAATTTGGGGATTTTAGGACCCCAAAAAGATTGAAGAACCAACCCACACACACACACACCCTCGAAGTTGACCAGTCCGTCCCCGTTGAGGTCCACATCTCGGAGGATCTCGTCAATCTCTCTGTTGGTCAGCTGTTCTCCCATCAGCTTCTTCATGGCCTCCCTCAGCTCCATTATACTGATCTGACCATCACCGTTCGCATCAAACTGAGAGAGAGAAAGAGACAAAGAGACAGAGAGACAGAGAGAGACAGAGACAGAGACAGAGACAGAGAGAAAGGGAGAGAGAGAGAGGAGGGAGAATATAGTGACATTTACTCACATGAGAGAGACAGAAACCATCTCTGTCAGCTTTGAGCCCACACAATCTAAGAAAGAGAGAGACTGACCTCCTTGAATGCATCTCTCAGTTCTTTCACACCGATCATGTCTGCTGTCTCTGCCAGCATCTTTGGGCCCATCAGCTCGACAAAGTCCTCAAAGTCTAGTTTGCCGCCGCCTATAGACCAGATAAAAACATTACTACTATTGCTCATAGTAGCAATACGGATAGGGACTATACGTCTTTCTTCGCCTAAATATTTCCAGATTTCTTGTTCTTCCTTGGTTCATAATACACCTAGATTCTGCCATAGCACTCTAGAGTTTCAGATATTCTATGACTCTGTGGTGTTTCCCCTGTCTCATGTTGATGATGACGTCAGACTCACAGATGGACTGGCCCAGCTCGATGAGTTCCATCTCTGTGGGCATGTATCCCATGGTCCTCATGCACTCTCCCAGGTCCTTGTAGCTGATGTAGCCATTCTTCTTCTTATCAAACTCCACAAACGCATCGCGCAGCTCTGCACACACACAGGCATTCACGTACGGACACACACATAAACACAGACATACAAGTACACACACACACAGGGTAAGAATTAGATCATCTATATGGTGATCTAATTACGACTTTGTGAGATAGAGAGAAGTAATCTACCTTCAATCTCCTCTGGTCGTAGGTCTCTGTCCTGTTGGAGGTAGCAGAGGGACATTCATAAGCAGACTGGTAGTTGCACATGAACACACACACACACACACACATTTGTTTTACTATCCTTGTGGGGACCAAACAATTGATTCCCATTCAAAATCCTATTTTCCTTAACCTAACCCTAACCTTAACCCCAAACCCTTAACCGTAACTCCTAAACCCAAATGTAACCCTAATTCTAATCTTAATTGTAACTCTAACACTAAACCTAACCCCTAAGCCTAAACTTGCCCTTTTCCTCGTGGGGACCGGCGAAATGTCCCCACCTGTCCAAATGTCCCCACCTGTCCAAAGGTTTCCACGAGGATAGTTAAACTAAACAAAACACACACACACACACACACACACACACACACACACACACACACACACACACACACACACACACACACACACACACACACACACACACACACACACACACACACACACACACACCACTTATGATAACAACACAATCTGTTTACACACGTACCACAACATACGCGCATGCTTTTACATTGATACAAAAACTGCAGTCAAACACACAGACGCAAATCTAAAGATCGACAAGCACACAAAACGTACAACCACTGATATTATGAAATGAGCTTCAATCATGGGAACCAATTAGAAGAAAGAAAGAAAGAAAGAAAGAAAGAAAGAAAGAAAGAAAGAAAGAAAGAAAGAAAGAAAGAAAGAAAGAAAGAAAGAAAGAGGATGACAGAAGAGAAGGGATAGAACGAGATTACATAGTTAACAGGATGTTCTGCAAATTTAGACTAAACAGTAGATTCTAAATCTATACAGATTACATCGTAAGAGCCATTTTTGTATTATGGAACCGGTTTAGTATGAATGAGACCCTTATACACATAATGTGCACTGTTTGCACACACACACACACTGTAGGTTGTGCCTTTTTCGGTGTGGTAGGTCGTGCCTGTTTCGGTGTGGTAGGTCATGCCTGTTTCGGTGTGGTAGGTCATGCCTGTTTCGGTGTGGTAGGTCATGCCTGTTTCGGTGTGGTAGGTCATGCCTGTTTCGGTGTGGTAGGTCATGCCTGTTTCGGTGTGGTAGGTCATGCCTGTTTCGGTGTGGTAGGTCGCGCCTGTTTCGGTGTGGTAGGTCATGCCTGTTTCGGTGTGGTAGGTCATGCCTGTTTTGGTGTGGTAGGTCACGCCTGTTTCGGTGTGGTAGGTCACGCCTGTTTCGGTGTGGTAGGTCATGCCTGTTTCGGTGTGGTAGGTCATGCCTGTTTCGGTGTGGTAGGTCGCGCCTGTTTCGGTGTGGTAGGTTGTAATGTTGAGTGCTTTGATGGCAGAGAAATATAGGAAGAGAAAATCCCTGTAGATATACAGTGGGGAGAACAAGTATTTGATACACTGCCGATTTTGCAGGTTTTCCCACTTACAAAGCATGTAGAAGTCTGTAATTTTTATCATAGGTACTCTTCAACTGTGAGTGACGGAATCTAAAACAAAAATCCAGAAAATCACATTGTATGATTTTTAAGTAATTAATTTGCATTTTATTGCATGACATAAGTATTTGATACATCAGAAAAGCAGAACTTAATATTTGGTACAGAAACCTTTGTTTGCAATTACAGAGATCATACGTTTCCTGTAGTTCTTGACCAGGTTTGCACACACTGCAGCAGGGATTTTGGCCCACTCCTCCATCCAGATCCTTCAGGTTTCGGGGCTGTCGCTGGGCAATACGGACTTTCAGCTCCCTCCAAAGATTTTCTATAGGGTTCAGGTCTGGAGACTGGCTAGGCCACTCCAGGACCTTGAGATGCTTCTTACGGAGCCACTCCTTAGTTGCCCTGGCTGTGTGTTTCGGGTCGTTGTCATGCTGGAAGACCCAGCCACGACCCATCTTCAATGCTCTTACTGAGGGAAGGAGGTTGTTGTCCAAGATCTCGCGATACATGGCCCCATCCATCCTCCCCTCAATACGATGCAGTCGTCCTGTCCCCTTTTCAGTAAATTATCACCAAAGAATGTTATTTCCACCTCCATGCTTCACGGTTGGGATGGTGTTCTTGGGGTTGTACTCATCCTTCTTCTTCCTCCAAACACGGCGAGTGGAGTTTAGACCAAAAAGCTCTATTTTTGTCTCATCAGACCACATGACCTTCTCCCATTCCTCCTCTGGATCATCCAGATGGTCATTGGCAAACTTCAGACGGGCCTGGACATGCGCTGGCTTGAGCAGGGGGACCTTGAGTGCGCTGCAGGATTTTAATCCATGACGGCGTAGTGTGTTACTAATGGTTTTCTTTGAGACTGTGGTCCCAGCTCTCTTCAGGTCATTGACCAGGTCCTGCCGTGTAGTTCTGGGCTGATCCCTCACCTTCCTCATGATCATTGATGCCCCACGAGGTGAGATCTTGCATGGTGCCCCAGACCGAGGGAGATTGACCGTCATCTTGAACTTCTTCCATTTTCTAATAATTGCGCCAACAGTTGTTGCCTTCTCACCAAGCTGCTTGCCTATTGTCCTGTAGCCCATCCCAGCCTTGTGCAGGTCTACAATTTTATCCCTGATGTCCTTACACAGCTCTCTGGTCTTGGCCATTGTGGAGAGGTTGGAGTCTGTTTGATTGACTGTGTGGACAGGTGTCTTTTATACAGGTAACGAGTTCAAACAGGTGCAGTTAATACAGGTAATTAGTGGAGAACAGGAGGGCTTCTTAAAGAAAAACTAACAGGTCTGTGAGAGCCGTAATTCTTACTGGTTGGTAGGTGATCAAATACTTATGTCATGCAATAAAATGCAAATTAATTATTTAAAAATCATTCAATGTGATTTTCTGGATTTTTGTTTTAGATTCCGTCTCTTACAGTTGAAGTGTACCTATGATAAAAATTACAGACCTCTACATGCTTTGTAAGTAGGAAAACCTGCAAAATCGGCAGTGTATCAAATACTTGTTCTCCCCACTGTATTTTTATTTTTAGTCTTTACTATAGATGTTCTTCTTGGAATCTTCCTGTATATGATCTACACTGTGTACAAAACACCTGCTCTTTCCATGACATAGACTGACCAGGTGAATCATGGTTAAAGCAATGATCCCTTGTTAAATCCACTTCAATCAGTGTAGATGAAGGGGAGGAGGCAGGTTAGAGAAGGATTTGTAAGCCTTAAGACAATTGAGACATGGATTGTGTATGTGTGCCATTCAGAGCGTGAATGGGCAAGACAAAAGATTTAAGTGCCTTTGAACGGGGTATGGTACTAGGTGCCAGGCGCACCGGTTTGAGTGTGTCAAGAACTGCAATGCTGCTGGGTTTTTCACCCTCAACAGTTTCCTGTGTGTATCAAGAATGTTCCACAACCTAAAGGACATCCAGCCAACTTCACACAACTGTGGGAAGCATTGGAGTCAACATGGGCCAGCATCCCTGTGGAACGCTTTCGAAACCTTGTAGAGTCCATGTCCTGACGAATCGAGGCTAGTTCTGAGTGCAAGAGGAGATACAACTCAATATTAGGAAGGTGTTCATAATGTTTTGTACACTCAGTGTACACAGACACCACCACATCAAGGTTTGATTCGGCTCCTCTCAGACTACTTTAGAGTATATAATTTATATAGCAAGTTTGATTGGTTGTCCCATGATGACTATGAAAGTGAAATGACACCTTAATTGTGGAGAGAATGCTATGTGGTGAAAATGAAGTGACATGAAGATGACGATGATGTGTGTGTGGGTGTGTGTTAGTGTCGTTGTGTGAGTGAATTATTTAGTATGTAATTGTAAGTGAGTATGTGTGCGTGTGATGAGTATATGTGTGTGCTCACTAGCGTGTGTACGTACGATCTGGCTGCTTGCAAAGCCCTGTTTGAGGAAGATGCAGGCGGGGCCCACGATGCTGTGTAACACGGTGCTGTTCTTGACCAGCGCAGACAGGGGCGCCTTAAACTCCTTGTCCTCGCCCGATTCCTCCTCACCCTCCGACTGTGGCCCCTCCTGGCCCCCTGCCCCCCCCTTGCACCCCTGGGGATCGACGGCCCCCTTAGAACCAGAATCATGTAGAACTAGTGAACCCAACAGTAGTTTGGTTTCACACTCTGTTTCACTTTCTGTCTGCTGAGGTCTGACAGCCAGCTGTCCACAGCACTAGTCCTCAGGGAGATCAGACGTTGCATCAGCACACAGTGCAGGACAGGATTGGCAATCTCTTCACTTTTAAGAAGTTGAACTCTGCCTGTCTACAAGGCAAACCCTATCAGCCAATGGATTATTAGCTCAATAAGTAGAACTCTCTACTCTCTCTTTACATGGCGGTATGTGTATTGGTTACAAGAAGCCATGCTTCCCTGAACCCACCCCCCTCTCTCTCTCTCTCTCTGTCCCTGTCCCTGTATTTCTCTCTCTCTCGCTCTCTCTGTTTCTCGAGGCTCAGTCTTGGCTCAGTGTTGGATTGGAGTGTTCATTCTGCTAAGTGTTCAGACCACAGACACTGAGCTCACTTCAGGGACTTAGCACAATGTTGCATAACACACTTACAGAGTACGTCTAGTCAATAATTACTCTACGTGTATTAAGTTGATAAAACCAGATACCATTGATCTGGTTTCGGGGACTGCCCCTTTCAGGAAACACATGTATAAACAACTCTGGGAAACAACCCTGCTTCTTATTGTTGGAGATAATCAAAGAATGGTATCCATTGTATAATACTGCAGATGCAGAAACATGAGGCAGATAAGTGAACAAGAAACGCTACAGATTGTCTCTACTTGAGTTGTTCAGAAGAATGATGTTATATTGTTTCAGATTAATGTGAATAATTTAGATCAATAGCAAAGTTGTTTATAAATACACAGGACCTTTTCTAAATTAAGAACAAATACAGAACAACTACATTTTGTCAATATCTTCATGATACTCCATACATAAACACATAGGCAATAGCAAGCAAGCGAGCAAAGGCTTCTCTCGTCCAACATATTTGAAAAAGCAAATGGAACTGCTCTTACCTTTTTCATTTTGTTACTCATGGACGGCTTGGTACAATTTCCCATCCCTTATCCTCGGAGTGTGAAGTAACACTCTATCCTCCCTCTCTCTTCCCTCCCTCTCACTTCTCTTTTTCGTGTTACTCTACTGTCTGTCTTTCTCTCTCCCTCCGCCCCTGTCTGTGGAGTTTTAAAGGTACCAACCCAACGTTGGGAGTTCTGAGGTGGGGCCTAGGACATCCTCTCACCCAGTCACATCGTGGTCTGAAGAGTGATGTTCATATCAGAGATGAAACTCCTGATGTGTGTTTTTGCCTAAAACAAACATGAACCTAGCCCACTTCTATGTCCGAACAGAAAAGAGCTGCATGACATTTTGTCCATGCGTGCATCACTCTGTCCCTCTCTCCTACTTACTCACCAACCCTCAATTTTACCCCTTCTTTTAAATCCTTTATTGCTCTACCCCTCCTCTCTCTCCCTGGAGCAAGGCTTGTTACACCATTCAAATGACTACATAGACGTAGGGTAGTGAGAGGTAGACGGAGAGAGAGAGAGAGAGAGGAAGAGGGAGAGAGAGATAGATAGAGAGAATTAGAGGAGGCAAACACAAGGGCTTTAATCCCTTTCCCTGCATTTCAGATTAAAGGGAGAGATGGAGGGGTAAGAAGTGAAAAGGAGAAAAGAAGAAATTGAGTGCAGGGTGGAGAGAGAGGGTATGCAGGATGAAAAGAGATGATGAGAGGGTAAAGACGAGGAGTGATGGAGAGACAAAGATGGACATTTCAGAGTGACAAGGAAAGAGAAAATGAAACTGGTCAAGGGATAAAAAGCAAAAGGAAAGAGAGAAAGCGAAGGAGGAAGAAAAGAGCCAAGAGTGAAACAGATGCTCAGACAGCCTGGAAGCTGTGGTCTTGGGCTACAACTGGATGAGTGTATTAGAATTACACACACACACCTTTAACTGCGTGTGTGTGTGTGTGTGTGTGTGTGTGTGTGTGTGTGTGTGTGTGTGTGTGTGTGTGTGTGTGTGTGTGTGTTAACCGTATCCAAACTTAATACACGCATCACAGTAGACTGCTCTGATTGGTCTGTTTTAGCATTGATAAAGGCTTCAGGCTGTCATTGGATGTCAAATGTAGTATTCTCTGATTGGTGCATGATAACAACATTACAGAGGTTCTAATGTTCTAATCCAGACACACAAGCCATAATATCAGACTCTCCAGGACAAAACATTAGCTGTGTTTCTGTGCCACAACACTGACTCACATAAATAAATAAATACTATGACTAGTGATGAGAAGTACATGTTGTGTATGGACAGGCTGAGAGATAGATAGATAGAGAGAGAGAGAGAGAGAGAGAGAGAGAGACCTATAGGATTTATGTGTTATCAACGAGGGCAGATTTTAACATACTGTAGCTTGACTTAGTAGATCTTAAAACTAATGCATACCATTCTATGCCAGTGTCCTTCTGATGAACCTTGGGTTGGGGTATAAGGCTAAGGCAAGGGTCCATAGACGCTGGTATAAGGTCAGATTTGTGTTTCACCCCCATACGGTTAAGCTTAGGACTGGCAGAAGCTAAGCTGATGCCAGATCTATGCCCATTGGTGCCTAGTGGGACCCAACTACTATCCAGAGAGTTCCATAGCCTCAGAGGTCAACAGAGGGGTGAACTCTGGGACAAGCCTGGTCCTCCAGCTGGGACTTGGTATGATGCACAGCTGTGAACTAAGGACTTTGGCAACTTGAGTGTGTGTGCGCACTTGTGCGTGTGTGTGTGTGTGTGTTACAACAGTAGGATATACATTATGTGACATTCCACTCTCTCTCTCTCTCTCTCTCTCTCTCTCTCTCTCTCTCTCTCTCTCTCTCTCTCTCTCTCTCTCTCTCTCTCTCTCTCTCTCCTCTCTCTCTCTCTCTCTCTCTCTCTCTCTTTCTCTCTCACACAAACCCAGAAGCATGGTAATAGTAGAAGTACGAGTGCTAAGATTGACTGGGTGACAGATGTCCATTACAAGATCAACAGACCACTGTTCCTCTATGATTTTGGGGAAAGATTTGGGCTTAGACCAAATTAATATTTTGGATAAATCCTCAACGAGTATTAGTATCTAACTCTAACAAGTATTAGTATCTAACTCTAACAAGTATTAATATCTAACTCTAACAAGTATAGGCCTAGTATCGAAGTATTGTTATTTTTTTTGCTTTTTGCGCTGACATACTTACTCTTATTACAATTCAATTTACCATTCAATAAATACATTACATTAATCAATCAAATGTATTTATACGTGAGCAGTGATAGGGTGCCTAGTCAGAGGCATATTGAGGTCAGTTTTGTGTTGCAGTGTCAATTTATTACCACTAGAGGGCATCGTCTGTCCAAAATATAGTACAGTACTTATTTAAAGTATTTGGTAATCCCCTCATCTTTAAGTGTTCATGGAATATATCCTTCTAAGAAGGCTATTTATATACCACACACACACAGACACACACACACACACACACACACACACCACACCACAGATTATGCCAATATGGTGCTTCTGTCACAACCCCGCCTCCGTGATTTCTGTTTTGTTTGTCTGTGCGTCTTTTTCATTCTATCTCTGGTTCACGTCTCTGTGTTTGGTTCCGGTTGCCCGGGTAACAGAAGAGGAGGAGGGATTACCACACCATGAGTGATTCTCTCACCCACCTGATCATCATCTGCAATCACTCCAACTGTTCCTGATCAGTCATCTGCCACCCTACTAAAGTCACGACCTGACATCCAGTCTCTGCCGGATCGTTAAGTACCATCCGTAGGTCGTGCTTACTAACCAGCCTTCTTCCTGTTTGTTGTTTATCTCCACCAGTTTCATTACCCTGCTATATTCCCCTGTCTAGACAATACCCTAATTATACTACCAATACCCGCCTCAGAAACCAACCTGCTCACCCACCTGGGAATCGGAACCGCCTGCCAAGCCACCCGTTCACTCTCCTGTACCACTCACTTGGATTCCTGGATCTTCCCCTCACGACCCTACTCATCTACCCCAAATTCTCATCACATATACTCTCCGTGGTCTGTTTAATAATTATTGTAATCTTCGTTTCCGGTCTGCTTTTGGGTTCGCCCCTGATTCCTGACAGCCGGCCTAGTTAGTAAACACCATTTTGTCCCAGTTCAAGTGATGAGGCTCTCTCCTTGGACACAGACCAGTGGATGCATAAGGACCAATAATTGCATCTGTCTCCTAGCCATGACGGAGTTACTGATGAAGAGGATGGGTCTAGTTCTGAGGGTTAATCAGGTCTAGACCCAAGGCTAAACCCAGAAATATTGTTATTCATTATTCATTATTCCTGTCACTATGTCTATTTTAACTATATTTTTTATTTTTAACTCTGTATTGTTGGAAAAGGACCCGTAAGTAAAGCATTTCACTGTTAGTCTAAACCTGTTAATTACGAAGCATGTGACAAATCAAATTGGATTTGAGGACTAGTCACTGATGCAATCAACGCCATTAAGACTGATTATCTATCTAATTGTTATTTAAGTATCGATTAATCGTGTGACTGTTGGGTTTCTGGTTCTGTGTGTTCTCAACAGGATCCGATATCTATCAGGTATCACACACACATATTGTGACAGACTCATATAGACATGCAGCTTTACTCAAACCCTTGACTGGAAGTAAGACTCTGGTCACTATGGCGATGTCCGTGTAGGAGCAATTAATTATGTTGAGCTATTGTATTGTGATCAGGTCTTAGATACTGACACTATTATCCAGTAACTCAACCTGTCTATCAGAAACAGAGAAAGAGAATGAGTAGAAGAGGGAGGAAAGAGAAGGAGTGAAAGACTGAGAAAGATACAGTAGAAGGCAGAGGAGGCTGGTGGGAGGAGCTGTAGGAGGATGGGCTCATTGTAATGGCTGGAATGGAATCAATGGAACGGTATCAAACACCTCAAGCACATGGAAACCATGTCTGAGCCTGTCCTCCTATAGCTCCTCCCACCAGCCTCCTCTGCCTTCTACTGTACCTTTTTTATTTTGTATCTTTCTCAGTCTTTCACTCCCTCTCAGTCTTTCACTCCTTCTCTTTCCTCCCTCTTCTACTCATTCTCTTTCTCTGTTTCTGATAGACAGGTTGAGTTACTGGATACTAGTGTCAGTATCTAAGACCTGATCACAACACAATAGCTCAACATAATTAATTGCTCCTACACGGACATCGCCATA